>JADDOH010001431.1:0-305315 GCA_016648135.1 Agrypnia vestita
AAAAAATATCAGGTATTTGAAATAACTAAAACTTTAAAGCGCAGTCTTTAGTTATTTCAGTCAGATTGTGTACGTCTGATCCTGGGGAATCGAAACTGATCGAGGTCAAATTAGTCAAAGTGATATATGCTTAGTTAAAAATTTTAGTACGACTTATTCATAAATCATCACGACTTATGTTATGGCGAATGAATTTCCCCGACGGGGTAGGCAGAGAGCATAGAACACCACGTTCTTCTATCTTAGCAGGCTCTTCGATTGTTGAAGCTTTAAACAGGAGCATTATCCAGTATCTGATCCAGCCAGGTCGTTTGCGGACGCCCTTTGTTCCTGATGCCTTCAACACTCGCCACATGTATTTCTTACCATCCTCACTTCGCTCAAACATTCCACATGACCAAACCATCCGAGCGATTCTTCTTTCTTCTTCTTCTTCTTCTTTTTTATTCTATCTTCTCAGATAGTATCTATATAATATTCGCAGATCAACGAAATATCGCTCAGTAATTCATAAAATATAATACGCGTCTACTCATTGTAAAAAGTGCAGCGCAACCACTCAAAGGTTAAATAAATAATAATGTGTATTTGCATACATAGTTAGGTATTTAACGCTATATACATAAAAAAATATACAAGGCATTGTAATGGCTAATCCTCAATCCCACAATAATAGTAGTCACCGTGGTGGAATTACCGCGCCGTGTCCTTACTAACTATAATCTAAAAATCAATTCCCTACACAATCAGTTAATTCTAAAAAACACCATTTTTTATAATAAGACTAGCTATAGCCCGTCAAAAATGACGGTACTTTTACATGTCTGTTCCTAAGGATTTTTTTTTTTGGGTCGCAATCCTAGGATTGGTCTGCAACAAGCACTCGATTTCTCTACTCCTCTCTGTCGCCTGCCAGCCTCTTCATTTTAGGTGCTAGATAATATGGTCTACGTAGCTTAATCTCGGGCGGCCTTTACGATTGTTGCCTTCAACATTTCCCTCGACGATAGTAAAAAGCAGTTCCGGATGCTTATATTACTGCCTATCCAAATAGGCATGATGACAGTATTAAAGAATTAATGAATAAGTGATTTTAGAGAAAAAAATATTCCGAAAGGATTCTAGAAAATTTGAGAAAAAAAATCGTAAAAAAAAATTTTTCGCGAAAAAAATTATTTTCGAAAAAAAAATTACAATTAGGAAGTTACGAACGTTACAGGAAGTTATGGGGGCAGACGGACGGACGGACAGACAGACAACGAAATTATTATAATTGGCATAGTAATCATTTTAGTAGACATTGCATGGTCCAGGAAAGAAAATGAATTCTTCCACTGTTTCATTTTGTAGAAATTCACGTGACTGGCACGGCAAAAATATTAAACAAATATAGTTCGGTAAAATATTGTCGCCAGATGGTAGTATCAGAAGGAATTACGCACTATCGAAACCTCTCGCATGATCCCCATGAATCTGGCATCAACTAGATTATTCTCATAAACTCTGGAAATACCGAGAAAGCCATAACCTATAAAAACGGTCGACCGGCTACTGCGCTATCAGTGTGCGCCCATAGAAAGCGAAAACGTGCGGCGTTTGTTGCCAGCGCGCGGTGATTCCAGCGATAATAAATCAAGGAAGTACCTACCGGCGGGCGAGAAGTTTTCAAGTGCGGACCCGGGCGATTTAAATAACGTGCGTCAGTATACGGGAGACAGGAGTGACAATTGGTGCAAATTACAAAATTGCATTACTAGTGTGCGAAATATTCTAGAAACATTAAGAACGTGTGCTCCGATTAAATTCGTGTCCAGTGACTTTGCTGTGTTTAAGACAGTGTTTCGTTTGCCTCCCGTGGCCACGTCCCGCGACAACATCGCAAAACCGCTACAACAAAACCACAGTTAGCCAAGAATTGATGACGGGAGGGGAATTTTTTGAAATATCTTGCAAGCTGATCTTTGACGTCACGCGACTCAAGAACTGACTGATTACGTTTCAATCCGCGGCCCGCGCTAGACCCCAATAGTGACCGCGCCTCGCGCTAGCGGGATCATTAAGTTAGGCTCGAGCACGCATCACATCTTATTTTTTCATTAGTTATAACGCTCAAATTGCGAAAGCCCACCGGCCCGCCGTCTCGGTAGTCCAACAGCGTCTTAAAACGCCGAGAGCGTCGAGTCCGGGCGCGAGAATCGCAACCAAGTTCGGCCGTCGCGCGCGGCTCGAATTGATGAATCTTTTCATCCGCGTTATCGACGGACCGCGCGCGCATTTTTAGAGCGTGATAATTCAGTCTGGGCGTCGATATCGTGTTGTAGCTTGCGCGTTTGTCCGGTAGTGCGTCGGACGGATTGATTCACAGCCATAAATCTTGCGAGGGGCCAGCCCTGCAATTTCATGTGGAATGTTGTCCAGAAGCATCGCTAGAGCGGGGGGGGATTCTCGATCGGCCCGGGCACCAACAGATGTGCAAATATTTCGCCGAACGCATAATCAAATAACGTTCGCTTAATTAAAAAATGTGTATAGGTACGTATACAGGGTTATTTGGAAAACATTAATAACCTCGCAGGACTGTATTTCTGCCTTGATTATGAGTCGAAAGTGTTCAAGCTATCATGACCTAATATCAATAGTTAAGGAGGTATGCGACATCAAAGTTTGCATTTTTTTTTCAATATTTCTGATTTATTTTTTGTAAAACGTTGGACTATCATTACAGTAACTTATATCGATTACGAAAAATTCATTCGTTTCAATACACGTTAAATAAAATGATAAAAACCCTGAAAAAATTCCAATTGGAATTCGAAGGTTTTTATTTTTTTATTTGACTTTTGTTAAAGGGAATGAATTTTAAATATTCAATATGAGTTACTACGTTTTATAAAAAATAACGTTTTATAAAAAATAATTCAGAAATATTGCAAATTTTGATATCGCATATCTCCTTAACTATTGATATTGGGTCATAATAGCTTGAACATTTTCGACTCATAATCGAGGCAGGAATATAGTCCTGCGAGGTTATTAATGTTTTACAAATAACCCTGCATACGCATATGTTTATGTATAACGCATAGTGTAATAGGTATTTATCATTTAAGATAAAGTACGGAAATCTCACAGAAGCAAAGCATAAAGCAATACAGGGTGTTTCATAGCTTACTTACTTATTTTCATCGCACCGTTTCCCCGAGGGGGTAAGCAGATATACAATACAACTCTTGCCTCATCCACATGCATACATCTTCGCAAGAAACCCTGTTGACTGCTTGTTGAGGCTTCTAACGGGACCATCTTCCAGTGTCTGGTTGATCTGGTCGTGCCGCGTCTTCCGCGGTCGCCCTCTCTTTCTGGCGCCGTTAACGCTTGCTTTATATATATTTCTTACCATTCATTCCTCATTCATTCGCTCAACATGCCCAAACCACTTTTTTAATTCTATTAATTATCCATTAATTGTCTCATAGCTAGTAGCAAAAACTGCCTTGATAATGAATCAATAATATTCAAGCAACCATGACCTGACATAATATTAATAGTTATTGAGATATGCAATATTAAAGTTTGCACTTTTTTTTCAATACTTCTGACTTATTTTTTGCAAAAAGTTAAACTACTATTTCAGTAACTTATATCGATTATGAAAAATTCATTAGTTTCAATAAAAGTTAAATAAAATAATAAAAACCCTGAAAATATTCCAATTAGAATGTTTTCCAACTGGAATTGTAAGGTATTTATCATTTTATTTGACTTGTATTAAAGGGAATGAATTTTTATATTAGATATCAGATTCTAGATCATTTTTAAAACATAATCAATGCGGGATAAGGTATTGTGGACCAGCTCTGTAACATCCTGTATTTAATTGAATTTATGAATATTTTTCTAACTCATGTTCTTTGCAGGCGTGATATAAAATGTGTGGACATTGACACGTTTTTTTTAATCGGACTCACAAATCATCAACAAGTAAACTTTCTATGCACACTTTTCAAAAAGTACCTACGTAAGATACTACACACAGTAAAATACATTATTGAGTCGAATGCAATTATTAAATATCTGTGGTTCATCTTTGCAGAAGAATTTAAGTTAATAATATGGCTAGTTTAATACGGCTTGGGAGGATGTGGGATTTTAATAGCAAACAAATAAATAATTGCGGAAGATAACTTCATGCTTTATGGTTAAGTTGCGAACACAGCAGTTAAGATTGGCACCAGATTACAGGGGTGGGACGTGACGGTCACAGTAACTAAGCACACATTAAATAACTGCAATATTTCCCAAAAATAATTCATTATTCAATTTATTAATATTATTAATATTTAAAGCATTAACTTTGTGGTTATACATTATAACAGATTGTTAGTTAACTTTGTAAAAACCACTACCAGATTTTAGGTCTACCGGTTTCGAGACGTACCCGTCTCTTCGTCAGGACCAACACTACTCCACTACATTCACAACACTACACATAATTACATACAGCATTATCACATTTTTTTCTAGTCTATTTTAAGTATATTGATACATAATTTTTTTTACATCGTTGTATCTCTCCAAAAAGAGATATAACTCTTGTGTTTGGAGAGGGACTTTTTGGCTTAATAAGGCTTATTGGTGGAAGACTTTCATGTCACCCGCAAACAAGTACGGCTAGTCCGTAACTTTTGAGGCTTTTTTAGCCTTGACAATGGCGTGATACCGTGTCGAAACGTCGGCCTAGGTCTTCAGAAACTACTTTTATTCCATACAATAGCACTTGCGGAAATCTCAAGCAAAACATATATATTTATATATAAAACTGTAAAAGAGATATTCTGGTTTATAACAAAATTATTAATCGGTAAAATTACCTGATTTTTTTCCAAAGCTCTTCCATATTTTTAGGAACCAAGTGTATGGTTAAAAAATTGAAGGTATTAAGAATTTTTGTTTATTTGAAAATTAAAAAAAGAAGAAAACTGTTACATTTGACACCAAAGCTACTTTATAAATTTAGGTAGCATAAGAATACATATATCTTTCTTGATACTTGATACTATATTTATCCGTTTTAAATTCGTTAGATACCCAAAATTTCATTATCTGTAAATCGGTAAATACTAGCCGTAAACCCGTGAAAAATCACGGGACATTGCAAATGCAGGATTTTAAAGCTAAAAATTTCTGAAGAAAAAAACTTTTTTTTTTTAAATTCACTTTATTTGGTAAAACTAATTTCAGATTTACAGCAGCAACTCTTGAATGAAGGAATTTTTGGTGAATCTTTGTTTCTGATCATCAGTGTTGTTGTTGTAATTCTAGAAAATTACGGACGTACATTCGAAATTAGGAGAGTTGGTGCAGATATTAACAGGTGATTATTTTGGCGAGGCATAAAACAACAAATTTTATAAAAAACATTTTAATGAAAATATAAAATATATTGCAAAGATTATTTATTGTACAGACGTGATAGAAATATTTCACTTTCGAAGAGGAATTTAAATGAACCTTTAAAGAACATACCTATAATTTTTCACATAACATCGTTTAACTTGGATCTATTTTTTTAAATCAGTCCTGCTGAAGAGAAAACTCTCTTTTTTACTTCCTTTCTTTTAACTGGTAGCGTCTGCTTGTCTGCCGAAAAAACTTTGGATCGATTTTTAACCCTTTTCCCGTGATCCAATCGAGCTGAAACTTTGCAGGCAGACTCGTGGCGACGATAGAAATGATCCAAGAAATTTTCTTTTAAAAAAATTTAATCATAGTATAATTTTGGATTTTTCCAAATTTTAACGGTTTTTTCAAATTGGAAACCATATAAATGAGAAAGGATGTGGAGGTGTGTGGAGAAGGCGCGAAACCTCTTTCAACTAGTCTGACTCGAGCCGAGCCATGGGTCCGATCAGACGGTTTCGCCGACGCCATGCTCCTCTATACCAATTATTATGTTTTCAATATTCTATAAGTTTTAAGAATAATAATATACATGGAATAGATTTTCTACATGAACTTAAAGCAAGAGGAATATGTTGATAGAATATGAAATTGGAAACAATACAAATGAGAAAGGGAGTATAATAAAAAAGTAACCCATAAAAAACAAGTTTTTATTATACTCCCTTTCTTTGCAAAATATAACAACAATTAAAGACGAATTAAAACATATAACATAACACTAAACTTACAGTAATTTAATATATTTCTAAAATGTCAGATGTTTTGAGCTTTGATAAGACACTTCATGCTTTGAAGATTAAATTCTAAAAACATTTGTCAGTCAATTAAGATTTTCGACATTCGTAGTGAAGTACCTATTATGAATACCGACGGAGTAATTCAAATTTATAAAATATTCCGCGACGTTATCGGGCCGCCGTTGTTGTTTGTCAAACTTTTCTACTGATTGCAATTTGAAAAAACCAATAAAATTTCTAAAAATCCGAAATTATTCTATAATTATTATTTTTTTAACGAAAATTTGATAGATCTTCTTGATCGTCGCCACGAGTCTACTTGCCAAGTTTCAGCTCGATTGGATCACGGGAAATGGGTAAAAATCGATCCAAAGTTTTTATTGACGGCAAGCCGGCAAGCAAGCAAGCAGACGCCACGAGTTAATAGAAAGGGAGTAAAAACTTGGTTTTTATATTACTACTTGGTTGAATTGTTATAAGGTATGTAATTAAATGTGTTTAGTAACCAGAAAAAAATCCTGCTCATCGCAAATATTGTCACGTTTAAAAGTTAAACAAATACGTTTCTTTTCAATTTATCTACCAAAATACCGATAATTAGAAATCCATTTACCGGCACTTTGGTCATGGCACTTGACCATATTTACCGGTAAACTTATTTATCGTTAATATTATAGTTAAGCGTATTTTCCGAGGTATATGTAATTTTATTTGATTATTTATAATAAACCTGCCGTACACGTGGCTTGGTTCTAAAGATGATAAAAATTATAAACATTTGTTTTTGCCTGGATCTTTTTTAAAGTCCAATAATATCGACATGAGCATCAGTTCGGTGCACTTTTTTTACCATGTTGTGGATTGGATCCTTTTCGCGTAACGACGTCCAATTATTTACTGTTGTTTTTAACCTTTAAATAGTTTTTTTTGTTTTAGGTGCGTAGGTAGGTGCTGTGTTGTTTCATAAACTAGAAATTTCTTGACTACATAAAATTTATTCTTGAATATTTAATATCTTCATTTAAAAAATATTTAAATCCAATACATCTACAAACAAATTTAAATACTTGCAAATCTTTTTGGTATAATTGTATTGTTTAATAATGTATATTTATATTTTATTTTGTTTTCCGTATCATTTTCGGTCCCATAGCCTAAACATATAAGCGATATAAGTAATATATGAGTATTTGAAAAAACTTCGTTATTTATAAAAAAACAACGGTAAGTAAATAAATAGATTAATAAAAATAAATATGTCGATACGTAAGTTCAAAAATGATAAAATAAAGAGACATGATCATTTCTTCCATTTTCCGTATGGGTATCCAATCACCTTTTCCGTACCTACGTCTGCAGATAGCGGATACTCGTAAATGCAAATCTTCACAAACAGCTGTAATCGAAAATAATATGCCTTATTTCAACTTTCCGGGAATTAACGACAGGAATCGCGATACTAAAGAAAATATTCTGGACATTAATGAGGCAATAAAAGTTGTATCCAAATTTTTATCACATCTTAGTACGGAAGGTCGCTGAGAAGTGCAACGCACGCTTCGCCTTTTATTATTTCTGATTATTTTGAAATGCAATAAAAATACCTTAGTCTTACTCAAAAATCGTGTATTATTCTAA
This sequence comes from Agrypnia vestita, assembly GCA_016648135.1. Classification (NCBI taxonomy): domain Eukaryota; kingdom Metazoa; phylum Arthropoda; class Insecta; order Trichoptera; family Phryganeidae; genus Agrypnia; species Agrypnia vestita. The sequence goes on from JADDOH010001431.1 coordinate 7,839, forward strand.
TAAAGAAAAAATCCGTTTCGTTCATGGTCTCAATATCAGATAATCGTCGCTTGTGTTGTTTGTTTTACTCTTTTCTATAGATTCAATATTAACAGAGTTATGGTTTTTAATACTTTACATCATTTTAAAAACAGGTGGCAAATTAAGCTGGTTGGCGAACTTAGATGAGATATCTAAGAAAACAATTTTTCGTAAAAATTTGATTGAAATCCGTTATGTGACGCAATGTCCAAACAATTAAAAAAGCTTCGAACATAGTCACCGAGGATTACTAATTTAGAATGTACTGAATTCCAGAATATATGTTTCTATATCTTCCAAAATTATGTTTCCTATAAATATAGCCTATAAATCTATAAGAAACATGATTTTGGAAAATATAGAAACATAAATTCTGGAATTCAATACATTCTATATTAGTAATCCTCGATGACTGCATTTAAGTTTTTCTTTCATATTGCTGTCTTTGCTTTTATACCCTTCATATCCAACTTATATTTATCACACATCAGCCTTGATAATAGACCCTGCTACGGGATCCGAATGTCGGCCAGAAAGGTCAGATATAAACGGCAGGATATCCCAGAAAACTAAAGACAGAAGATATATTTATGTATACAAAAAATAAACTTTTTCTCCTGGTTACGGTCGAAAAATTTACATTAAAGTTTACCGCAAGGTGCGTCATGAGACCCTATAATAGGTAAAGCCCGGTCGCCGAACAGGGAGAATTTCGTACATTGTCTCTACGCTACGTATCCTTGTCGCTCGCGCACAATTATGTTGCTGTCACGCTCGCTCGCTGTGCTTGTGCGAGCGTGACAGCGACATAATTGTGCGCGAGCGACAAGGATACGTAGCGTAGGGTCAATGTACGAAATACTCTCTGCTCGGCGACCGTTCTTTAAGTATCTATCAAAATCTATCTAAAACCCTCTTTAAGCACAAGAATTAGCCTCTTTTTGGAAAGTTACAGCGATAAAATTTACGGTGTGTCCTTGTACTTTTTAAAGAGTAGAAAAAAATTCAATGAAACTGTACGTAATATAAAAAAAAAAATTAAAAACATTTTCATGAACAGAAACCTAAGCTATTGTATTTCTATTGATTTTGTAGTATTCTGAGTCACATAGTCATACCATTTAAATGGTCTTGGTGTGTACTGGTGTAACGATATTGGCCTATTCAAATAGACATTGCTGAAAAATTATACGAAAATATCTATCTGCTAAAGTTTATAATAAAGAGAAGCTTCACAAACCGTTAAATACTCTATAATTAAATATTTGCCGGATAAGTAGGTGCGGACGAGCTTTATTATTTCTGCACGCGGGCGTGTAAAGCAGGCTTTATGTTATTTTAGTTTGGCGAAGCGAGCCTATCAGAAGCGGTTGTCCGCGTAACGAATCTGGCCAATGAAACGCGTCCTTAGAGTTAGACTTTGACTTTTACACGCTAGTTGGAATCAAAGATGGCGCGAGATAGGGACTATTTTTAGGCGTTACAAATTAGAAAGCGGCACTTGAGTTTTCAGCTTGAAGGTCGGCGGAGGCTTTGTCGAGGAGAGTCCGCAGTAAGGAAGATAATTTGGCTGGATCGAGGAAAAAGCCAGAGGTTGATAATAATTCAAAGAGAATTGGAACAGTGAACAGCTAAGCATTTTCAATATTATTTATTTCTATTGCCTTTTTCGTGTATTCAATTTAGAACTTTCTGGATCGTAACAATTATTGATACATGTTGTGGATTGTTTTGTTACGTATTTTGGGCCTAGTGATAATTATTACTATACGCGCTTCGGATTTAATGTACAAGAAATCGTAATGTGGCGACTGTGATAGTTATTCAAATTATTGCATAACGCTTATGAAATATATAATTCTGTCGCTGTTCATATGAAAAATCACTTAAATTTGATATTCATATATTACCAAAGATATAAAGGCTTTAAAATGGAATACTTTACTGACGAAGGGTGTTTCGTGTTTGTTTGTGGGTTTAAAAATTCAGAATAATTATGTATATTCAATGTCGCGAGGTTCGGAATGTGCGAGAGGTTCTTCAGGGCGGATGTATTCTTATGCTAACGAATGCTTTGTTATCTATACTGGCGATTGAATACACGGATTTCTATATGATTTGTGTAGATCGTGCGAGGAGTTTCTTACTAATAATATATTTTAAAAATGCATCTGGATTTTATATTTATTTTATTAAAACATGAATGTGTGGTTTATTTGAACTCGTTACATGTTTGTATTGCGTATCATTAGGCAATCGTTGAAAACACGATTTGTTCCTATCAAGTTCTTATAAAGACGTGTTTCGAATTGTATATATTCCTTAATTGCGGTGGTTATTCATATGGCATTGTTTTTATTCATTCAATATTAGATATTTGAAATGTTTTTTGTTACAACATATTCCATTATTGTGGGTCGTTTACGGTTAGATCAGATCAACCTTCGGTCTTCCGTAGCCGTGATAGTTTTCATATGACATTGTTTAATTCATTCAATATTAGATATTTGAAATGTTTTCTAGAACATTTTTCACTATTGTGGGCAGATCGCGGTCTCTTCAGGGGTAGTTAACCTTCGGTCTTCCGTGATCACGTTATTTACTTATATGACAGATTGTTTTGCTTTGTTCGTTTAATATAAGTAATATCATATTTTTATGAGTTACCGTAATTATTTATCTATATGATTTTATTATTGAGAGTGATGCAACGAATACTACTTTCATGAATACGAATATCAGGCTTACTATTCGGTGAATACGAATGCGAATATTTCCACCAAGGTGGGGGAACTTGAACATACTTGTAAATATAATAACCTTGATGCAACGAATACTACCTTCATGAATACGAATATCAGGCCTACTATTCGGTGAATACGAATGCGAATATTTCCACCAAGGTGGGGGAACTTGAACATACTTGTAAATATAATAACCTTGATGCAACGAATACTACCTTCATGAATACGAATATCAGGCCTACTACTCGGTGAATACGAATGCGAATATTTCCACCAAGGTGGGGGAGAACGCAAGCATACTTGTAATTGTATTGTTTATGTCTGCTTGTGATATCACTGTACGGCGTAGATGAACTAGTTTGAAAGGGCTTATGTTCTGTATGTGCTCGGCGTAGAGGGAATAGTTTTCTTGTTTCTAGGATCTAATACAGTTTTACAGGCGCTGATATTAAAATATATATACAAGGGAAATGAAGGGCTACACAGGCGCTGGTAATTGCTCAATTTTGGAGAGTTATATTACTTCGGATCAGGATGCCATCTCAGAAGCAGACCAACTACAGAACTAAGATAAGAACCTTTGATATTATTTATTCCTGATGTTTTCTTATGTGTATCAAATGGAATGTTCGTGCTATATAATTTGTCATTGTCTCATGGTCACTATTCATTTCATTACGTGGGTTCAGAGTTCGACGGTAACGGACGCGGAAACAAATTAGTACTGATGTCGGGACGTAACGTCGGGATTATATCTTAAGTATCTTTAGGATAGAAGCGAGGTCATCATACGTGCATTCTGCATTTCAAACGTTTTACTAACATATATAAATACATATTATTGCGTTTTACAAATTGAATATGATCGCGGGAAATAGGCATTCCGTCCGGTTATGCAATGTTAACTTCCAACGTAGCATACTGAGATCTTATTACCGGTGCTAGACTCTCGAGGTTAGTCACGTGATTGTTGTATAAATGGAATAGTGAAGGGGATTGAAGAAAGAGATACACTCGCGATACAGATAGTTGTATGTAACTGGGATCAAATGACGGGGAGCGTGTTCTCGGTCCAGGGGATGAACGGGACTGCGGAGACACTCTGGGTGGGTCTAAGTAGAATTGCGCAAAGCCTCCACACAGTTAAATTGTGTTCAGTCAAGCAAAGGTGAAGCATTTCGAATCGGACCAGAGCGTCGTGCCTCAAACACAGCCGGAGGGAAGAAGCCCCTACGTTCTTTCACTCCCCTTGGTCCGACGAGCTCGAATTCCGGATATAAATGTTCTTGAATGTCAGCTAAAAGACTCAGGTAGCCGTACCTCAATCGAAACCTTCGTTCGGGACCTCATCAACGTACGAGACAGGGCGTTCCGCATGGACGAGCAACTATGAGAATCAAATGAAGGGGATTGAAGAAAGAGATACACTCGCGATACAGATAGTTGTATGTAACTGGGATCAAATGACGGGGTGCGTGTTCTTGATCCAGGGGATGAACGGTACTGCGGGGACACTCTGGGTGGGTCTAAGTAGAATTGCGCAAAGCCTCCACACAGTTAAAATGTGTTCAGTCAAGCAAAGGTGCAGCATTTCGAATCGGACCAGAGCGTCGTGCCTCAAACACAGCCGGAGGGAAGAAGCCCCTACGTTCTTTCACTCCCCTTGGCTCGACGAGCTCGGGCTCTGGTTATGAATGTATGTGAATGTAATAACTCCGTACTCAAGGACGAGATAGGACGTTCCTCACGAACGAGAAATTATAAGATGCAGGTAGCAGTTCGACAGTCAATACTTATGCTCGGGGCCGCTTTAATGAACGAGATCTGTTAGCAGTTTAACAATCAACTTTTATGATCGGGACCGCATTCAGGAGCGAGATGGCATTACTAACACCTTCATACTCATCATTCACCACCTTTTCTAACTTGCTGTATACAGAGACCTTCGGGGTCCTCCTTTCCCGGCCAGCGAGAAACATATCAGGAATTACACAATCAACTGTAATAAACATGCTGATTTACCATCATTTAATATCTCTAGTCAATAAGACTACACCGTGGGATCATTCACATCAACTATAATTGGCGATGCTAACATGGCTCTGACTGACGCGCTCAAGGACGAGTCTTTTCCAGTCACCCAGTTAGTTCATTCAGCCCTTTAATCAGCAGTAAACATCATAATAATCCGGCTCATGTAGCCGCAACGTGGGATCCTCATCATATACACCAGTCAATTTGACTGCCCCGCGGGACAATATACAAACCTTCATATCAGACGCGGGATTTCTTCCTGATATGTTTGTCGCCGGGAAGCGAGGACTTCGGGGGATTCCAGCAGGAGCAATAGAGTCTCGGCTTGATCTTGGTCTGCAGCTTAGTGTGGGAGGTTATGTCTAAACAGGAGTTTACCACCGGATGCGGCGATGCTCTGGGGCCGCATCCCCCTCCCCCCTACAGGGGGGGGGGGGGCATCTAAATCCACGTTTGAACAGAAGTGGTTAGACACTTCTTAAATTTCACTTACAAATCTGTATCTTCCATTCCCTTAGAATCTCGGGCTGCGATAATGTCAGACAAAGCTTGCCCTGAGCCTCTGTTGCGCCTAGTTGTTGTGAATATAAATATGTTTGTCTTCCCCTACTATGTACTATGAACAGATTGAGCAGATCGGACAACGTGGGACGCGCTATCGGTAGGTTTCTTACTTGTGTTTTTGAATATAACGTATGCTATTATATCTTGTAAATCTGTCATAAATGGGTGCCGCATGTGGTTGTGCTGACACTGTTCTAAGCTGCTATTATGAGATGTTGATAATCACTGCGGGCGGAATCTTTAGCGTATGCCGTTAACTTGGCAACGATTGTATTGTTTTATATTACAGTATTTTAACCCCGATGGTATTATAGTTATGGCGGTTCAATGTAAGGGAGTTTTGCTACTAGCGTTTATTCCTAGGCTACGCCGCATATAATTGGCTTTTAGGCCAACTCCGGACGTGGACGATATCGGCTATCTCTCATATAGGCGAAACTGTAGAATTCTAGAGCGGTTTCTAGAAGGACGAGTACGGATTAGTTACGTGCGTTTGTTATTTCCATAGTTAGGTAAGAATTCGATCTATATTAGTCTAGTCGCGTTAATAAGAATACGGATCTCACCACATATCAAAAGAATTTTGGATAGCTACGGACACAACGGAGGAGGAATTTTCCTAGCCACTAGATAGATCACGACTGGCCAATTTTGAAAATATAAATTCTTAACAAAAAAAAAAAAATAATATTAGCTTTCATGTAAATATACTTCCGAAGTTCTAAGTTCGACTTAAGTTTTTATCTAGTAGCTTAAAGCATAAAGTGTGTGCTTAAAGTCACAGAAGTTGTAATAAAGCTCGATGCGGTAGCTTAAAGTCTCAAGCTTTGGGCTTTTCGTAAAACTTATATTATTGAACTTTATAGATAGGTATTTAGCTTAGGTCTACAGGTAGGTGTACAGGTAGAAACGTTACAGTGGTGCCGTTAGACCAGGAGATATGTTTCAAGAGTGAGATTCGTATTCATTTTATTAGATTAGTTAATATTGTAAAAAGAAAAAAAAAATAGTTTTAATTATAATGGCATTTTTCTTTCCACGCATAAGTATGTCTTTACGCGCGCTCTATCAAAAATCATTTAGTGTTCGCACGGTCTATATGAATCACGTATTGATTCAAAAACAAGAGAGTTAAAATATCTATTTAAAGTCCTGTAGTGGCCAAGCGGTAATGGCTTACGCGGTCCAGTTGGAATCGCGCTCGGCCGAGTATATAATAAACCGGTTCTCAATAGTAGCGGCGATAGGCATCTGACCTTGATATTGATGATATTGAGTATACACGCGCCATATACATTTTATAGATATAAGTGATAGCTACCATGGGTAATTAAGCAATCTTTAAAGAAACGGTGTGTTAGGAAATATTTCCTTCTAAATATTGGAAGTATATAACGTGATGATTGATAATTCTAGAACATCTTGTATGCCTTGAAGAAAAAAGAAGTTCTCTATAATTTTAAGTACTTTGAAAAATCTTCTGACGGGATAGTAGTGACATCTGTGCGAGTTTCACTTCAGGGATTTTTATATTATATGCGCGCGGTTGTAGTTCGGGACAGATAAAATCTTTTTTTGGACATGTTACATTTCGAAAGTTGGATTCCTTTCCGGTTTAGAACTAGTTCCAAATAATGTTTGACACGGTATAGAGAGATCGGTTCCGGCTCCTTCGTCGCCTCTAGTTTTACAGGCGGTTATGATTTGAATCACTTCATTCTCCTTCGTTATACCTATCTTTGGCATGTTTGATCATTTTAGTTTCAACTTCAACTTCGGCTCGACTTCAGCTGAACTTCAATTTAAAATTTACGATTTACGATTTACGATTTACGATTTACGATTTACGATTTACGATTTACGATTTACGATTTACGATTTACGATTTACGATTTACGATTTACGATCTACAATTTACAATCTTGGCTATTTCATGATGTATATTACGGACTTATATTCGAAGCATGCATGATGTGAAGTTGTAACCGCATGTATGCATGTACACATGTACATGCGTGTGTGTTTGTATGTATGTATTTGTCATCCTTCTTCGTTTTCTTTTGCCTCGCGAAAAATCTTTGTTTCTTTAGGGAGTAGTAACATTAGCCCATGCTTTCGAAACGGTATCGTCAAGCGTCTTTAGATATCTCCTTTGAGAGTAAGTCGTGTAGTTAGTTGAGAACAATCATAATAGGAATATACCTTTTGTTGATACGCGATCTGCAGTTATTATAGGGGGATACGATTTTACAAACTAATCTTTGGAAGATTTTGGATGCGTGCCACATATAGCTTTGGGGAAGGGGGTAATAGCGAAGCATCATCATCATTTTAAGTACCCGTGTACAAGGGGATATTGAGATCAATGTGTGGTTCTATATACTAGGAATCCGGTTGTTTGGCTCACCCGAATAAGATGAACATCAAAATCATAGTTTAACACAATTCTGGAATTTTAAAAAACTTATCGCGGTTCGCGTTCGAATTTGTTTGTATAGTGTCCTTGTCGTCGTGTATATTCGGGTATTGGTGCTAGTCAGAAGGTGTTGGGGGAAGTATACGCCGGGGGAAGTGCTACAATGTAACGAGCTGGTGAGCACTAGGGATGTACCATCTATAAAGGGAAACGAGGAGTGACGGAGCGGGGGAAGTGGTGTCTCTTTTGATCTGTTGAAAGCGGAATGGGGTCGAGTGATTGACAGGCACAACGATGGGACGTTCGATTGATAATAGGAATTCGGATCTTCCCAATCAGTTGAGTAAAATAGATGCGGTCACCTTTTCTTTCGATTTCTAATATTTATATTAACCGAACACTTTTAGAAAAAAAAAAACAGTTGTAGTTGGGAACAAGGCGTCTTCATCACTGCGTGAACACGTGCGTTTGGGATCGTCGGGATTGCTAAACTACTTCTTTATTATGGGGAGTGGATTGTTGTCTTAAGGGGTGCTATTTTAATAATTTGCGGCGAACGCGTTTTGAGAGAGAAAGTGTGGATAGAACGGACCGATTTTAGATGGGGGAAGGGTGTACAATGGTATACCTTGTTGATGAACGCTTGCGTGGGAGTGAAATTCTAACATGAAATCAAATTCTTTCAGAACGGGGGAAGCATAGCTATAAGCAGGATTGCTTATACAATGTTGAAGATTTTAAGATCTAGTTGAATAACGGGCGCGATCGTATGAGGCGTTCAAGTTACTTTCGATTAATTGTGGGTATTTGAGCCTTACTTGCTGTTTAAATGATGTAGATACGGATCTTTGGTTTCTTATTAACTTTCTAACATGCCTGCGCGTAGGACTTAGTCAATTTAGCTAATACGTCTTACCATAGCTTCTTGCAACACCTGGTTCGCGGATGAATTTTCTAAGGGTATACCAAATGATGCCAAACGAAGGAACGAAGGGGTCTAATAGCTACCTATGTTTGTGGCGACGCGTTCCTGCTCATGCGATCGTACCGCGCCGCCCCAGGGGGAAGCTGTAACGATATTGGCCTATTCAAATAGACATTGCTGAAAAATTATACGAAAATATCTATCTGCTAAAGTTTATAATAAAGAGAAGCTTCACAAACCGTTAAATACTCTATAATTAAATATTTGCCGGATAGGTAGAGTGCGGACGAGCTTTATTATTTTGCACGCGGGCGTGTAAAGCAGGCTTTATGTTATTTTGTTTAACGAGATGTCCAATCACAGACGCGGGCGTTAGCACCGAATCTGACCAATGAAACGCGTCTTGAGAGTTAGACTTGGACTTTTACACACTAGTTGGAATCAAAAATGGCGAGAGATAGGAACTATTGTTAGGCGTTACAAATTAGAAAGGGGCACTTGAGTTTTCAGCTTGAAGGTCGGCGGAGGCTTTGTCGAGGAGAGTCAGGAAGGAAGATAATTTGGCTGGATCGAGGAAAAAGCCAGAGGTTGATAATAATTCAAAGAGAATTGGAACAGTGAACAGCTAAGCATTTTCAATATTATTTATTTCTATTGCCTTTTTCGTGTATTCAATTTAGAACTTTCTGGATCGTAACAATTATTAAAACATGTTGTGGATTGTTTTGTTACGTATTTTGGGCCTAGTGATAATTATTACTATACGCGCTTCGGATTTAATGTACTAGAAATCGTAATGTGGCGACTGTGAATTATTGCACAACGCTTATGAAATATATAATTCTGTCGCTGTTCATATGAAAAATCATTTAAATTCGATATTCATATATTACCAAAGATATAAAGGCTTTAAAATGGAATACCTTACTGACGAAAAGTGTTTCGTGTTTGTTTGTGGGTTTTAAAATTCAGTATAATTATGCATATTCAATGTCGCGAGGTTCGGAATGTACGAGAGGTTCTTCAGGGCGGATGTATTATTATGCTAAAGAATGCTTTGTTATCTATACTGGCGATTGAATACACGGATTTCTATATGATTTGTATTGTTTGGAAATAATTGGGATCGGAGTATTTATGGGGTTTTGATATCACGATTGTCAGTGTGTTATAAATTCAAATCGTGCGAGGAATTTCCTACAAACAATATATTTTAAAAATGCATCTGGATTTTATATTTATTTTATTAAAACATGAATGTGTGGTTTATTTGAACTCGTTACATGTTTGTATTGCGTATCATTAGGCAACCGTTGAAAACACGATTTGTTCCTATCAAGTTCTTATAAAGACGTGTTTCGAATTGTATATATTCCTTAATTGCGATGGTTATTCATAGTCACATTGTTTTATTCATTCAACATTAGATATTTGAAATGTTTCTACAACATTTTCCATTATTGTGGGCAGTTCGCGGTTTGATCAGGGGTAGTTAACCTTCGGTCTTCCGTAACCGTGATAGTTTTTCATATGACATTGTTTTATTCATTCAATATTAGATATTTGAAATGTTTTCTAGAACATTATTCACTATTGTGGGCAGTTCGCGGTGTGTTCAGGGGTAGTTAACCTTCGGTCTTCCGTGATCACGTTATTTACTAATATGACAGATTGTTTTGTTTTGTTCGTTTAATATAAGTAATATCATATATTTTTATGAGTTACCGTAATTATTTATCTATATGATTTTATTATTGAGAGTGATGCAACGAATACTACCTTCATGAATACGAATATCAGGCCTACTATTCGGTGAATACGAATGCGAATATTTCCACCAAGGTGGGGGAACTTGAACATACTTGTAAATATAATAACCTTGATGCAACGAATACTACCTTCATGAATACGAATATCAGGCCTACTATTCGGTGAATACGAATGCGAATATTTCCACCAATGTGGGGGAGAACGCAAGCATACTTGTAATTGTATTGTTTATGTCTGCTTGTGATATCACTATACGGCGTAGATGAACTAGTTTGAAAGGGCTTATGTTCTGTATGTGCTTGGCGTAGAGGGAATAGTTTTCTTGTTTCTAGGATCTAATACGGGTTTACAGGTGCTGATGTTGAGATATATATGCAGGGAAAACACTATTTTGGGAACCATTAACTGGATGGAAGATATTGAAGCACACATACACACAAGGAGGACGTTGTGTTGAATACATGACTGGAGGGTTGTTATTGGAAAGCACGGGCGTCCGGTCGGCGGGACGCAGGCATGTTTGTGATTATATTGGTCGTGTCTGCATGTGATATCATTGTACGGCGTAGATGAACTAGTTTTAAGGGGTTTATGTCCTGTATGTGCTCGGCGTAGAGGGAATAGTTTTCTTGTTTCTAGGATCTAATACAGTTTCACAGGTGCTGATATTGAAATATATGTGTATATGTATATGTATATATATATACAAGGAAAACACTATTTTGGGAATCACTAACTGGATGACAGATATTGCAGCACACATACACACAAGGAGGACGTTATGTTAAATACATGACTGGAAAGTTGTTATTGGAATACACAGGCGCCACTAGAAGATATGGGCAGTTTGCAGAGAACTTCAACTTCTGTCAGTTAAGGACCTTTTACTATTACTATTCTTTCGCCTTTTTGCATAACCGTGGATGAACTAGATTGAAGGGGTTTATGTCCTGTATGTGCTCAGCGTAGAGGGAATAGTTTTCTTGTTTCTAGGATCTAATACAGTTTTACAGGCGCTGATATTAAAATATATATACAAGGGAAATGAAGGGCTACACAGGCGCTGGTAATTGCTCAATTGTGGAGAGTTATATTACTTCGGATCAGGATGCCATCTCAGAAGCAGACCAACTACAGAACTAAGATAAGAACCTTTGATATTATTTAGTCCTGATGTTTTCTTATGTGTATCAAATGGAATGTTCGTGCTATATAATTTGTCATTGTCTCATGGTCACTATTCATTTCATTACGTGGGTTCAGAGTTCGACGGTAACGGACGCGGAAACAAATTAGTACTGATGTCGGGACGAAACGTCGGGATTATATCTTAATTATCTTTAGGATAGAAGCGAGGTCATCATACGTGCATTCTGCATTTCAAACGTATTACTAACATATATAAATACATATTAGTGCGTTTTACAAATTGAATATGATCGCGGGAAATAGGCATTCCGTCCGGTTATGCAATGTTAACTTCCAACGTAGCATAATGAGATCTTATTACCGGTGCTAGACTCTCGAGGTTAGTCACGTGATTGTTGTATAAAGGGAATAGTGAAGGGGATTGAAGAATGAGATACACTCGCGATACAGGTAGTTGTATGTAACTGGGATCAAATGACGGGGTGCGTGTTCTCGGTCCAGGGGATGAACGGGACTGCGGAGACACTCTGGGTGGGTCTAAGTAGAATTGCGCAAAGCCTCCACACAGTTAAAATGTGTTCAGTCAAGCAAAGGTGAAGCATTTCGAATCGGACCAGAGCGTCGTGCCTCAAACACAGCCGGAGGGAAGAAGCCCCTACGTTCTTTCACTCCCTTGGCCCGACGAGCTCGAATTCCGGATATGAATGTTCATGAATGGCAGCTAAAAGACTCAGGTAGCCGTACCTCAATCAAAACCTTCGTTCAGGACCTCATCAACATACGAGACAGGGCGTTCCGCATGGACGGGCAACTATGAGAAGCAAATGAAGGGGATCGAAGAAAGGGATACACTCGCGATACAGATAGTTGTATGTAACTGGGATCAAATGACGGGGTGCGTGTTCTCGGTCCAGGGGATGAACGGGACTGCGGAGACACTCTGGGTGGGTCTAAGTAGAATTGCGCAAAGCCTCCACACAGTTAAAATGTGTTCAGTCAAGCAAAGGTGAAGCATTTCGAATCGGACCAGAGCGTCGTGCCTCAAACACAGCCGGAGGGAAGAAGCCCCTACGTTCTTTCACTCCCTTGGCCCGACGAGCTCGAATTCCGGATATGAATGTTCATGAATGTCAGCTAAAAGACTCAGGTAGCCGTGCCTCAATCGAAACCTTCGTTCGGGACCTCATCAACGTACGAGACAGGGAGTTCCGCATGGACGAGCAACTATGAGAAGCAAATGAAGGGGATTGAAGAAAGGGATACACTCGCGATACAGATAGTTGTATGTAACTGGGATCAAATGACGGGGTGCGTGTTCTCGGTCCAGGGGATGAACGGGACTGCGGAGACACTCTGGGTGGGTCTAAGTAGAATTGCGCAAAGCCTCCACACAGTTAAAATGTGTTCAGTCAAGCAAAGGTGAAGCATTTCGAATCGGACCAGAGCCAGAGCGTAGTGCCTCAAACACAGCCGGAGGGAAGAAGCCCCTACGTTCTTTCACTCCCCTTGGCTCGACGAGCTCGGGCTCTGGTTATGAATGTATGTGAATGTAATAACTCCGTACTCAAGGACGAGATAGGACGTTCCTCATGAACGAGAAATTATAAGAGGCAGGTAGCAGTTCGACGATCAACACTTATTCTCGGGACCGCTTTAATGAACGAGATCTGACAGCAGTTTAACAATCAACTTTATGATCGGGACCGCATTCAGGAGCGCGATGGCATTACTAACACCATCATACTCATCATTCACCACCTTTTCTAACTTGCTGTATACAGAGACCTTCGGGGTTCTCTCTTCCCGGCCAGCGAGAAACATATCAGGAACTACACAATCAACTGTAATAATCATGCTGTTTTACCATCATTTAATATCTCTAGTCAATAAGACTACACCGTGGGATCAATCACATCAACTATATTTGGCGATGCTAACATGGCTCTGACTGACGCGCTCAAGGGAGAGTCTTTTCCAGTCACCCAGTTAGTTCATTCAGCCCTTTAATCAGCAGTAAACATCATAATAATCCGGCTCATGTAGCCGCAACGTGGGATCCTCATCATTATACCCCAGTCAATTTGACTGCCCCGCGGGATAATATACAAACCTTAATATCAGACGCGGGATTTCTTCCTGATATGTTTGTCGCCGGGAAGCGAGGACTTCGGAGGATTCCAGCAGGAGCAATAGAGTCTCGGCTTGATCTTGGTCTGCAGCTTAGTGTGGGAGGTTATGTCTAAACAGGAGTTAACCACCGGATGCGGCGATGCTCTGGGGCCGCATCCCCCTCCCCCCTACAGGGGGGGGGGGCATCTAGAATCCACGTTTGAACAGAAGTGGTTAGACACTTCTTAAATTTCACTTACAAAACTGTATCTTCCATTCCCTTAGAATCTCGGGCTGTGATAATGTCAGACAAAGCTTGCCCTGATCCTCTGTTGCGCCTATTTGTTATAAATATGTTTGTCTTCCCCCACTATGTACTATGAACAGATTGAGCAGATCGGACAACGTGGGACGCGCTATTGGTAGGTTTCTTACTTGTGTTTTGAATATAACGTATGCTATTATATCTTGTAAATCTGTCATAAATGGGTGCCGCATGTGGTTGTGCTAACACTGTTCTAAGCTGCTATTGTGAGGTATTGATAATCAAGGCGGGCAGAATCCTTAGCGTATGCCGTTAACTTGGCAACGATAGTATTGTCTTATATTTCAATATTTTAAACCCGGTAGTATTATAGTTATGGCGGTGCAATGTAGGGAAGTTTTGCTACTAGCGTTTATTCCTCAGCTACGCCGCGTATAGTTGGCTTTTGGGCCGACTCAGGACGTGGACGATATCGGCTATCTCTCGTATAGGCGAAACTGTAGAATTCTGGAACAGTTTCTAGAAGGGCCAAAGTAATTTCGGAAATATGTTTTATGTCTCTGGCATTTCGTCTATAAGTGTTCGAAGATTGTACGTGGATTTCGAGTCGATAACGGTTAGGCGATCTATCATCTTTAGTAAAAAAATCCGTTATGTTATTTACGAGTACGGATTAGTTACGTGCGTTTGTTATTTCCATAGTTAGGTAAGAATTCGATCTATATTAGTCTAGTCGCGTTAATAAGAATACGAATCTCACCACATATCAAAAGAATTTTGGATAGCTACGGACACATTGGAGGGGGAATTTTCCTAACCATTAGATAGATCACGACTGGCCAATTTTGAAAATATAAATTCTTACAAAAAAAAAATAATATTAGCTTTCATGTAAATATACTTCCGAAGTTCTAAGTTCGACTTAAGTTTTTATCTAGTAGCTTAAAGCATAAAGCGTGTGCTTAAAAGTCACAAAAGTTGTAATAAAGCTCGATACGGTAGCTTAAAGTCTCAAGCTTTGGGCTTTTTGTAAAACTTATATTATTAAACTTTATAGTTGGGTATTTAGCTTAGGTGTACAGTTAGATTACGTTACAAACCTTCTTGAACTTTGTCTTTCTAGAATCTTCTAAAGCATTTGAGAACCTCCATAAACGTTCTGGAACCTTCTTGACTCACAGTCACTGTCCGCCAAACTGTTTGGAACGTAAGAGAACATTCTTTATTAGAATAAAAAATCTTCTACAACTTTCTCCTTCCAAAACATTCTAGAACTTTATCAAACGTTCTGGAACCTTATAGAGTCACAGATACACTTCGTCACTTTGTCTGGAACCTTATACAACTTTCGTTAATCTTCTAAAACGTTCTCCTTCCAGAACTTTCTCCTTCCAGAATTTTCTAAAGCTTTATCGAACGTTCTGAAATCTTCTAGACTCACCGACACACTCCGCCAGTAAGTTTGGAACCTTATAGAACCTCCTCGAATTTTTTCCAAAACCTTCTAAAGCATTCGAGAAACATCATGAAATTTCTGAACTTTTAATAATCATTTAGAACGTTCTTCTTCCAGAACTTTCTAGAGCTTTATTGAACATTCTGGAACCTTCTAGACTCACAGACACACTGCGCCACCAGAATTTTATAGACCTTTATCGAACGTTATGGAACTTTCTCGACTCACCTCTTAGTTTGGAGCCTTATAGAATCTTCTAGAACACTCCCCTTCCAGAACTTTCTAGAGCTTTACTGGACATTCTGAAACATTCTTGACTCACCGGCACACTTCGCCACTTAGTTTAGGACCTTATAGAACTTTTGGAAATTTTCTAGAACGTTCTCTTTCCGGAACTTTCTAGAGCGGATTTTTACGGAACCTTCTAGACTTACCGACACAGTCGGTGGACCCATTCTGGAACAATCCGAAGTATTTGCGACCTTCCCATAACAAAACAATGTGCTAGAATGCACATTTTCGTCACCCACTCCCACCCACGCTCAGCCACCCCCACCAAACACGCACATATTCACAAGGGCTATCCACCACTATAACCACCAGGGGGTGGTAGTATCTGGTTGTGAAGAAAACTCGGCAGATAGGGAAACACGGGTTTCTTTATATATATTGATTATAATTTTTTATTTATTTTTATTTATGCATCTGCCACATTTTTTAAAATTATTCAGATAAACTTACATTTAGTGATTTTTTTTAAATATTCCAATTTTTATAGAATTAATATTAATGAATTACCGATGAAGCTACCAATAAAATTGTAACAACGAGTACAGGTGCTAAAACAAATCGCATAAATAGGAAAAATAAAATTGGTCGAAGTACGCACGCGTGAATGACGTGTCAACGTATCGGGGACCTCCTTCTTTCGTGACTATTCGCGAGTTTTTATGCTTTTTTTAGGAGAAAGTTTGTTTATATTTTCACCAAGAAAAAGTTCTTTATAATATGTGTCATATTTTTCCAGTTAAATTAGTTGTGCTAATTAATTAACTTTGTTCGAGCCTGTATGTAAAACCAGCGTTTCAAAGTCAGTATCGGCGCAAATTACGCAGGGATAGTCATCAGACAATAGATAAAACAACACAGTACAAGACACATATGGCTCCGACACGAAACACTAAAATTTCGACATGGTATTGCTAGCCAGTACTTAATACAACACTTATAACGTTCTCACCCTGCTTTCGACACGATATTGCAAGCCAATACTTAATCACAACACCAACACTGCCCTGATGATGGACCCTGCAATGGGATCCAGAACGTCGGCCAGAAAGGTCGTAAAAATTCGGCATAATACACCAGAAGCCAGAAGATTCTGAGTGGCCGTGAAAACCTAAGAACATTCTTAAGTTAGTATTATTTTCATTGCACAAGAATTTACCTCATTTTGATGATAGTAGAAATATTGATGCGACGTGTGTTCCGTGTTCGCATATTTTTTTTATAAAAAAACATGTGTGGATCAACAAACACACGTTATTTAAGTTTGGCTTGTGATATGTGAGAAAATTTCTTCCAGACTGTAACAGTAACTGTGACAGTTTTCAGTTTTGTAGTGAAGCTTTGGCAATCTTTTTTATAAGGCGTAATTTAACCTGTAGACGTGCCAGAAATATTTTTTGTTACGGGAAGGCCGCAAATGATTCAGATTGTTTCAAAATAGGTGCGACGACTATGTCGGTGAGTCTAGAAGGTTCCGGAAAAACCTGCTCTAGAAAGTTCTGGAAGGAGAAGGTTCAAGAAAATTCCCGAAAGTTCTATAAAGTTCTAAACTGAGTGACGGAATGTGTCGGTGTGTCTAGAAGGTGCCTGTAAATTCAATAAAATTCTTGAAAGTTCTGGAAGGAGCGTGTTCTAGAAGGTTCGCAAAAGTTCTATGACGATCCAAACAGCGTACTGAAAATCAACGCGTGCGAAGCCGCGCGGGCAGAGCTAGTAATAAATAATATCAAACATTTTAACAAGAGTGGCAGAGTCATAACTTTAAAATTGTAACTCATTTTTTCATTTCTACATCTCAGTTTTTCAAGATGATAGATTTTTGTCTTTTTATATTTTTCGAATAATTTTTGATTATTGTTATTTATAGTTTGTCACTTTTAAATATTGCATTTTGCTTTCAAATGGTCGTAACGTGTTATGCATTTTATTTATTTAAGCATTTTACATTTTTCAAAATTAAATTTATAATGAATTTTGGCATATTTTCCCATATTTTCATTGAGATACTCTTTGATAATGACTAGAAACGAGACCATTTAAATTCTATAATAATTGCTGTCGAGGCCAGCTAACCGGCTGCTCTGTTTGAAACATTAAACAAATTGAGTGAATTGAAGTTGGAAACATTTCTGATGAAAAAAGTTACTCGGTTTGGGTCAAAAGTTTGGTCAATTGTATTACGTGTGTTTGACTCATATTCCGTAGTGTGCGGTTGTAGTCATTCGGTTTATGGTTGGTAGTTGTAGATATGGATAGACATCGAATTAATTAATAGTGTAAGAATGCATACTTTATATATAGAGCAATATTTCACTATTCATTTATTAAAAATTTCACCTCGAGAGCGCTTTACACAACAAATATTAGAACTTATGGAGATAATTTTTTGAATGGTAATGATAGTTTTTTTATAGTTAAGGACGTTCATTGCATTACATTATTCCATCTATCGAGAGTAATTCCACACTTTTAGGCTTGTCGCCGCAAATACTCGTTCACTTAGTCTTGGCCAATTGATCGATACTACAACCCTTAACTGCAGTTGTAGTAGACGTTAACCTCAAAATTTGTCATCTATTTTCATTGCGTGGGAAGCAGAGCTCCGAGTAATTTTGTTACTTGCTGAAGTGCAGTTAACTGAAGACGAGCTAGCGGTGATTGTGTAATTTTAAGCTTAATTCTATGGCAAACTGTGAAAAACATACCTCATGTGGTCGGAGAGATTTCGAACAATTTACAATTAAACTCTAAATAAAATGTTACATGACCTTGGAATAAAAAAGTATCATATGATATTTAGTCAAATTATTTTTATCAAAATTCTGGCAGTAATAAATATCTCTAAATAAATATTACAAGCCTTTTAAAATTCCTAGTGACTTAGAAGATAAGATAAAAAAGTAATATTCTAGTAGTATTTATTATATTATATCTTATTCATAATTAATTACCCTTTGGATTGGAGGACAGCAGTTATCATGCCTCTCTACAAAGGTAAAAGGGTCGAGAATGGAATGCGGGAACTACAGGGCAATCAGCCTTTTGAGCTCGGTCGGCAAACTTTATGGAAGAATTTTGATAGAAAGAGTAAGATAGATGTCGAAAGAAAAGGTATGGGACGTGCAAGGGGCTTTTGTGGGTGGAAGAGGATGCATGGATCAGATATTCTCTCTACGAGTGTTGACGGAAAAGTTTTTAGCAAAAAACAAAAAACTTTTCTGTGCATTTGTAGATCTGCAAAAGGCTTATGATAGAGTTATAAGAGGAAGGTTATGGAAGGTACTGATTACAAGGTGAACAGTAAACTTATACACGCAGTTGCATCCCTTTACGAGGGGAGTACTGCGTGTGTAAGAATCAATGGATCATTCACACCTGGTTTGATATAACAAAAGGTGTCAAACAGGGTTGCGTAATGTCTCCATGGCTGTTCAACTTGTATATGGATAATTGTGTGAAAGAACTGGAATGTATGAATGTAGGAGCGAAAATGAGTGATTTAATTGTATGATGTTTACTGTACGCGGATGATGCAATATTAATGGCAAATAGCGAACAAGACCTACAAAGTCTAGTTAGCAGGATGTATGATGTATGCAAGGAAAGTGACCTTATTATGAATGTAAAGAAGTCAAAAGTAATGGTATTCGAGAAGGAGGAAAGTAAGACAACGTATGAAATACTAGTAGGCAATGAATGTTTGGAACAAGTAGATGAGTTTGTGTACTTGGGAAGTATGTTCGATAGAAGAGGGAATGTTGAGAAAAATATAGAGAGGAGAGTGACTGCCTGGAGTAGGGTGAGCGGTGCTTTGAATGCAATAATTTCTAATAGAAATATGTCTACAGAGGCAAAACTAGCGAAGAGGAACGAAAGTAGATTGAAAGCAGTGGAGATGAGGTCCCTTAGACGTATGTGTAGTAAATCCATGTATGATAGAATAAAGAATGAAGATATTAGGAATGAATGTAAAGCTGATCGTAGCATAATACATATAATAAAAATAGGGTCGCTCAGGTGGTTTGGGCATGTTGAGCGAATGTATGAGGAAAGAATGGTAAGAAAGATATATGATGCAAGTGTTGACGGCGCCAGAAAGATAGGGCGACCACGGAAGACGTGGCATGACCAGATTAACCAGATACTGGAAGATGGTCCTGTTAGAAGCCTGAACAACCGTCGAGCTTGCATGCGAAGATGTATAAATGTAGACGAAGCGAAAGTTGTATGTCAGGACAGAAGAGTATGGCGCTCTATCCTCTCTGTCTACCCAAACGGCGTGATGGTAAGTTAGTTAGTTAGTTAATTACCCTTTATTTATAATTTAAATTAAATCAGTATACCGCATAGAGAAATATTTAAAAAAAGATTTTTTTGATATCGATGAAGACAGCGCACAATTTAAGATAGTATGTAGCAAAAATTGTATTGAATTAAAAAAAGTAATAAAACATTTATTTGCGCGAAGCAGCAAAAACTCTCAAACGGTGCCCTCGGGCAATGTGATATTTTCAAAGCTTATTTCATCTGAATTTTAATTATTATAGATCGTAACTTTGTACATGTAGCTTTGAAATATAGTATTAATATAATTTGACTACCAAGTAATTAGAAAAGACGCCGCACTGTTTGTTCCGTATTTATAATTGTCTAAAAAAATATATTTTGAAAAAATGGCGTCCAAATTTACCTAGAGGCAAAATTAATCATTTGCGTAGAATTTAAAAGAACACATGGAGGAAATTTATTTGAATGAGTGGAGACTCGCTTTGACTGCGGGGCGAAATAAATCGGTTGTGAGAACGAAGAATATCCGACGTAAAAAATAATTTTTCCATGTACATAAAAACGGTTTCATCATTAAAATCATGGTACACGCTCCTGAAGGCGCTTTGAATTGGCAGCCCCGTGCGCGAAGGATACGATATGCAGCAATATGTTTCCGAGCCAATTCATCAAGGACGCCCGATTTCCTTTTACCTGAACACGATAGACAGACGCAAACTATTTTCAGAGAAATATAAGGGAAGATGAAATTAATATATTTATTTTTATTATTTTTTATTATTTATTAATTAACTTATATTAATTAAGCGCTGTAGGGCTTTTACAACAGATAGGCAGTGTACATTAATAGAATATATAGTTTAAAGAAAAAATGTAATCATAATAATGACATTAAGTGGAAAGAAAATACTTAAAATACAGATATAAATATATAAAGATAGATATAATATAAAGTAAAAAGGAAGTATATAAGAAGCAATATATACAAGAATACGAGAATCCCACGCCCGGGCTTGCAACGAAACGGTGTTTCATATATTTATTTCAGAAGTGATGAACGTCACGTTGCACTGAGAACAATCAATAAATTAATTAAACAGAACAAAAAATTCATAATTCTCGTTTAAATGTACGTAATAATAATAAAAATAAATCATATTGACCCTCGAATTTTTGTAAGTCCATGTTTTATTGCGCATATTGCTAAAAAAATCCAATCATAAAAAATAGATATCTCATAAGTGACATCTGTTATTATTTAAGGGAAATGAAAAAGCTTTGGATACCGGTCGCGTTGAGGATTATTACAATACATATACGAAACATGTTGTAAAATTTAAATATATACAACTTCCAAAAATATTACAGACGCGGTATTCTATCATGGGTGAAAATGGCGAACGTTACACTGTGTAAAGTGATCACTTAAGTCAGCCGTACGATAAGTCGTAAGCCCTATGAACACCCAAAGCTACCTAATTTCCCTTAAAAAATATAAGTTCGTCTCTGTGAGACATCAATAATATTTTTTTTTAACTGCGCATTTAGACAAGGCAAGCTGGTCGCTGTTTTCGATCGGCCTCAGATCAGGCAATCTCGCACGAAGCCATCGTGGAAGGCGTAGGTGATTTTATAAAAATCAAACCATTTTTAAGTATGAATATAATTTTAAAAATGAATATAAGCCACAGTGTTTGTTTCTTGGAATTTTTTTTAATCTTTCATAAAGAAGAACCAGATTTTTTGCAAGGATCCGGTAATTTTATTTCACTCGTGCAGTTTTTCAAATTTTTTGTAAGGATAGTCCAAATTTTTACAGAAATTGAGTTAAAATTTTTGAAAAATTACGAACGTTGAGTCCTTACTTCAATACCTAATGATGTGAGACATTGTTGGTTGAACATTTTCGGTAGATAAATAAGGCAGAAATTTTACTGTAAAGTATTGTAAACTAGCTCTGTTACACCTGTATTTTAGAATTTAACCCAAACATTAAGATAAGAAAATCGTGTTTTTGTGAGAGCGGCCGGCATTCGAAACAAAAACTGAGAGAGAAAATAGCTTTCTTTGTTTTGTTTCATACTTGTTTTGTAAATATATAAATAAACTTTGTTTGTTTATATATTTACAAAACTTGTATAAAATTAATTTTTAAATAAAAGAAAAAAAACAAATATTTCAATGAATTAATTTATTTTTATTCATTGAATCGCAATAATAGCAATATGTGAATAATAACAATATCTTCTATATAAATAAAAATGTAAATGTTCATTTGTACAAAATCGATAATCTCTGAAAGTTCTTCACCGATTGCTTTGAAATTTTGACACGACGTTGCATTCGAGTACGCGGATGTTTTTGTTTGTTTGTAATTTGTTTTTATATACCTATTATTTATTTATATAAATAAAAATATGAACGTTTGATTGACAACGTTGCATTTGTACAAATTATTTGAAAAAAAGGTGCCGGTCAATATTGATAAATATTTAAATGTCACATTTTTCGAATTCTAATTTTTTGATTTCATTCTATTGTCTTTGCTTAAATAAAACGTTTGAACCGATGAGAAAGTGCAGCCAATTATATCGCGATATTTCAAAAGAACATTTATGTATACTGTCTATGATTAATTTTCAATTAGATACTTCCGAGCTTATCGTTTTAAACGACATTGTTCCAAGGTTCATAACAACCATTAATTTTGCATTATAATATTAAATACCAACATACAGTTCTACAAAGCTGCATATACCTGTAAAACTCAATATCTATCTGTCTCTGTTCTGTCTTTCCCTCTGTTCTTAATACACCATTTATCCGATTCGACTCAAATTATGCATACTTATGCTTTAGGACGGGCAGGTAACGTAGGTGACATTTCCCTCCCCACTGTTTATCTCAACCCTCTCCACGGATATATTTTCCATACAAATCTGTACCTTCTGACCGATCTGACCAAATTTTGTATACTCATTCTTTCGGACCAGCCGGGTAATATAGGTGACATTTACCCTTCCCCCTCTTACCTATCCCCTCCCACAGATCTATTTTCTACAAACTTCATACAAATTACAAATACAAATTTCATACAAATCTATACCGCTTAACCGATTGGACCCAAATTTTGCATAGGTACATATCCCCAATGGAATTAATAGGGCACATTTCTTCCCTAAAAATCCTATTCAACCCAACCTTGATTTAACGGAAACATTTTTTTAATTTGAGGCTTTGCAAAACAATGTAACCTTTGTTTCCCCCCCACAATTTAATTTTCAACTTAATCCTTAACCCGTGCAACGCCGGGTACAAACAGCTAGTCTGAAATAAAACTCTTATGCAATATTCCTAACTATTATTTTAAGACGCCAGATATCATAATTTATCACAGTACGCTGGCGAGAAGTGAACACATTTTCATTAAAGAAAGACAATCGAATTAGTATGTGTTAGCCGTGCGTATGAGGCATACTGTTTCTTTATGTTGGTGTCTATACCCGTAAACCCCAACATAACGAAACAATGTGTGTCGTACGCAAAGCTTACATATACTAATTCGATTGTATTTCTTAAATAGAAAAACCTATACCTACGAATTAATGTGACTCCTAATATTTTCATATCATTTGTTTATTTATGAAAACTCCCGTTCATACCTTGATGCAGTGATTCAGATTCGGTGCACCTATCTTGCTGGCTGTGCAAGATTGTCCAATAGTCTATAATTGGCGAATCGAGCAGCTTTTGAAGCTGACGAATGTTGAACGATTACATATTATTTCCGCTGTGTTGCGTTCCAACCTCGAACGGTAGTAATTATCGACCATTTTGACATTCGTGATATAATATAGTTTACTTCTTAAAATGTTGCGAGTATAGAACTATAGAACCATAGAACTATAGAACCATAGAACCATAGAACTATAGAGCCATATTGAACAAATTGACCAAATTAATTATTCACGAACAGCTAAGCTTTTCATGACAGTTCAAACGCTATAAATGATTTAATTTTTTGAAAAGTTAATTAATCTCCATCAAAATATTTAAAACTCACCATATCAAAAATTGAAATGTTGAAATATTCATCAACAACCATAGTTAAACATTATTTTTGCACCACTTTGAATATTTATATCTTTACAAAAAATTGTCAGTGTACGGATTAATGATCATTAGTTTGCAGTTTGAGTGATGAAAAAAAACATCAAAATAATTGTGTAATTACACAATTACATTTCTACGAATAATGTGAATAATATTTTTTTATATTAAACTATTTCTATTAACATTTACATTGACAAATATGGAAAACGTTTAATAACAAAATCAGACTGACAGAACTTTCTTTCACTCCCCTGTAAAGTTTGAAAAAATCACTAACGGCCTTTTAGCTTTCTACCCCCGATATAAAAATATATTTTTATTGTTTTTAATTAATTTATGGACCAAATTTATTAGGTAAGTTGCTTATGGTTATACTTCATAATAATAGAGCAAGGTCTATCAGAAGCACCGTAAATTTTCTAACAAAAGGTATGCTTTGGGGTCAAGATATTTACATAGATTCTTTTATTAAAAATCTTTAGGTTAACCCGACTTTTTTCAGCTCGAAATGTAATTTTCATCATGAGAAAAAATTAAAATAAACAATTGTTTATTTTAATTTTTTAATTTGTCCGATTCGAATCAAGTTTTGCTAACTTGTATGCCTAAGGACATTTTCTCCTTCCAATTCTACCCCTTCCCCTCCCCATGATATATTTTCGATGCAAATCTGTACCGTTCGACCGATCGGACTCAAAATTTGGAAACTTATTCTTTAGGACTCGGCGAGTAACACAGGTTATATTTCCCCCTCTAATTTTATCCCTTCCCTTTTCCCTGATATATTTAAAATGCAAATCTGTACAGTTCGACCAACGACTCAAAATTTGTAAACTTATTCCTTAGGACCCGGCGGGAAACATAGGAAACATAGGAAACATAAACTTTTCGTTCCACGATTTCTACCCCTTCTTTTCCCCCCGACATATTAACAATGAAAATCTGTACCTTCGACCGATTGGACTCAAATTTTGCATACTTATGCTTTAGGACCCGGCGGGTAACATAGGTGACATTTCCCCCCTAAATTGTTCCGGTGGGAAACATAGGCGATATTTCGTTCCACGATTTTTACCCTTTCCTTTCCCCATGATATATTAATAATGCAAATCTGTACCGTTCGACCGATCGGATTCAAATATAAAGCATAAGTGTTCAATGCTTTAGAACCCGGCGGGTAACATAGGTGACATTTCCCCCCTACATTTTCCCCCTTCCTCTCACCCTGACATAATTACAATGCAAATTTGTACCGTTTGGCCGATCGGACTCAAAATTTGGGAACTTATTCTTTGGACCCGGTGGGTAACGAAGGCGACTTTTCCCCCTCTCCTTTACCCCACCTTCTCCCCTGTTATATTTAATGTAAAAATCTACACCGTACGGCCGATATAACCTAGATTTTGCATACTTATTCTTCAAGACCCGACGGGTAATAAAAATAACGTTTCCCTCCTCCCTTCTTACCCCACCCTCACACCTGATATATATTTTTTACAAATCTACAACGTTTGCCGATCTGATCCAAATTTTGTATTCTTATTCTTTTGGTCACTGCGGAATACATAGGTCGCAATTCCATCCATCCCAGCCTAGGTTAAATGGATCCTTTTTTTTTATTAGAGACTGCGAAACTATGAAAACTTTGTGTTCCCCTCACAAACGTATGTTTAACTTAATCCTTAACCCGAGCAGCGCCGGGTATGAACAGCTAACAGTATATAAAAATGTAAATATTCGTTTGTTCAAAATCTTAAATCTCAG
The DNA here is from genome assembly GCA_016648135.1 of Agrypnia vestita. Taxonomy (NCBI): domain Eukaryota; kingdom Metazoa; phylum Arthropoda; class Insecta; order Trichoptera; family Phryganeidae; genus Agrypnia; species Agrypnia vestita. Next base: position 33,744 of record JADDOH010001431.1, read on the forward strand.
AAAGTTCATCACGGATTAACTTAGACACAATGCTGCATTCGAATACGCGCATGTTTTTATATACCTACTATTATACAGATGTCACATTTGTGAGAGGTAAAAAGATGCTTTTTTTGAAAAGCAACAAAATAGAATACCCACAAGCATTGTAAAATTTAACATATTAAAAACGTGTGCTTTCTCTTTTCTTTCCTTTCCATTTTACAAGACTGAGCCACAGCAACGCGTGGCCGGGTACTATTTATAATATTTATAAATATTGAAAGGGTAGGTACCTACACCTTTTTTTCAAAAATTTTTTTGCGAATTCGAGTGCAACGCCGTGTCAAAAAGAACTTTAGGAGATTTATGATTTTGGATAATTGAAAATTTACATTTTTATTTATAAAAATTAAAAGTAGGTAAACAAAAACACAGTAAACAATAATTAAGTAAATATAAACATGCATGAGTATACACATTTGAAATTTATATGAAATTTAAAAAACAATATCTTTTGTAAAAATTGTTGTATTGTTATTTTGTTTACTAGGGGATTTAATCATGCAAGTAGAAAATTTTTAAATGCTGTAGGTATGATGCGTGTATCTAAAAAATGTTTATAAAAATGTGTCTTAAATATAAACCAGGGGCAATACGTAGGGATTGTCGAAAACTTTCTTCTATTTTGTGATGTAAATTTATTATTTCAATTTTTTCAACTAATTAAAATTTGTACTACACACGTTCATCCGATGATAAGAGAGTTTGCATATCTTGAAAATATATATAGTAGTGACAAAAATATAACTATACGTCTACGTAGGATAAAGTTAAGTTTATTGAAAAAAAAAAAATTTCGAGTTCGAGACAATTTATTTTTAAAAGAATTCTTCAAAATTTAATAAGGCAGCGTTAAACACATTTTTAAGTTTCAATGGCAGTTAAATATATTATATTACCTACACATGGTGAAGTGGAGAGGGTAAATTTTCGAAGTCAAAGGCTAGGTCCTTTCTTTGAAAAAAGAGCAGCCTCTTTTAAAGATATCTAGCGGCGGCGTGTCCTCTTGTTCTATCATCGATCAAATACTTCACATCGGCCGAGGCTTCCGCAGTCGCCATGTACGTAAAGCCTTCGGGGGTTGAAAGATGAGCCGAGAAATTGAGAAGGCCTACACAACATATTACTCACCACGTGAGGGGATGAAAGCTACAAATTGTGCGGAGATAGAAAGTAAACAGCCCGCGGTGCGTGACACGAATGGGTCTGGGTCGTGATATGAAAAACTAAATATGGTCTGGGTCTCTGTTATTCCGTCGTCATTAATTATTAATGTAAAAACTTTATTTTATTAGGTATTTAAAGATTTTGTTAATCAAATTTGATATTCAGTTATTTATATAATTTTATCGTTAACTATGAAATCAAAAGGACGTTTCGCGTACTTTTTCGAGGGTTTGGAGATGGTTAGGAGCAATTGCTTTTTCGGATCACCACCGTCATGCACGGAAAATCTCCAAAATCGTAGAATATTTGATGTTTTATTATCTCGACAAAACAAGTACAAAATATACATGAGTATGATTATAAAGATAATGATAGATACTCTAAGGGCCATAGCCTCCGGCCGCCGTCGAAAGTAGGTGACAAACTACATGCTCGCCTAGGGCGTGTGCCTATTTTTATATAATTTACGCACAAAGCAGTGCGGCTGTATGTGTGTGTAAAGAAATCGTCCAAAATGCTGATGGTGCAATGAACTGCCGGCCGCGCGTGTCTTGCTCGTGCCCCGATTTGCTTATGTGGCATTACTTGCCACTGTGTGTGCGTGTGTGTATGGCCTAGATTGGTGTTTTCTGTATGAATTATGAATTATTTCTGTATGAATTATGAATTATGAATTGAAGTATAAATTTCACACTTTGAATTGGAGGAGAGTGTCAAAAAGATTTTTACTGTCTGAAATTTCTTAACTACATAGATATTGTTTGTGGAATTCAAAAATTTATATTAATAATATATCTTTGTAAATGATCTCTCAATAATGAGTATAAGTTCGTTTTACTTCAATAAATAATGTAACAAGAATTGCATAATGCAATGAAGATTTTTTTATTACTATTTATTTATTTCTTTTTGCATATTATACAATGTCAGGTTTATTGCCAGTTGGCAACCAACCAACCACACCAATTAATGGGATAATTGAAATAGGTAAATATATTTATTGAGATAGTAGGTATTTAAATTAGTACAAAAAAGCTTTTCATGTGACTCAAAATATTGTCTTTATTAAGTCTCTAAAAATATGAGTACCAAAAATCTCCAAAATAAAAATATATGAAGTAAATTGGCACCACGTCTGGTGCCATTCGCCTTATAAAATAATTGCTATTCTGAAACAATTATGAAGAGGTTAAAATTAAATACTCTTAAAAAGTATAATATTTAAATAAATATTAATGGTGCTTTATTACAAGGAGATGCAAGTAAACACAGTATTATAAATGTGTTTGACGTACGCGAGAAGGGACATTTTTCCGCTGTGATCTATTCAGCTCACTTAATAACTAGTTAAGTTCATTTCTCTACATATTATATACTCTATGTCTTCACAGTATCAAATAATAAACGATAAATGGCTTAGTCGTTTAATATTTGAAAGCGGCCCCAAAAAAATATTGGAGCACAAAATTATGGACGTAATGTTTTTATATATATCAATAAATCAGTTAGTAATCATATTTACATATTTCAAAACGATTTTTTTGACTTACCAAATATAACGTATTTCTGTAACTGGGAACAATAAGTAAGACAGTCTTTATGATCATTCAATATATTATTATTTATGTAACTACTAAATACTTATACCTATGTTTTAATTCTTAATTGCATCTTGGTTTTCGTTCATCCTGGTGAGAGTATATAAATTATTATATAAATATATTATTAAAGTTATGCTTATGTACTTACTTATATTGCTGCAAGTAAATGTAATTTATGCAATTCGAGTAATGGTTTTAGACTGTTCATTTGTATATTTTTTTGACATCTACAAATCCAAGCACCTTCTTTCACAAAATCAGAAAAATATGTGACAGGAAAGTAACCGAACAAAAAAGTATGTCATTCATTACTGTAATGACTACATGCATTATTTAATATACATAGTATACATAGTAATAAAATAGATAAAAGTCAGTTTTATAATAGGATACATTAAATATTTTCATATTTTAAAAAAGCCACTTGTCGTAGGTGTGTACCTTAAATTTTAAATGAATTCCAATTTAAAATACAATAATTTTGTTGTCTGTCCGTGACTTATTGGAATGATATCTTTAGATAATTAAAGTGTAACACGCAATCAGCGAGCGGCGGATGTTGCGCGGTCACGCAAGAATCGTTGTTAATTATTATATCCGTGATTTTTCTCTGGTATTCGGCTAGTAAACAATAAATTCCTAACGCGTAGGTATATATAGTATATACATAGTATAACAGTGAAATTTAAAAAATTAAAATTAAATCTAGTTAAATTTCATACATTCCTTCCTCCCTAGTGAGCTTTATATGTAATACACACATACGATGTTTACGCCTATATATTTACTCTAATTTTTCAATTCTCATATTTCGTCTTTAAAATAAATTAATAAGTGCCTACTGATATAAATTATTTTTATATCAGTATTTATTGTACTTTTTGGGAAGGAAACAAAAAAATAGATTTTTTATTTATCTTTTTTTTCATTATGACTGTAGGTTTTTGGGGGGGAATGGGAAGAAACAAAAAACTAAAAGTTTAAACGAAGTTTCTCAAATACTTGTCTTTAATGAGCCCCGTTTACATTAACGAAGAATAACAGACGTTATGAAAAAAATAATTTTCAGAAATTTTCTTATCATCCTCATTCTAACGCTGAGGCGATAGTTGAAAAAACATAAACTAACTAAAACACAGCACGTGTCAAATACACACGACCCTTGTTACTTGACAAGGGGTAGATAAATATTTTCAGCAAAAAATATATGTCAAAAATGATGTCTTGTTTTAAATTATCATTACATCAACCAATGATTTTAAATATCCAAGGTTATTTTAAGAAATGCGTGAGAATAGTGGTACTCAATAAAAATGTAAAAATTTTGATTGTTAGCAGATTATAGAATCGTACCACAATTATCAAATAGCTTGATTGTTGAGTGGATAACCCCTCGCTTGTCCCGGTCCAGTATAATGGACTTCCGCGGAGATCTCTTAAAGTTGTCATATCTAGAAATGTGGACTTGAAATAAAACCTATGTATTTAAAAGATTAAAAAACACTGATCACGATAAAAACAAAAAAAAATGTTCATGTTGTGTGATTATTTACATCTATGACAAAATATTATTATCTCTATACACTTACATTGAAAATAATGTAATTACAGTAAATTCGGCAGATTGTTCCAGAGCAATCATGACAATGTTTGTTAAAATGCGGAGCAAACGAGTAGTTAAGACACTTGTGTAGTGATCCATTAAAGACTCGTTCCAGGAAGATACTAATTTAGATCACTTTTCATAACCCAACTGTTTATCTTAGCTTAAAAATAGTAAGAATATTCATGTGACTGGTATTCTGTACAAACATCTCTATTTAAAAAAAAAATGTTTGAGTGCCAAGATTGATATGTAAGCATATGAGTTCTTATCAGTTTAGGAATATCAGGTCGCGCAATGATCACGAGGAACATCTATTTTAAAATATTTAAAAATATAATTAATAAAAATGTACTTTGTTTTCACCACACAGGTATATATTGAAAATATCAACATATTTCAGGGCCAATAGCCTCTTCGTCAGGATACAATGTATAATAAAAAATAAAAAAATAAAAAAATTAAAAATAATTTTAAATTTTTTATTACAAATATAAAGTATTATAAAAAAATATATATTAGGTCCTTACATATGAAATTGACGTTTAGTATGGGAGGAACATAAAGCCGATTTTTTTTATTATAATATATTTATTTAATCAAAGTATGTACCAATGCTATCTATGCACTTTTGCCATCTCATAGGTAGTTCATCGATCCCTTTACTATAAAAACCATTCGGACGGGAATCAATAAAATCTTTGAAGGCGGTTTTGACTGCCCCATCGGAGTTGAATTTTTTCCTTTGCAAGAAGTTATCCAAATTTCGAAAAAAATGGTAATTTGTTGGGGCAAGGTCCGGAGAGTACGGTGGATGTCTTAGACATTCCAATTGAAGCTCCTCTAATTTGGTAGCCGTCTGTTGTGCAGTGTGTAGTCTAGCGTTATCATGAAGCAGCAGTGGCCTAGAGCGATTAACCAGCCTCGGTTGTTTAGCAGCTAGCTTTTCCATCATGGTTTGCAGTTGCTGACAATAGACATCTGCCGTAATCGTCTGGCCAGATTTAAGAAAGCTGTAGTGAACGACACCAGCACTAGTCCACCAAACGCTCACAAGTAACTTTTTTGGAGTCAATTTTCGCTTGGGGCATGGTTTGGCTGGTTCGGCAGGGTTCAGCCATTGCGATGAGCGCTTCCGATTATCGTACAGGATCCACTTTTCATCACAGGTAATGATTCGATTTAAAATCCCTTCATTATTGTGCCGGTTGAGTAATGCAACGCAGCAGTCAACGCGCGTTTGTTGATTTGCTTCACTCAATTCGTGAGGTACCCACCTTTCAAGCTTTTTCACCTTACCAATTTGCTTCAAGTGGATTAAAACAGTTTTATCACTAACACCGCAGCCTGCAGCTAACTCGGATGTGGTTTGCGATGGATCGGCTTCCACAATAGCCTTCAATTCTTCATTATCAACTTTGGTCTCCGGCCGTCCACGGGGCTTGTTCTGCAGGTCGAAATTTCCAGAACGAAAACGTTGGAACCAAAAAACGCACTGTGTTTTCTTTTGCGGCACCGTCGCCATACACATCATTAATCCTTCGAGCCGTTTCTGCAGCCTGGTGCTACGGTGGAACTCGTACTCGTAAATAACGCGATATTTCAAGTTTTTCATTTTGTAAACTGAGTGACGCAAAGAAAAAAACAATTGAGAAAAAAACAAATGAATTATAATTTTCAAAACACAAATACATGAGTAAATAGCTGAATAAATTTGGATTTGGAATTCCTAACCAAAGAGAAGATATTTGAGATCAAATTTGCCAGTACGGCAAAACGTGAATTTCATATGTAAGGACCTAATATATAAACGATAATGAGGAGGGGAGATATGCCTGACGCCCTGACGCTCAATTTCACCCAAACCGAGAGTAAAAACTTTTAAATATCTATATTTCGCCATGTCACTCTTACTGTTTAGATAATTTCTTCTACCAAACAACATTTTGTTTTGCAGATACCAATGAAGAATATTCATTGCCCATCGCCATTTACGGTTTTTAGCAAAGACGTAAACATCTTTCCATTTGATCTGCGTTTTAACCCAAGTGTTTTTTCTTCTTCTGTTGATTCAAAGCATTCCTCTTTCCTAATACTCATACATTGTGTTCTCTGGAGCCTTTGAGATATTTTGAGATACACAAGGATCGGAAGAATACATCGGTCAAAGAATCTTTTTTTAGGACACAGGGCGCGTTGCTTTTATTCGCATACTTAATCTTTCGTGTGCAATCCGGCATGGATTTTTTCTACTGGTTATTTCTTCTGGAAGTTTTCCGCTTGAGAAAATATCTTATCGGATAATAAATTCTGTATTCTGAAGATAAAATGAGATATACCTATCCGAAAAATTGAAGAATTCATATTTTCAAAAAAATTCAAAATTAAAAAAAAAACACTCGATAGGTTGCCGACAGGGTACAAACCAATCACAATTATAATAATTTCGTTGTCTGTCCATCCACTAATTGTAATTTCATGTAACGTCCATAACTTTTTAATAGTTTAAAAACTTTTTAAATTCTTTGTATTGTAGTGAAAATTAACACACTTGCCGTCATCCAATCATCATAAAATTTTGCACGTCAACTCGAAGTGTATTATAAGTAATTTAAGAATAAATTAAATACTATGTTTTAAACCACTTTATTGCTATATATTTTTCAACTAGTTTCGGTTGGACTCAACCTTTTTCAGGACAATTATAATATAGACTAATCTAGGTAAAGAAATTTATAAAGGAGGAAAGAAAAAGAGAGAGAGAGGGACAGAGTGTCAACTAGGTGGGGGGGAGGGAAGGGGAAGAGTTAACTGAAGATAGAGGGAACAGCTTTAAAATTGGACTATTAGATAAATTTATTTATTATTTGACTATTATTATTGATAGCTTTATTAAGCATTAGAAATTAAATTTAAATTTAATTCAAATTTCTTATAATGTCAAGCCACAAAGTGTTTTCTTACTTTGAAAAGTTGTATTATAAGTATTTTGTCGGTATGCACGGTTATTGTGGTCATTTTCGTTTTTCGCGAGAAAAACTCGTCGACTTTTGGCGTTTTTACATTTTTTATATTTTTTTTTCGCAAAGTTACAAGCAAAATCAGAATTTTTTACACCAAATCTGGATTTTTTCAAACGATCATTTTTTTCTTTAAGATGCTAAGAACGGCGCTCGAAAGACTAGGTTCCTAAATAATCACACTTGGGTTACATCATTATGACAAAGCAGTATAGGCGAAAATTAATCGTTCCTAGAAGCATCCATCCTATACAGAGAAGAAGTTTGATTGACATCAAATGAAAAATTCTGCAAACAGGTATCTTTCTTTTGCGCATAAAGAATTTCTAATGAAAACATTGTTTTTATGGGTTAAATTATTTTTTATTATTATTTTTTTTTGTAACTAAATAAATAGTTATACTTTAGGAACATACATGTAAAAGTACCGTCATTTTTGCCGAGTTACAACTAATATATAAATAAAGCAGTTGTAGGATCTAATTAATGCTAGAATTATTTTATATAAATTTCTGATTGCAGGCGATGTTGATATTTCAGTGCATTGATAAGATGTTATACCTACAGTCCTTTTTATTTTTATAACTTGCCTTTTCCCGCCCTACAACGCAGTCATATAAAATCAGGCTATTTATTGAGAAAAGTTGGAAACAAATGCACGTCATAAAAAGCTGCGGAAAGGAATAATATGGGAGGCATTTATTCTTTACGTCATCTATACGATCATTAAAATCAATGTAAAGATTGAAAAGGATCATTTGAATGACTTTGAATGCATAACAAATATTTAGATCTTAAAAATCAAGGTTAACATAGTACCCTTAATCGCTTTTAATATTTATATTAATAAAATATACGGCACATCGAATAAATGATCAATTTGATGTTGATTTATTTAATACAACTAGCTGGGATTTTCCCTAATTTAAATTAAATTTCTTTTCATTTTTTATTTATTCAGCATACAAATAGACAAGAAGTGCCCATACATTTCATGCATTATGGAGTAAACTTTGGCAACAAATACTTTTTCAAATCGTCAATTTTATTTTAATTTCAGACAAAGCCGTTCATATCCACCTGCAAAAAGGCCACAATGTACAAAGGTACAAAATCGCACAAGGAGGCCGCTCTAATTTCTGTATCAATAAGCACATTGTTAATTGCAATAACACGTTTTTTTTAAATTTAGATTGCTGATAAAATTAAAATTGCTTTGCGAATGAAGAGCATTGCATTCAGTCGCAGTATTGGAGAGAAATATCCGATATTCGTATTGAAAAAAAAAGATAACGCGTATATGGTATATGGTGATTCTATGTGGAACTGTTATTCAATTTCGCAAAGAATATTTTGAAATCAAGATAGCCACCCGTTTACTATTTTCTTCTACTCCCCATTTAGTATTTTACGCAAAATGAAGTAGTTCGAGTCGTGTTAAAAGTAACTTTCGAGTCTCGTTATTTGTATTTAGATGTATATAACATTATTTTAACAAACTTAGATAATCTCAAGCAACTGGTTGTGAAAATTTTCAATGAAAGAGGACAAGTCCAATAATGATTCACTAACTACACAAAATCCAAGTTGTAATTCCGCTCTTCAGAACACTCAGGGGCATATCGTCCTATTTTCATTTCTCAAAGTAAAAAAGACTTACTCATTTAATGTAATGTGGGCTTCCTAAACTTTGAAGAATACAGACTTGAGTATCCAGCCTCACGAAATACGGGCATTATTACCTGTTGCTTTGTGCGAATCATTTTCTTCTGAAAGTTATTCAAAGCTGTGCCAGGTTACGCTAAATTAATATAAATACTTTTTCTTCAAACACAGCTAAATCATTTTGTGGTGACATTATAATAATAATTTATAAAAATTAACTTTGTGTACACCACTTTTTTATTGAAAAAAAGTGATGTATACAAAGTTAATTTCTATAAATTATAATATAAATACGCTTCGTCTTACACGAAAAACACCATGAAATTTGTTCAAATACCTACATATTATGAGTGCTATTCAAATACACAAGGGGATAAATCAAGTTAATTAGTTATACACGGTATTGTTGTGATGAAAATGATACCGTTTTTTGTACATAATCAACGGAGGCACGTTGGTGGATTCTGTACAATTTCAAGAACCCAGATACATAAGTCTCGTAGCTAATAGAAAAAACTTCAAGGGAGTTATCTTCATTATATTTTGAATAACTATATTCTTTACATTTTGGGCGTAATGAAAACGGTTAAGGAGATAAAAACATAAATAATATTTCAATATATCTGATCTATTTTCTGCCTGCAAAATGTTGGAATATCATAAAAGTCATTTATATCGAATATTTAAAATTCGATAGCTTTGATACAAGTGAAATAAAATTATTAAAATCTTGCAAAATTTATCTGATTCAAATTTCTGCAGTGTAAAGAATATTTTCTATTCAAAATTGAATGAACAAGACTATCCCAAAGTAGTTGCTACTAGCTATAAGTTTATTATTAGTTAATCGATTAATAATACCAGGTCCGTACAGGTTGAATTACGTGGACCTACGAAAACGCTGTTATCAAACTGCTCATCCCCATATGCCTTAATAGCACAAAAAACTATCAAAATTGCGTTTTTGAGATTAACAACGGATTTATTCAGAAGAAAGTTATTTTAAAAAATCGGTCCTATCTTTAACACATTTATTTTCAATTTTACAAGTTAGAAATTTTAAAAAGTCAACACAGGAAAGAAAATGCCTTTTGTTAAGATTTGAATTCGCTTATTTCTTTAAGGTAACTGAAAACTAATCGTTATTCGTAAAAAAAAAATTTGTACCTACTCCCCTGTCTTCATAACTTGAAAAATTTCAGATAGATGATAAAATAGATTTTACTCAGTGATCCCTCGATGCAATGCTCGAACTCTCGACCACTCGTTCACTAGGGAAATGTATGAAGCTACACCAAACAGCCTGCGCGAAGTTTTAAAATTTATTTCATATCCTACAAAAGGAGAGAATTTGAATTAAATCACACGAAGTGTAATACTTTCGCACGGAAAGCGTAGAGATCACAAAGTGATAAAACCAGGTTTTAAAAATGAAATATTATGAATGCTTCATCACTATCCCTGGTGGTTCCACGTCGACTTCCGCTCAATGGATTTTTAATTAATTTGCGCAAAAGACTCAACTCCAGCCTTTAGTCGAAATATTTTTAGATATCGGTCGATGTTTTCTGAAATTTTCACAATATATTTAAAGGTAGGTGTCAGGAATTTCTAATGGCTTTATTATGTATCGAAAAAATGATTACACACATTTTTAGTGACTTTTTCAACAAAAGTATACAGATATAATGTATTGTAGCGAGATTGTGAAATATTACCTACTGAATACTGATAGCAATACAACGGTGTCATGCAACGTAGAGTCAGTCATCCGTAACCGCAAGCTCGAACATTACACACGCAACGCTCGTGCGAATAATAATAGAAAGACTAAAACACTCTTAAGACCTTTATTTATCTCTATAACAAACCTTTCGAAGGAATTAATTTATATTAGCCTCGCCGCGTGCCTCGTGTACACAATAAATATAATAAATACATTCAATCGGTATTTATTCATATTCTCTCCATCAGTCATTTTCCGTGACCTCTTAACTGCGCCTCGCTGGATTCGGAACACTCGGTCTGCAGCCCGCTTGTTCCTAGTCGCCGGGCAGTCTCCGTCCTCGGACCTATGTACTGACCGCAATTTCAGCTCTCCTACGGGTATTGCTTCGCAAAGCAATTCGGGAAATCATACACTGACCTCACTGTCAGCTCCCGGCTCCCGTACGATTCATCAACACGGATCTCGTCCGTCAAGTACTATAGCTAACTCCACGTTAGCACCCGGGACAGCTGTACTATCATCATCGCTGCGGATTGAGCCGGCTCCAACAACAGAAATATTCGAAAATATTTCGCCTTCTACTCTGGCTCTGGGCCAGTCAATGAGCCGCACTCGGCTACCTTTGTCTCAAAGTAACTTATTGACGTTTGAGTGTCCTCCGAGCAATCGCTTTAAGGCGATTCATTGGTGCCTGGTGCCGTGTCGAGTCATGGAGCCTACCTTCGCCATCTTCTGTGAAAGGCCCTTGTCAGGGTCGCCTTTAATTCTGTCCGTTACCACCCCTTTGCACTCTGAGAGTACACTGAGAGTAGATTGCAAAAGGGTAGACGCTTTTAAAATGTTTTGCTGGTGTTGTGGAAGGCAGGACGAATACCTCTATATCGATCAAGCAGTGTCTTCGCAGTGTGTTCATATAATATCGAAATTTTATTTTTTCCTAAACTTTCCTTGAAGAATGGGAGGTGTCCTTTGGTGGAAATGTGAATGCATTGGCATGCGTGAATTAATGGAAAATGACTTTTTTCTTTCATATAGTTTATAATTATGTTACTGGAATGAGATTTTCTAAAAAAATTGGGGAATACAAAAAAACATATTCGAATATTGTTTTGATTAACCATTTGTCAATAACGCGTGAATGCGAGCAGCGAGTACAACCAATTTGAATAAAATAAAACTATTAAAATATAAATATTGATATAAATTGAGATAATATTTCTCGAATTGAATCCATCGAGCGATTCTATTAATTAGTTTTAAAATAATATTTAGACGACATTATTATTTTAGACAGAAACAGTTAAGGTTCTTTCAATTTATAAATTCTTATCGGAAACATCTTCGTAGCATTACATTCCTCCCCAGTCGCCATGGTTACCAATCTCAAGGTGAAGAGAAGGAGTTTGAACGAGTTATGGCTTCGCTGGATTCAATTTGGGGGAACGGTCGGAATAAATGGTTCAACTTCAAGACTTAATAAAATTAGTTGGCTGTTGACGCCCGTCATATTAGCGAAGTATCCCAAAATATCTTCGCATATTGATTTAAAAATATTAAAGATTTTAAACAAAATTTATTGAGCTGGTTGGTTTTTAGAATTTTTCTAAAAAAATAATTTCAGAGAGTTTGTTGATTGGCATAGTGGTCTAATACATGGAAACTTATCGACAGATCATAAGTTAGAGGTTCTGAACGGGATATACAAGTTCTTTAATTTCCAGGACTTTTTATGGTACAGGGCATAAATATTGATTAAAAGTAACGAGAAAAATTGCTTAGACTAGTTATGAAATGTACAGAAATTTCAATAAATTTTAATTTATAAATAATAATCCTCTTTTTATTCCAGTCTTCCAGTGAAGTATGCCTTGAAGTTATATAAAATTCATAAATGTGTATTTATATATTTTAACTCCCCGTCATAGACCTGGAAAAAACAAAAAACTCACAACAAAAATCTATGCTGACGACTCTGCTTATCTTGCTTGCAACAAATCGATGTAAATTTAAAAATACTTAATGATTCCTATTCGTTCGGTAGGTACTTATTATCAAGTCGTACATTTGTATTTAATATTTACATTCAGTGAAACTTCAAACCGAAATCTGACCAAAGACCAAAGAAACACAGCATTCGACCAGAGAATATGAAAAAACAGAGACATTCTCAAAAAGGAGAATAGCAAAGTATATTTATATCCAGGAAAGTTATGCTTGGGGAAGAAAAACTGAATTAGTAAAGTTAGGGAAAATTGAGGTGGGCAGCCTTTGGAAAGGTGAAACATATATTTAAGAATAAGAAGTCCAATTAATATTTTCTGATCTATATGCGTGATTAGTGCATCTTCCTATTCTAATGAAGGGAAAGCAGGTGCACTTACGGGAAAATAAACCTACAACAAAATCTCTCAGAATCATCGACAGGACTATCAACGAACTGTGGTAGGACCAAGATAGACTTGAGAAATCCGTAGTTAGGCAGTGGAGATATAAATATATGTTTAAACTTTGTTAACACGTATATGAATACATGTCTTTATTCATACTGATATACTTAATTTGTGATATATGTTCTTAGCAAAAATATGTTTTTTTTAAATATCCTATCACAGAGTATTTAATTTGTAAAAAGATGAACAAAACTTCGTTTTAATGAGAGGGGATTGGATCAGTGCAGAAGCGTCTATTTAAGGTACATTTTACATACGCATTATTCTAGCATAATCAAATCCCCTAGCAAACAAAAAACAACAATACAATAATTATTATAAAAGATATTGTTTTATAAATTTTTTATAAAGTTTTACAAATGTATGTGTGTATGTGTATACATTTGTAATGTTCAGATAAACGTATGTATATGTCAGGCGCGTGCAGTGGGAACATTGAAGCATGACTTTTTTGTAAAAGTATTTGAAAAAAAAAAAATGTAGCTAAAAATTATAAATTTATGCTACAAATTTTTATGATATATCAAAATATGAATGCTGTGAAAGCAGTTGTGAAAGAAATATTACGAAATTTATGCTGTTATCCGATTTTTTCCAAATATTTGGTTACGTAAAAGTCATGCTGTGATGTTCCCGCTGCACGCCCCTGGTATATGTGTACATTTGTAAACGATCATGCGTGCAGATATATAGTTACATATATAATGTATATTATTATCTGGATATGCATAAGATTTTTATTTTATTGTAATAGGTGTAAACCGTAGAAATAAAATAAATAAATAAATAAGTCATGAAGCTGATGACATAAATAATGATTCTGACCATGCATACATTAGAAGGTCGTAAGATAGGGATCAATGCCTGAGTTTGAGAGAAACCTGTATTCAAAGATGTAGGCAAATTTTTTTTTAAATATCCGATGTAAATTGCGTTACAATACAATACAATGCGATTGAATACGTCAATTAAATTTTTTTTGTTATCTGTCAATTACTTGCTAACCTTATCAAATAGACGAAAAATATCCGATCTAATTGTTCTCTTCAAAATATTAAAAAATTTATATGAAATATTAAAAATTCATTCGCTTTAATGATTTTATTTATGATTTTCATATATATTAGGAATATTTACATATTAAATTTTTTTTAACAATTTAATCGTCTCCTTTTTTGTTATGAACAATCATATTCGGTGTCAAGTGTCCAAATAGAGGTAAATAGTGGGGGGTGACAAAAAAACAGGTAATAGGGTTAAATGGAACATATTCAGACCGGAAGTTAGATTTTTTGGTTATTCGTAATACATTCTTTATTATTTTTTATTTATTTATTTATTATTATTTTATTTATTTTTATCAAAAACCAAAAAAATCAGTCCTATCTTGAATATGTTCCCTTTCACCCTATCACCTGTTTCTTTCACACCCCCCACTATTTACCCCCATTAAGACACTTGACACTGAGCTTTGATTGTTCATAACAAAAAAGGAGACGATTAAATTGTTAAAAAAATTGTAATATGTAAATATTCCTAATATATATGAAAATGATAAATAAAATCAGTATCTGCTAGTCTCTGAGAATCGAAATGATATTTCAAAGAAAAGGTTCTTCACTTGTGCCCTGATAATTGGGGTACTACCCTTCATCAAATGGGACTTTCTAAAAGGCTTATTTCTTTCAGCAAAAATCTCGAGCATCATTTTCTAGAAGTCAATTTTTTATATATTTATCTCATATAGAATAAGGATAGCGTATAAAAAATGTCCTTCGAAGTACTTTGACTTGAGAGAAACGCTTCACGTTTGAAGGAGAAAATTGGTTTTTGCCGTCGATAGGAAATAACTTGTTTATTGTGTTAAAACGAAAATAGTAAAGCAACATCCCATAGACAATATTTAATAATCTTCAAAAAAAAATGTTCAGTGAGGGTTTAACTATATTCAAAAACACAATTATATATTTTTTATTTCATTTATTATTTATCACGTCTTAATTAATAAAGTTTGTATAAATCTACAATTTTTCGACATATATTTTTATTTTAATGATTCTGAAAAAACTTAAAAATGATTTAGGGTGAATACCTACCTAGATATTTCGAAAAAAAAAGGCTTTTAAATTTTTGCATTTTCTTAAAGCTTCAGGTCTTAAGAATGTCTGATGTAAATTTTAAGCAAAAATTAAAAAAAATAGCAAAGTTATAGCTGACAATAGTGGAAACTCTTTGTTGATTACGAGCCGCGTCGCACGGCGCCGTGCTATACGCAGGTAGCTGCCAGTCGGGCTCTTTCATAATGGAAATGTAAAACCTGTTTCTATTATGTTTGTGAAGAGTGCTTGATGATATGGAAATTCTAAGAAAGGTGGAGGACTTATATTGTAGACCTGAAATCGATAATTTTATGTTAGTTGAGAGATTTCGCGATTTATTCATTGCTCAATTTTCATGGGTTTTACTCGAAAACATGTTTTGAAAATCGGTGACCAAAATATCTCGGCAATCACGGAACCGCTACATATGAAATTACTAGTGGTTATTCTGCACAAAATTATCTAATCTTTGTCGTACGATTTTTTTAAGTGACCTAGTTTTTTTAATCGACATAATAAACCCGAATTTTATCTTAAAAAACGCTATTTTAAATTTAAGCCCGCCATATGTCAAAAAATCTATATTTAAAAAAACTCCTACTTCAAAGACTAAATTGTAGTGTAAATTTGATAAACTTTTTGTTTTTTATATTCTCATGATAAAAGATGAAATGGGAGTGGTCACCGCAGAGGACCTTATTTTTCGGTAGTCGACAAAACCCAAGAATTTTCCGCCCAAAGTTGAATATTTTTATATAAAAAAAAAATAACACAATCTCATAAATATGTATTTTCATGTAAAAATAATACCAATATCATAATTTATATGGGTATCCTTAAAAAATTACAAATATTGCCTTTTTGCCCTTCGTAGGTAGGTATTCCACCTTAATTTAATCATTTTCAGTTTTATTAAAATAATCAAATATTTTCTTTTTATTAGGTATAAATAAAGAATATGTTTAAAATAAGAATAAAGAAGCCAGACCATACAATGAAGCAGGCAATGTCTATGGAGTTTTATCAACAGTCATTCAGAGGAAGACCAAAGAACTCCTGGAGGACTAAATGCTCCAAAATACTACAGAGAAATGGCCTGGATGAAAGCGGTACCCAGAACCGAAGAGGATACAACCTGAGAACGAGAAGAGACTACTCCAACAGCCTACCTGGATAATGAGTTGGGACAGTGCAAGCGAGAAGAAGAAGAAGAAGAAGAAGCAGAAGAAGAAGAAGAAGGAGAAAAAGAAGAAGAAGAAGAAGAAGAAGAAGAAGAAGAAGAAAGAATATGTTTTTTAAGTTTAATAAATGTTTAATAGCTTAGTAAAAAAGTACAACAATTTATTCAATACATTGAAATTCAAAATGAATATTTTTGAGTAGATAATTTAGATTTACATCAAGGCGTCCGCTTTGGGATTTACGGACGCCTTCTGTTCCCGATTCATAGTATCTATAATACATAGTACAAAAGCATAAAAAAGCAAGAAAATGTTTCGAATGCTATCACCGAGAATTATTAATTTAAAATGTACTGGTTTCAACATTTTATGTATCTATTCCTTAATAATAAATAAATAATCCTCAATGACTGCATTTATTTTATGTGGATATTGCTGTTTTTGCTTTTATACCCCTCATGTATGGTGCTCGAAAATCCAGCCGCTTTTAAATCACTGCTATTGCACACTGGCATAGTATTTTGTCGACGTTTTTATTGCCGCTGTTCTGCATGACAAAAGAATAATTATGTTAACTTTTGCCATTCGGACATATTCAAACGAACGATTTGTGAGTATTTCAAAATTTGCATAGCGGGTTGCGGAAAATTTTGCGACCATGCTGGATCGTGGACAACGACTATTAAATCGGAAACACCCACAGCACTCCGGAGCTCGACAGAAATGTTTTTAGATTTAGAAAAGTTCGTATTGTTGCTCTTAACTTGTTGATGTTGGATTTTCGAACGGAATTTTCAGATTATATACCCAACAAAACTGTTCATATTGGTTTTAAAATCTTATTCTTCTAAGCCTTATCCTGATGGGTCGAGGTTCCTGCACCGCGTACAAGTTCTAATTTTTCCTATCTTGGGCTTCGCTCTCCACGTCAGACCAATTTATTTTCAACGATCTTCTGCCTCCCGGTCTTGCCCGGAATTTCCGCTTTGGCAGATATTTATATATACTTAGGAGATCCGCCGCATCCGCGAGATATGTCCCAGCAACCGTGACTGTGATTTCTCGATGAACGTTATTAAGGGTTCGGTTTTAAAATCAATTATTTAAAACAAAATACACGAATTAACTAGAAAGATATATAGAAAAAATCTGTCTATCAAAATTATATTTGGTTACTTCCAGGTACCCGGAAATTTTCCATTACTCCACCTTTCCATGGATAACATATGCTGGTGATGATGACAGGAAGAATAAATTATTTTTTATCAAATCTTGAAAATTTTCGATACAAATAAATATTTATATGTTAATGCAAATACACTACTTTGATATTTAAAAAATAGATGTAGAAATTAAAAAGACGTACAGGAAAATCTATCCACCGAAAAATATTTTGTTTCCATTGGGATACGAGACTAGAACGCAGAAAAATATGTCAAGAAAGATTGTGATGTTTTTTACTTTTAAGAATTTTAATCATTACCTCATTATTTTTATGTGTATTTATTGAGAAAAATAGTATATTAAATCCTATAATGTTTGAGATACACCTAATCTCAACGATGTGTGCAAAAAGGGTGAAGTAGGAGACGATTCAACTCTAAAAAAATCGGCAACATGAAAATGTTCCTGGCATCCTTTATTTAAAATAAAATCAGTCATGAGCAATTTTTGGCTTTTAGCAACTTAAAATATGGCTTACCTGGGAGAGTATATGATGTGTGATGATAAAAGCAATCGTTGCCGAAACAATAGATATTCATTTATGCCTTTTCAATAAAATTTTCCATTTTTCAAGTGAAAATATCATTCCCAGGGCCCCATCATTTATAGCCACGCATACCTCAGGAACGAGGGAATATAATAGTCAGATGCTGAGATACCTGGGATATATAGGAGATGTATAAGGTGTTGCGTTATACATTAGGTACACGATGAATCAAAATATAATCTAATAACCAAAACTATAAAAATGAAACACAATTTTTTTGGTTCTATAAATAATTTTTTCCAAAAAAAAATTGGCTCTTACAAGTGGTAAAAAATTTTTTTGTTGATAATGGCAGTTTATTTGAAAAAAACATATTACAGAACCAAAAAAAATCTTGTTTGATTAACAATGGAGTTCAATAAAATGAAAAGCGTTTTTATGATAATAATAATAATAATGAATATAATAATAAATAATAATAATAATAATAATAATAATAATAATAATAATAATAATAATTATTATTATTATTATTATTATTTTTATTATTATTCAAAAAGGAATATAATAAAATTATATTTTTTATATCTACGATCTGTCATAAGATATTTCTTCCAAGTTTGGAATCCAAAATATATCTATATCGTAATAATATCGTATCGTAGTAATCGAATCCAAGAGAGTGTTGCAGGGGTTGTTGTAATTTTCTTTAAAATTCCACCCCGCCCAGACCAACTCAGGCCCGGTTGTTTCGAATTCGATAGATATCGAATTAGAGATGATCTCTATGCGTGATGGACTATGTCTCTAATACTAACGAATATAAAAACATTGCAACTAAATATTTATTAATATTACGATCCTTAGATTAGGTACAAATTCTGCTTTGGTGTTTTTTTTGCTGGCAGTACTCACTGTACAATATCGTACTTGCGATTTTAACGACACGAACTTAATTAACTTAATACGAACTTTTGTGACAAAATGTAGATAGTAAATGATTCAGAAAATTTCACCTAAGTTTTTACATACATGCACTATTAATTGTGGTATTTATCACCAACGCGTGTTCCCCACTCCACTATTTTTCACAAAAAGTACGATTTGTCAATAATCTAGAGAATTATAACCAGTAATAATAAAATTCCTGTGTGCTAATATTTTCATTTTAGTGTCTTTGCGAAATGTATGCCGTACTTTGGACGACGCAGGCACGCCATGTAATGACTCCATAAAGAGGCAGCATCTCGGCAGGCTGTCATCCACCATAAATACCGACATGATCACCAACCTAGAATTTAATTCTATCCCCAAATTCCTCACTCACAGTCACGGAATAAGCTGTTCAAAGGACTCTGCTTGTAAACTTATTTAATATGAATGCGTCACCGTGTGAGAGAATTGAGGGATTTTCATAGGTATTTCAAGCCTTTGTTCTTCTCTTCTCATGGTAAAATAATGCGCATTTTTTTTATATTCGTACAGCAATGAAACCTCCCAATTACTTTGACAATTTAAATCACGATTAAATAAATATTAATGTGTTTTCTAACAAGAGGTAGTTGACTTGATTTTAAAATATCATGATAATAATAAATAAATAAAAATATTCGTATTTTAGGAATATTATTTAGCATGTATAAGTATGGCTTGCATTATCGGTTTCCACTTTATTAGTTTACCGCTAAATATGTCTTAATTTTTTAATCGAATTACCTGTAAATGAATTTCTAAATACCGGTTAATTTGGTAAATTATTTTTCATTTTTTACTCAATTATAATTTCTAAATTACCACATATGATACGAAATGTGACAATATTTACAGAAAGCATCATATTTTTATGTATGGTTTGTTTAATTTTGTTAATTCGTCATGATATAATGTCATTGTATAAAAATTTCGACACCTTCATAATTATCAGTAAATAACCGGTAAACCGATTTGCCGGTAATGCCATTTACCGGTAATACCCTTATTTCGCCTATAATATGTCTATACTATGTGCTATGCCATTACACATGGTACAATGAAATCGTCTAGATTCAGAATTACCGGTATTACAAGTATTTATTTATCTTTATGTTGATACATGCCGGTAAGAAAAGGAGCCACTCATCTCACTAGGAAGAACTTGTGCCGGGATGAGCAGCTTATAATATAGTGAGAATTAAATTATATTAATAGAAAAAGAAAATACTACATAAATATTAAATTAATCAATAATTGAGGATGAAAATATAAAATGTGGATAGTAAAAACAGTGGATATTATTAAATACAAAAGCAATAGTGAGAATAAAAATAATATATGTAAAGAATCATATATGTCTAGATAGTAACAACATGTAAATATTGTAAAATACCAAAGCTACAGCGTAATTAAAAAGAATATATTATGTTTAAAATTATACAATGTTTGCGTTTATTAAATAATGAAAAAATAAAGTATGTATTGATATGTACACCTGGGAGTAAACGAAAATCCCGTATCTGTGGCTATTTCTTGGAAGTCACTAAGCCCGGCCGCACGGCTGCGAAATTATCAAGCTTCTCAAAGCGGCACATTTTCGGCGAATTTTACTGACGGGAGCTCTGCCTAGCAACAGCGAATAAACGGTTGTTTGCTAATCCATCCAAACCATCGCCAAAAGAGTATAAAAGCGATTCGCTTATACTTCCAGCCAGGATACACTGTTCGGAAGGCTCCAACAGTCCTCGCCTTACTAGGAGGTGTCCTGGAGGGATTCTTAGCGAACCTAGGAAGCGACATCGTCGCCGCAATGTTCTCCTGCCGGGCCGTACCAAGTCGAGCTTATGTGAAGCTCGAGTCTCGTCGAGTGCTTATCTCCGAGATATCTCTCCATCATCGCTCTTGCCGTCGAGCCTTTTTCGGCAAGAACCTGCGCCAAATCTGCGAAGGAGAGTCCAGAATACGACCTTAACATTGTTTTGTGACTACAACAGAGACCTTAGTGCCTGTGATAATTTTAGTTTATATTCTGTGTGCTCGTTTATATTTAAACTGTTTATATTTCTGTGTGTTCTTGTACATTTTTACTGGTTGTATTTCTGTGTTTTCCTCCTATTTTTGACTGTAAATAAATTGTTGTAAAAAATAAACTTCAGTTATTTCCACGCATTTGTCAATTGCACACATAATTTGAAGCGAACCACTCCGTTTCAGTATCTATATTACATACTATGCTATTACACATGCCATAAAATTGTTGTACAGTTTGGCGTGTGAATATATTTTATATATAATAAACAAAGAAAATAAAAACTGAAAGAATAAAAACATATTACACGCATTGTCTAAATGAATATATTTTATATCTGTAACAAACAAAGAAAATAAAAACTGAAAGAAAAAAAAATTACACGCATCGACTTATCTGACTTTTCAGAATACTTTTCATGCATTTCATGAAAGCTTTTTAGGCCATTATTGTGGCTAAATTTCTGCAATAACTTCTTTTAAGATAATTTCAGCAGTCGACTCGTTAATGAATTGTTTGTAAAATTTTTTGCTATAAAAGCTTCTATAAACAATCCGTTGTTGGGAAAGTAAAAGTCACAAGAAATTGGTGACCAAATGGCGATAATTTTACCAAAACTCCTGGTGGCTAAAACAATCAGTATTTCAATGGCTGTTAGCATGTTATAACGACCTCTTGAAGACACTTGTCAGTCACGTCCTGATCATTAATATGTTTGTAAATTTAAGTATTTAGTCACAGTGTACGTTATTAACTGTAAGCACACCTGTTTTATTTTCGGAGAATATAAAAGGAGAGTGATTTAGGTTATATCTTCTTCTTATTTCTTCTTAGATAGTGCCATCTCCTATCGGAGGTCGGCAATCGTGGCTCTTTACCACCACATGGAACGACTTAGTCGAGTTATGCTGGTACCGGTCCCTCAAGTTATACAGCCATTAGGTTTTTGGCAGGTTATATGTGAAGTGATTGGAGAGGATTCCCACCCGTCCAGAGATATCCTCTCGTGTCGGCATATGGCGTATATTATGTGAGTGTCACGTATGTAGTATTTGTGAGGCGTATGCAGCAGAGGTAGGAATGAGCGGATACAAATGATACTCAGGGTTGAACGATGCTATTTATTGTAACAATTTTAAAAGTGCTACGGCGGCCGGCGACAGGTGACAGACTGGCCTTTACTTGTGATGACCGGAACCGGGTTAGGCTAGATTTGCGGCGGCTCTCAACCGCCAAAGGTTATATCTAGGGGTATTGGTTAGGCTAGATAACAAAATACGAAATTGTAACCAAATAATGTATAAAAGGTTTTATGGAATTTGCTTGAACAAGAATAATATAATAAAGAGGATGGATTATTTATTTAATTTATATTTATTGATACAATAAAATACATGCATATAAAAGCTTAATTATAAATTTATGTATCAATAACATGCAGCATGCAATGTCTAAAAAATATTATTTAACTTAAGATTAATAATTTGTTTAAATATGGCATATCGTAAATTATTTATAGACCGCGTGGATGGTTATGTATTTGTTAATGTGTAAGAATAAATTATGGTGTGTGTTGGATTTAAGAAATGGGGAAAAGGCCAATTAAGTGTTTTTTTGAAATATATGCTTTTGTCGTAAAATATAAATATCCAAGTTATTTTAACAATTTTAAAATTTGTTTATAGCACTACTAGTAAGCGAATTCAGTAATAATATCTTAGTGTGATGTGGTTATATTGTTGAAATATTGTAATTATAAATTTTAATACCGTTGAAATAAATCAAAAATTAAGTTGTTTTTTTGGTAACCGGTATGCAGCAGGGAGAAATAATGAGTGTAGAAGGAAAATTTAAAAAGGCTCGCAACTGTAAACCAGCAAAAATAAATTAATATGATTTATTCGTGGCAAGAAAACTACGAAAGAAGAAAACTAAAAACCAGCAACAATAAATAAATATGACTTGTACGTAGTAAGAAAGGTGGATCATGGTCAGAACTAAATAAAATTCACCAAGAACTTAAATTAAGTAAGATAAATAAACTGAATAAAGTCAATGAACAATCTTATTTAGTAATGAGGGAGCACAGAGTGAATAAAACATCACATAACGGTCAGAAGAGAACAGAACTTGCTCCATTAAAGTGCTTGTGCTATTGTCAAAAACTCGTAAAGTTTTATTTGTACGAAAATGTTTACGATTTCTCTCCTGGGCGTTCTACTTGAGGCACTCGACCATCTTCAATCTACATTACATACATACATTTCATCTTCAATCTGTACATATGTGTACATACCATCCGTATCCTACGCCCGGTATCGTTATGAGATTCATTTCAACAAGTAATTCAAATTCACGTGTGCGCCGCTCGGATGTGGAATCATTTCTGTTATTTATATATTCATTTTTCGTAATACATTAAGAAAGCTTGTAGGTACATCTCAAAAACGTCTTTGATAACCTGAGCTTTTTCGGTCTATCTGATTATTATAATTATCGCGATACTTCTGATCGGGTGATTGACTTCTGCAGTACTTCTACATATGTGATTGATATTTCGATTAACAATACAGAAACCAAGAAAATAATTTTATTTTTCTGTTTTATGTCGATTAACAAACTAAAAATTGATATTCGTTTTTATAGTAAAGCCATTGATATTCATCTTTTTATACACCAACACGCTTTATTATTAATTAATACCTACTAGTTATACACAAAATAAATATTTTTGAAGTTGATAAACTAGTCATTTGTCTACATTCCGACCACTTACATAACTATTTGTAATTACTTACATAACTACATATAATTTTTTTTATGTATATTATACCTTATTTTTAAAGGGCGTAAAGTATGAAATTAATGAAAGTCTTCATAAAGTTGGAATTTTCCCAGCTTTTTGGGGGAAAAATGATGAAACGTA
The DNA here is from genome assembly GCA_016648135.1 of Agrypnia vestita. Taxonomy (NCBI): domain Eukaryota; kingdom Metazoa; phylum Arthropoda; class Insecta; order Trichoptera; family Phryganeidae; genus Agrypnia; species Agrypnia vestita. The sequence goes on from JADDOH010001431.1 coordinate 57,939, forward strand.
AAAATATTTTTTTTCTTAAGCAATTAAATAATAACTTCTCAAAATGGAAAGCAAGAAACTGAATTAAATAGGAGAATAGAAGCCGCAAGGCAGGTAGCTCGATCCCTGTATTACTTGAAAAAGCGGAGCTCAGCCAGCGAGAATAGTTGGCGGTAAGCAAATCAGTTTTCAGACCAGCCATAGTGTACAGCTACGATCGTTGGATCTTGACCGAAAGAACCCGCTCAAGGCTATAGGCCACCGAGATGGGATTTCTACAAAGAATAGCAGGAGTTACCAGAAGGGACAGAATCAGAAATTCTCAAATAATGTTTCGAAGTACAAGCCTTGCTGACATTTTTTGAAAAATCACAGTTACGGCGGCTGGAACACATATTTTGGGGATGTCCTCGGAAATAGTTGCAACTAAATTGGGCTGAAGTGGAGAGCGAAGCCCGAAATAGAAAAAGTTGGAACCTTCTATGCGAAGTAGGGATTCCGACCCAATAGGATAGGGGGGAGAAGAAGAAGAAGGGAAGAAAGAATTCAATTAAATATTACTTCGGGGTTATAAGAATATGAGACAAAAAACTTTAACGCTATTTTTTAAAATTAATATATTGTATTAATTAAAGTTAAAATTATATTATACGATATAAATCAATTTTATGTGAGATATTTAGAAGAAATAAACGTCATTAAAAAATAGCTGTGAAATAAAAAATGTTCATCAGTGACTTACAGAATAAAATAATTTGAAACAATATCAAATTAAAAAAAATAATTAATTTAAAGCATTGATAATTCGATATCCAGAGAGATTTAGAACATAAACATAAATATGTATTTGACCTAGATGGGCGGCTATCTGTATGGTGGCGTGAATCCCACATATCTATCTTTTTGTATCCCATGTTGTAGATTCATTGATTTGACATATTGTATTAGCTTATCCATGATGATATTGAAGAATGAGAAGAGGCTGAAGGGAATGAATAATCTTATTATTTAAAAAAAATTATTATTAAATTTAGCTTTCGTTATTTTTAATTAATTTAGCTTCTGAATAATTCTTGTTAGATTATTGCGTAATAATATAAAAAGGGATCAAGCATATTTGTTAATCTTTTTATCCTTTTTGCAGTATCACCTTCCCGTAATAGAAGGAGAGGTTTGCTTATGAATAGTAGAGTACAATAAATTTCCCCTCAAACTGAGAATATGTGAAGCTACACATTTGGCACCAACTCTGGAAACGGATGGAGTAGTTTGACTTTAAGAATATTAGGTTTTATATCCGGCTAGAAGCCTTTTTGATAATCTTTACTACATTACTTGAACTCAGTTCACCTTCTACATAAAAGCACCGGCGATAAATTCAACCTGTAAATGAATTTAATCTATTGTTTTAGTACTGCGGCTGTTTTTATAGCGCATTTTCTATATCAGTTTTCTTCAGGCGGATTTGGATAAAGTTTAAATTTGATAAATGTGAATTATAATAAATTACCTAATTATAATTAAATTTATCAAGTGAGAATTTTCATTATAACATGAATTTAGAGATGTTCTATGGTTGTTTTATACTCTTTCAAGGCGAAACTAATAGTTAATCTAGTTTTGATATCGTATAAATATTTAACGACGTAATTTTTACGTAAATTTTGGAAACGAGGACGGTTTTTATTGATAAAATAATAGATTTTCTCTCATATGAAATAAGATATTTCAAAAAAATTATATAAACAGAAAATAGATTAGAGTTTTTTATATCTGTATATAGATACATAGAGTAATATTTCGTAATAAGACATTTTTCTGGCACACTGAAAAAGAATTGAATCCAACATGATTCATGTTGTAGAGATTTTTTAAATTATCGGATTGTGCTTACCGCGGGACAGAAATGTACAATGGCGCAGAGTTTTAGTGCGCCACAGATATAAATTTTCTTTTTATTTACGGTTGGCCCTTTCTCGAATCACAATTCCCACCGCAGGGTTTTATTGACATTCAACAGGTAACCGTGGGCAGGGGCGCGTCGCGAGGGCGGGCGCGGGAGGCGCGGGGTGATGAATCCGGAGCTGTTCCTATTTATATACCTACAGGAGGACGGATAAAATGCTGTGTACGGATGTAGGAGAAAATTTAGAATTTAATATTAATATTCTGATATTCTTAGCTTTTTTTCGTTTTAGTTTAATTTTTTTTATAAAATATTGTTTTTTTTTATACATTTTAAACTATTTTATTAAATTTTTTATAATTGTTTTAATAAAAGAGCCGATCTCTGAGTTTATCTCCAGTTCAAAAATTAAACACGTATATATGGTATAGAGATTTGTCTCATTTCAATTTAATCTCTGAAATTTATCTTATCATGTATATATTATTTCGTATCATCTCAGTCATATCATTTCAATACAAAATTGTAATGAAATTGTTTTATTCGTGTGAATTCCTACTTAAATATATTTCATGTTGATAATTTATATATTAAGAACCGATCTAAACCAGAAATAATTAACCATGTTGCCAACCGGAAATAAAAAATGGAATAGTTGGACTGCGCATTAATGCTTTGAAAATAAACGACGACTTTGAAAATTAATATGACGAGGCCAAATCTCCTTTTAGAATGCCATTAAAAAATATGCAAAAACTTGTTGATTTGATTTTTGTGAAAATTTCTGTTTCTTAATAAATAAGAAAGACTACAATAGTGATGAGCTCAAAAATTACGATATTTTACACAGATAACGCAGGAAAAATATCGACAGAATGACGAAAATAAACATTAAACTTTGAAATAGGATTTTAGTGAACGTGAAAACGTGAAAAGTGTTTGTGGTATTTGATATTATGGAAAAATATGTGAAACCCTGTAATGGGATCATAATATCGAGTCTACAATGCTATTAAGTACCTTAGAAATCGTGCAAGCCTGATATTAGTTATTTTATTTTCTCAACATTTCACATGCTGTCAAGATTAAACTCTTCACCATACCTATTTCTTTTGTCAGAAATATAGACTGAAAGTATAGTAAGTCCTTGAAAATTACATGTCCAAAAGTATACTCATCATGCTTTGCTTCTTATATCGTAAACGATCATTAGCTACACTTTTTCTTTATTTTCGCCAAGATCCAATCTTCTGTTTACTTCTTCAATGCGACACCTTTGTTTTATAAAGAAAATAATCTCAGGTCTGAAATTAAAAGAAAAGTCGTTTATAGGCGCTGCTGTAATAAGCGTGAGGGCCAGCTCTTCTGCTCTCTTTTCTTTTAGCTAGCGTGCAATTAGCACAGGATCTTGTTAAGGCTAGTAGACATGTTTATATTTGAGGACCTCGTATCTATCTTTAGCTACTAATATTCAGTTGTTTTATTTGGTCTTCAGACATGGAAATCTTACAATATGAAGACTCATCAAAGAAGCTTATATTTAAGTATGTTCTTGATTTAAAAATAAAATCTCTGGGGATACTTGGGAGAAAAATTTAAAAAAGTACGAGTGTAACGGCCCGAGGCTGCTGATCTAAAAAAGAAAATAAACCATTCATCGCGAAAAATTCTCAGCAAATCGATTCAAAAGCAAACTTTGAATTGGAAAATAATGTTTAGCATATTGCGTTGCTCGAAATGAAAACAGCTAGTGAGACCAAAAAAAGAACTTTAAAAGAGCCGAAAAGACCTCTCCCTTTTTTAAATAACAGCTCACAATTTATCACTTCCAATCCATCAAATCCCTATCTTATTTTTTTACTTTTAAAGATTCTTACAAATTAGTATATATAAAAACTTAAATTCGGCCGTATTCTGAAATAACAATCATTGCTATTTTGGTATCTTGACAATTATTGTTTAACATTGTAACGCCGTCAATGTTGATGTTATTACGTTTGACAGGTTTGGAAATAACGAATTCAACCAGTTAGAAAGCTCTTAAACGTAAAAAAACGTCAAGTTAATCAAAATTGCGAATAAGTTAACATTGATTGTATTACGTATGATTTCTATGTTAAGATATTGATTATGGATCATTAAACTGGGTGTTAACTCTACGCGAGTAAAATAATATTTTTATAACTTACCACTCACGTTTAGAGTCATCAAATGAGAAAAAAGTCAATGATCATCATGAATAATCTCTCCATGTTAACGTCAAATCCATCAATAATATATAATAGTTTTACAATTATTATCATACTATTCCTATTTTAATACATCATAATATTTTGTCACATAAATATTTAATTTCTCTTTTTTTCCAAAATATATGTTTACGGAAGAGTCATGCTTCAATGTTCTTGCTGCGTGCGTTGAATATCACTGAATGTAAATAAAAACAAAAAATACAATTTGTATGTTGATAGCAAACGACGAAAAAAGAAATATTTAATTTAGTTTTATTATTTAACTTTTAATTTAGAAATTTTGAAACAATTACGAAATGATTAAACTAAATTATTTATATCTAAAGTTTTATATCTTAGTAAATAATCGATCTTTATCACGAAAATGTATTTTTTCTTGAAGAGACTCGGTTCGGAAGAAAATTTTTAAAAATTAAAAAAAAAACATCGTCTTTAAAATGCAAAAACTACGTTTTGTTTACTAGGGAATTTAATTTTGCAAGAATAAGTATATGGAATAATTATGTGGGGTGAAATTTATAATAATGTAATAGATCGAATTAAAGTAATTCAGAAAACAATTATTAAAGTCATACTTAAAGAAAATCAACATTCTCAAAAACACTGTTCAAAATGTTTCCAGTCCCAAAGGTGGAATCTATATACAAAAGAGTATCAATTATGCAACTTATCAAAGAAAACGATCAAGCAAATTTCGAAACAAACACAACACCAAAATTAAGAGACAATTTTAAAATCCCAAAACGTAATACAAAAAAATATCTACAAGGTTTCATATACTCAGGCATGAAATTTTTTAACATCCTTCCAAACGAAATGAAAGAGATACAGGATACAGAACAACTGAAGAGCAAATTGAAAGAACATCTCTATGAACTGAACTAGACACCATTACCTTCAAAGTCAAAGACGTTCACTCTAGATATATAATATTCTTCATCCTAGATTTATAATATAATATAAAATAATTAAATGTGAATATTTAAATGTAAGGAATTATATATATAAATTCAAAGTTCCTTGTCCGAGCACAAGAGCATTGCTCTTAATTCGGTTCATCATTGACCAACATAAATGGGTTTGAAACATACGCGTCTAAAAATTTGTAGAATGCTTCAGTCCTCTACTTGTCTCCTACTTCTAAACAAATAAATCAATAGAGAAGATAAATGATTTTGATATTGTTCTAACAAATTAATTCAAATATATTTTGCTTTTGCATACCAAATTATATGTATAATTTATATACCTTGAGCCATCTGAGTTTATCGTGTTTTATGGAAATGATATTGATATATCGAAAACGTAGCATATTTTTATAGGAAAACAGAGATGGAATATCTGTTATTTTAAAGCAGAATTGTTCAATATGTTATAGAAGCGTTTTGCCTAAGATAATAAAATTTCATTTTGCTGATGGAAAGAGGGAGAAGAAAATTCAAAAATTATTTTAATTATTTCGATCGATGTTTTTGTCTATTTAAGAAGTTAATTGAAAATTTATTTCATAAGATATATTTGTAAATGATATGTTGAATATGATATGTAAAGTCTTGCAGAAATTTAAAAATATTCTTCGTTGTCGTTTTATTTGAATGAAAGCGAATGAATTTTTAATATTCCATATTAATACTACTTAATTAATAGTACTCCAAAATTTTACAGAAAATAAATAAACTGTCGACATTTAACCCAAAGTGTAATGAATATTTTCTGTTCAAAATTGCACGAAGAAGATTCCCCCGAAATTTTTGCTATTATCTATGAGATACTCTCTATACTGGCGAAATACATTTATGAAGACATTGGTAATGTGCAGCTGATTTAAATGTCCAACAGTTTGTATATACATGTTAAATGTAAGATTCTGATATTCATAAAAAAATATGCACTTTCATAAACATCAACAACTTTGCAGAGTATGTCGCCATTTCTTTTTATTTTTGACATTTCTCTCCCATTTGTTGGAAAATTGTTAAAGATAGAACACATAAGATTATAGAGTTGAAATTTTTATATGTACCGATATTGTGATGTATATTATTCATGTTTTTATTTGTCATGTATAAACAATAATTAAAAGAATTTATTTTTATAAATCTATGTATAGAGAACTATGCATGTATAAAAAATAATAAAAAGAGTTAATTTTCATAAATCTATGTACAGAGAAATATGCAGTTTCATAAACATCAAGAACTTTGCAGAATATTTCGCCATTTCTTTTTATTTTTGACATTTCTCTCCCATTTGTTGGAAAATTGTTAAAGATAGAAAACACAAGATTACAGAGTTGAAATTTTTATATATACAGATATTGTGATGTATATTATTCATGTTTTTATTTGTCATGTATGAGCAATAATTAATAGAGTTTATTTTTATTAATCTATGTATAGAGAGGTAATTGTTCATCAGAAGATTACATAATGTTTTAAGTAATTTCTACTTGGAGTTAAAAAAACTGTGTATATACAATATATTGCCATGAGATTATAGAAACAAAAAGAACTGCACATAATCAAAGATTCATAAACTATTCATAAACCATTTTAGAATGATTTGGAAACACGTAGAAATCTTATTTGTCTTCGTCAGTCTTATTTGACCGACGAAGTCATGGATGTGGCGAGCAGGAAATCTGTGCAAATTTTACCAAAAAGTCTGTGAACAATGTAACAGAGTAGTTACCTGCGCTTGGAATATTTTTGCAACGAATCAGTGTGATAGAAACGGCGTATATATAGTATTCCAGAAACATGGAATATTCTCGAGTGATGATTAGTGCGAATCGCGGAATAGTGTCCCTGTTAATTAAGTTTGTGTCTAGTGACAGCGTCAATAAATAAAAGTTTAAATTTAGTGTACTTAGTGTTTCATTTCGTCTCCGTATCCGTGGGAGAGATGGGATATCGGTTATTGGATCGTATAATATATCGAGGCAAACGAGACTCGAGAATACCTCGAAGTATTTTTTGTAGGGACCCACAGTAATAACTATGCATCCAATTTACCGTTAATACGTATGCATCGCCTTGGAAACAAATTTTAGGAATTTGTAGACATTTTTCGTTATAGGAGTATACCCGAATTAAAGAATAACTTAGACTTAGAATATACCAATAGATTAATTACAGTGTAATGGACTAAATCTTTACTTTTGTTTTGTTCCCCATGAATTATATGTATATATATATGTACTATTATAGATATATATATATATATATATATATATATATATATATATAATATATATATATATATATATATATATATTATACACACATATATATATATTGTGACGTAGCAACCTCTGTTCGTCACACTTCTTCGCGAAACATCTAAAAGTAACGAATTTATCGACCCCGCACCAAATATCTGCACCAAAATTGATTTTAATCCGCGTAGGTACCGCGAATACTCTATGGGAAAAAATAAATGTCTTTGGTCTACTGCGGATGATTTCACGGCGGTCGCGAACGTCGGGGACGGTGTTTCAAAATGGCGCATTCGAAATCTGACACTTCCGCACGCAAGATGTGAGCCTTTCTGTGAACCCTCATGTTAAGAGGTAAGCTCATTCCGAGAGACGCAATTTGAAGTGGCATAAAGATAACTTGTGAAATTACATGATTGTTTGTTTAATAATGTCTTTCGTACAGAGGGTCCTTCCACGCCAGCGTTTCGCACCATGGCCAGGTGACGCGTCGTGGAGTGAAAGGTGCATACCTTGCAACGCCCGGGGGGCAGCTGCAGAGATGTTCCGGAAGTCATCTGCATCGGCAGCCCAAAGCCTCGGGACGGGGTTGTTCTCTGGACCCATAAGGGAGCAATCCTGCTCCCTATTCAGATGCAAGGCCAGTAAAATGAAGACCACGACATGCCTGGTATTCCAAATTTTTTAATCATCAACATCACGTCACGCCTGGAGCGAGCTGGGAGTTTATCTGGCTCCGAAAATTGAATAGAACGAGTGCATCAGGTCGTGCCGTTTTTAAAAGAACATTGCTAACTACATGCGGAAGCGGTGTTTATGCCAGAAATTGTGACATGTTATCTGAAATCAATGTCACCAAGCGAATGTATTTGCACAGCCTATTGTTGCTTCATTGTTTTTTGAATCCGGTTTAGAAATTTTGACCTGATGTTAATTGAATCTACAGAATGTGATTGCCGGCGTTTCCGACAGCAGCGCTGCGTCACCGCTAGTAGCATCAAAGTATTTAGTTTCGATTGTCTTTTCCATCCTTGTTTAATGCGGCCGCTAGCGATGATGTCGAGGCGCAGTAAATTAAATTATTAAACTCTATTTATTGTACAAAAAAGATTTCGATGTGCAAAATTCACAAAAATATTTTATGGAAAATTGTCACCTTCTGTGGCACCATTAATTTTTGTTTAATTTTTTTGAATAAATTCACATGTTAACTAAAGAATGTTTCGTTGTATAACCCTTGTCATTGAATTGTTGCAACTTTAAATATGTTAAAATAAGAGACAGCTGAAGTGCAGCGTACACGACACCAGAAATACCCTGAGTTTGAAATGTAGAAGTAAGGTGAGTCCCATTCTTCTCCGACTGAGCAAAAACTGGTGGTGACGAGGAGTTCTGATGGAAGCATCACGTCATAAATTGGCGCCCAACGTGGGGCTGACGGTGACGCTGAGACGACACCGATATTTTGTGGCATCACCTTTAATTTGGCATCCTGTAAATTTAATTGATCTTTCTGGTGGCGTGTACGTCGATTTCATTTCGGCCAGGTGTATATATATATATATATGTATATATGTTATATTTAAGGTTTTCGCGGGTGAAAGATGACGAATTATTTACTGGGGGAACCCGCGTCAAATAGTCCTGAAAAGGACTTTTAAACTCCCGACATTTCGAACAGGTAACACTGCTCATTCTCGATGGCCTCTTATTTTGAGTCCTGCCCAAAATCGGACGAGTTAACCCGACTGTTCGGGGCAAGAGCCAGAACAAAAGTAAATTAAAAATCCTAATTGGTGCTAAAAATTATGATTTATTTATTTGTTTAATTGCCGACTTTGGGAACGGGTAATGACTTTACTAATTTGTTTTTTTATTATTGGTGAATTTTGTGGGTTATTTTTCAAAGATGGGTTTTTTCCGGGAAATGTAGTATTACATGTGTTTGTCTTTAAGATATTGGTCCAGGTATTTGGTATTCTTATGGAATCATTTCTACTGTTCATGTTATTTTTTGTAAATGAAAATGAATGCGCGATGATTCTAAGTTAAGGTTAGCTATGGTATGTACATTATCAAAATCTTCTTATTTTTGACATCCACTTTATGTTCAGCTACCCGCGATGATATTTTTCGATTCGAACGACCGATATATACTTTGTCACACGAAGAACAGGGAATTATGTACACTACGTGTGATTCCAGAGGATTTCTGTCTTTGGAGGTTCTTAGTAAAGACGATATTTTATTTTCGGTTCTAAAAATAGTTTTAATATTATTTGTATTTAGGAGACGGCTTAACTTGTCAGTAGTTCCCTTAATATATGGCAGGAAAGCTATTGACGTTGGTGGAAAATTCGGAGTTTTGATGATTTTATTTCGATTGATTGCTTTGTTTATACATGTTATATTAAAATCCGTTGGATATATCCGTTTTGAGCGTATAACAAGGGTATTTATGACTGATGATAATTGAGCCGGACTGTGATTAGATTTTGCGTTTAAATATCTTTTAGTATGTATAGGTTTTCTGTACCTCGTGTGACCGAGTGCGCCATCGTTCTTATTAATAACTGGAACATCGAAAATGGCAAAGAGTTATTTCTTCAATTTCGATTGTGAATTTTATATCCTTATGGATGTCATTCAAATAAACTAAAAAATTATTTAGTTGATCAGTACCGTCTCGCCATATTACAAATATATCATCAGCAAATCTGCGCTATGTAGAAGGTTTTAACGGAGCATTAGCAAGGATATCAGTTTCCAAAAATATCATGAATAAGTTAGCAATAACTGGACTAAGAGATGAGCCCATCGGAGCCCCCTCTGTTTGTATATACATTTTACTATCAAATTGAAAGTATGTATTATTAAGACGATGATCTATACGACAAATTATATCTTAAGGTAATTTTAATTGTGTTTCGAGTCGTGAAAGCGCCTCCTTAATAGGTATCTTGGTAAAGAGAGAAACTACATCAAAGCTAACGAGAATACCATTTTGGTTTATTTTTATATCAGAAATAGTGTTTATGAAGTATTCGGCATTTTTAACATATGAATCAACTTTTTCTACATGAGGTTGTAATTGAAGTGGTGACCCAAACGAATTGACTATAGGTCTTAACGGTACATCTTTTTTATGAATCTTGAGAAGACCGTACATTTTAGGAACACTTGACGATTTTTCGCGAGGTATTAGTTGCTTTTTTGAGTTCAGAATCAAGTTTGGTAGACATTATTTTACATTTAGTTGTTTTCTCTAAGTAGGTGGTAGGATTGCTTTTATTTTATATTATACTTGGACTATCTTAGAGACATACACATGTAATACTGCAATTCGCGGAAAAAACACAACTTTGAAAATTAACCCACAAAATTCACCAATAATAGAAAAACAAATTAGTTAAGTCATTACCCGTTCCCAAAGTCGGCAATTAAACAAATAAATAAATCAATAATTTTTAGCAACAATTAGGATTTTTAATTCACTTTTGTTCTGGCTCTTACCCCGAACAGTCGGATTTACGACGCGGGTTCCCCCAGAAAATAATTCGTCATATATATATATATATATATATATATATATATTATATATATATGGATATATATATATATGTTAGTATTAATTTCTTTGGGGGTAACCCGCGTCATAATCTGGTCCTCAGAAGGACCATTCGTCAACCGACGTTTCGCCTGAAACACAATAGGCATCTTCAGGGTGTCTTGTTAATAAATTTCCGTCACCAGGGGCAGTGCGAGCACGTCCGTTCGTATCGGAAGCTTATTACCAAGTGAGGTCTGGTAAGTCAAAATCTAAATTTGGGTACTGTGGTCACTATTGGCCTTAATGATTTTTGGGAATTTCGTATTAAATATTGGGTGTTCCCGGCCGTTGCTGGCCTTAATGGCGTTTGTTTGGCTCCTTGTGACGCGCTTTGTACTCGATGTTGCTTCTATTGTGTCGGTGGTTATATTTAATTGATTTTTGCGCGCTAATACGCTCACAGTTACCAATACGCTGACATAATGTGCGTATTACTCGAAGCGATACTTACATCCCCCACGTGAAACTACGTCGTAAATGTTGTGCAGCATCGCGTATTATTGTTTCAGTAAAACCTTGAATGTGCCATTCTCAACGCCTTAATAAAAATGGGCATCTTTGTTCACATGCCATACATTCGACCACATAGCAGGGAGACTGTGGAACCCGAGAGGGCGAGCTGGGGTCAGACATGTCGCGGGGCGCGGCGGCATTAGAGTCGATTCACACTGTCAGGCCGCTCCAGGTCCGCTCCCGGTGCGCTCTCGCTCGAGTAGTCTCAAGACGTCCACACTTGTGGGCCAGTTTTGATTACGCATAATCCGTTTGCTATGCTCTGTCTTTCAAGACGGATGTGTGTTATATAATTATTCAACAAAATTATTATCTTTAAGTCCAATTAGTTATCATTTTTTTTTTTAAATGGCATTTAATTTTTCTATCGAAGAATTAGCTGTTTCAGTTATTATTACAGTTACAAGAAATATTTATGGTACTTAATACCTTGATTTAATTAACTTTTTCATAATTATTTTAATTTTCACTAAATTAAATTTTGAAATGCATACACGCTGAGTTAAAATTTATCTCTACTATAGCTTCGAGAGGAGCAGTACCTCTTATCATTAGGTGACTCCGCGACCCGCTAACTACCGACCAAGATGACAATGCCTCTTTAATGTAGGTCAGTTATAAATTATACCCGATGATGAGAGGGACTGCTCCTCTTGAAACTATAGTAGCGATAAATTTTAACTCAACATGTGTTCATTACAAAGTTCAATTTAATAAAAATTAAAATAATCATGTGCATCACAAAGTAACCGCTCTATTAATCAATAACCTTTTTCATAATTCCATAATACGTTATGCGTACCCGTTACTGCACAAATTAACAAAAAAATTATTTGATGTTACGCATTTAGTATTAAAACACGAATGATAAAAGACGAACTGACGTTTGGAAAGTTCACACTATGGGTTCAAGCCAGGACGAGTTCGATCCCGCTTCGGTCAAATATGAGTATATACTGAATTTGTATGTAAACCGTACCGGAGCGTGATCGGAGCGGGACGAAGCCGGACTGGAACGGGCACGAAGTGTGAATGACTTCGTTGTTCACTACGTATTGATATTTTGTTGGAGCGAGAGCAAACCGAAAGCGGACCGTGAGCGGACCGACAGTGTGCATCAAGCCTTAATGCGATCGTGGTCTAGGTGTGAGGCACCGGGCGGCGCGGGAAAGAATTTATCGCACGAATTTTTATCCCACCCTTTAGTTTCATCGTGATGGGATTATCGAAGGTGAGTGCGAAATAATATTTCAGGGTGAACTTAATGCCAGCCATCGATCAGAGACACCCCAGAGGTGGATGGTGTTGAGCGAATCGCTTTGCACTTTTTCTCGGGAATAAATTATATCGGGTGTTTCATCAAGGGGTATACGATTTGCTCTTGGAAACAATTTTTTTAAATATATTGCTATAACTTTGAGGTGCAACGTAATTATTTTACAATAATTAATATTAAATAAAACTTTTTTTTCATTACAGATCGCTCCATTTACAATGCAAGTATATCTTGGAGTACCTAAATGGAGGCGATCCGATATTTATGTATGTATAGTAACACGCACGTTAAGTTATTTTGTCATTACCGTGGTTTCAAGAGGAGGAGTCCCTCTCAAGAAAAGGTGTTATTAATATCCTTAATATAAAATATTGTCATCCTATTCGGGTAGACAGTGAGTCGCATAATGTGTAGAGTTTTTTTGGTTATTAACTGGAACAAGTCTAAGATCGGAGACGTGTTGTGGAATGTGATATTCATGTTTACTCAGAATTTAAATTCGTTATTCACTTAACCCAAAAACAAAAACATTAATTATCTGAATGATATGATTTTTATCATAAACCTCACTACGCTAAGAAAAAAATAAGAAAAATATATAGTTCAGTGTTAATACAAATTTTATTGCTATTCTTCCTCCTTAATTTCAACCATCTCTCACTTCCTATCCCACATCATTTGCCTCATACATATTATTCATTATTTCCTTCCATTGTAATAATTAAACTGTTAAGATTTGTAAAACAAATAATTAAATCAACAAACACAGTCTCGTTGGAAAGCCGCTTTGGCTTTTGTGGAAGACATGGATTATTTATTCACACAAAGTTTTCGATCACTCACAGGATAAGTGGGACTCTATTTCTGCAATAACTGCAATTCTTTCAGCTGTTGAAGTGTCACCGAATTATTTGCATAGACTTTCATTGTATCAAACGAATCTGAAAATCATAAGGCTTTAAATGACAAGACCTTGGCGGCCAATCAATTTAATCTCTGTTGTAAATTACTCGCTCAGGAAATCTAATGGCCAAATCTCTCAGAGTTTCAATGACGATGATGCATGTTGCACCGTTCTTGTGAAATCTCTTTTCAGCCACGTTCTAGTAATTAATTTGTTAGAAAATAACCGTCATGTCCGCTCATTCGCAGATGCCAAATGGCGACCGAAAATTCCATGCGATCCGAAAAAATTTTCAGCAAATATGATTGATTCGTCAGTTCCACAATAAGTAATCGTTGCTGAAACTTGTAGTTCTCTAAAGTTAATAGCTGTCACGTTGACATACTGTCAACATGGCAGCTGTTAACTTTCAACTTCCAAAAAGGGACTTTGAATTTGAATTCGGCTACCCCTTATTCGAACACTTTTACATTTTCATTTAAGTTAACTATGTTAGGATAAACCAACTGTAATTTCCTTCCCATTTTCATCTTTCAATAATATTTCCCCAGTATTATTAACTTGATAAAGAAAGTGGTGAAAATGGGTTGTATTATGAACAGCTGTTGCGGTTGTTTGCTGGAGTCTCTATAAGTAATAGAAAACCCAGCCCTGTTCGGGTGTAGACAAACTATTTATGCTAAATTGGAATTTATTATGTTCCGGGATATACGCTCTTGTGAAATTGTTGCAGAACTATAATGGCTTCAAACATTGTTTCGATATATATCTTTTATGATAGTTTGATAACTGTACGAACTGAAGTAAATTTAAAATTGTAATAGTCGACATATTTTCCAAATCGCGCAAACTTTTTTTTTCATTACAAAGACTCTTGGTTATTGGCAATGTGCCGCGATTCAGATAAATTTTCAATTTCCTGAATAAAAATGCCAAAAATCATTTAAATATTTAGGTAACAGATATTCAGTTGCTTTTTATGTACGTACAGAGATAGTATCAATTTTTCTGATCTGATTTTTTTTATACCTGTTTTCAAAAATATTTTGGAGGCGACGAGTATCGATTACGCTACATGTCGCATGTTAAATTAACACTTGCTATTGCCCCATTTGACAGTAGGGGTGTAGCGTGGTATAATAAGATGATATTTTGAACTTAATAATCCACACTCACACACCTTGGTCTACTTTTTATACATCTCCGATGTAGTTTTTATACATTATTACTTATAATATTTGTAGTATGTACTTACATTAAAAAACTAACCAATAAAAACCAAGTTTTTATTATACTCCCTTTCCTTAAATCAGGTTTCGTACCTACTGCACGCGTCGAGCTCATTACTTATTTGTATTGATTCCAATTGGAAAAAAACATTAAAATTTCGAAAAATCCAAAATTGTACTAGAATTATTTTAAAAAATTAAACGAAATTTTTTAAATCATTTTTATAATCGCCACAAGTCTGCCTGCAAAGTTTCAGCTCGATTGGATCACGGGAAAAGGGCTAAAAATCGATCCAAAGTTTTTCCGGCAGACAACAAACCGCAGACGCCACGAGTTAAAAGAAAGGAAGTAAAAAATAGTTTAAGTTATATAATATGTTACAAAGTGTTTTAGTTAGGTGAAAATTGCCACTGCTTCTATATTGGTCGCACCAATAAAATATAATACTTAGGCCTCATCATGCCTATCTAATGCTAATCTTATAGCTATACGTTAGATGCTAATCTTAAATGGAATAACCATAAAGATAATAAAAAATTTGAAATGTAAGAAATTTTCTGGATTAAACTTAACTGATTAAATTATTAAAAACAGCTATCAGTCGTACCCTGTCTGTTAATTGAAAACAGAGGAGTGATTTCACGGAGAGGAGCGATGATGACTGCAATCAATCCTTTAATTGATGCCCAGAAAATAATTTTAAAAGTAATTTTAAAAACTTCAATCACTGCAAGGACAGACGAAATATTTAACAAATGTTTTTAATGTGAGACAAATATACGCCAAAAATGTCTTAGCTTACACATACAAACACACTTCAAAGAAACCCAAAACACAATTCAATATCATGCAGAAACAATGATTCTATTTAAGTTCCAAGAACGCGAACCACTTATGAGCAAAGAAACTTAGACACCTAGGCCTTAAACTATACAATATAATGCTGGAAAGTGTATCAAAATTTAAGTATCCGAAAAATGTTGAAACTGAAATGACAATGAACAAACAATGAAATTGAAAAAAACAATGAAAGAAAAAATTTGGATAAGAGAGATGGGTCGACCATTTATTAGGACACTTATCCAAACAAAATGAAAACAAACTCCATGTCAGGTAACATAATGTATTAGGGCAATCATGATTTTATGTAAACTATGATAACTTGCGGCAGAGTATAGACGATGATTAACCTTTTTAAACTATATTTATATAATGTATTTCTATGTAAGTTATAATTATAAAGCTTGGCGATCTCAACACGGAGTTTTTTAGTGAGACAGGCATAGTAAAATCAAACCTAAAACGAGTTGAAATAAATAAATATGTTTCGATAATGTATATATTAACTAGTATGTGTATGGGATAATGTATACATTATCATGAAAGTTAATGTATATACTATACTAGTTAATGTGTACATTATCAAAATTTACACTTTTTCTGTAACGTACACATAGTTATATACGTAGATGGATACTCAATAATATAGTGATGAGCATTCTCGCCTGTAATGCGGCAGTTTTTTTTTTTCATTCATCTCGGGATTCGATTCTCCGCGGGGGTGAAATTTACATTTTATTTATGTACTGAAATAATGAATATTTTTTCGAACCAGAAAATAGACATACTTCTGAAATATAAATGGGATTTTTTAATAAATAATCACTTACTTTCGTTGAAATGATATTCAGATAGTATAAACTAAATTCTTTTCGAATACATGCGTACGAACGAATTATATTTACTGAAAAATTCCAGATACCACGTTATTTATTCATAACCTATTCATACAGTGACCTCTTTCAATAAAATCGCTCAACCGATTCGCTATCTGAATTATAAATAGAATGTTTAATATCCAAGTAACCTGTAACTAAGGATAAACCTTAAGCACTGGACCAAATTCAATGGAGTGTTAACTAAATGATTTTTTTTTTAAATATAGCTACAGTAATTTTTTTTATTAGTTTTAAAAATAATAAAACTGGGCTAATCACTTTCGAAACCATTGAATTACCCCCAGGATGTACATGATGTACCTATTCAATTTTTCTTAAATTGATAATTGCATCTAACCAGAAAATTAACGGCATAATTAACAAAAAATTATAAAAAAAACGTAACTTACTTAAACCTTGAAAATATTTTTCGTATAATTTTATTAGTTACCTACTTACTGGCTGTTCTCGCGAGTTATATTTTATTAATTTGTGTACTAATTGTAACATATAGATATTTTATATTCTCGCGAATTTTTTTAAAACTTTTTGAGTTCTACAACTTCTCTCCGATGGATATTTTTATTTGTTTATTTTATTTTATTGTTTATTTTACATTTGTTTTAATATAAGTTACTAATAACTGCCACACTAGGTAAAACCTATTCTGTGGCAGTTATTCTCAGTTGGTAGTTATGTAATAGTTACAAATAACAATAGTAAAGAAGTATAAATGTTAAAAATAAAGTATTTAAATATCTCCTATCGTTAAGGCAGCGTTCGTAAAAAAACGCATCGCTCGACCATTTTTCATCGATTTTAGTTGAAAAACACTTTTATTTAAACGGAATAATATATAGCTTATATCCACCTTGAAAGTCCATTCTAAATATTGGTGAAAAAATTTTTAAAATCGGATGACTGGTTTCGAAGATTACCTCCTACATCCAAACTTTTGCAAACTTTACCTCTTTATATTTTGGTAAAGAAGATATTATGTACCTTCATTTTCATTCACCGATTTTTTTATAGTTCAATCGTCTCCTACTTCGCCCATTTTGCATATATCGTTGAGATGAGGTTTATCACAATTTTTTTGAAATCGGATGAATAGTTTCGGATACATCCAAACTAACAAACTTTACCTCTTTGTATATTAGTATTGATTATTCTCAGTCATGTTATGGTGTTCTATAAACTTACCTCTGAAACAATAAATTTATAAAAGAATATACTTTTTCTTAACCACTCAATTTGTTGAAATATCAACATGTTTCAGGAACAATGGTCAAATTTCCACAAAATCATTTTACAGTTACTGAACTGAAACTGAGAAGTTTAAATTGTGTATTTGAATTATTTGAAAAAATCTAAACAGTCACCAATTAACTAAACGACTGGTCTTTTAAAAATATGTGCATCTTATGTACCTTAAATCTCTAGATGTCTTTCTTACATCTTTATATTGATCGAGTGAATTAGATTTATTGTTCCACAATAATCAATACCTATAAAACTCAATATCTGACTGTTCTCTATACAAATCTTCACCGTTTTTCCAATTCAATTCAAATTTTGTATACTTATGCTTTAGGACCCGTCGAGTAACACTGGTGACATTTCCCTCCTATTCTTTTACCCTTTCTCCTCCCCATGATATATTTTCGATGCAAATCTGTACTGTTTGACCGATCGGACTCAAAATTAGGAAACTTTTTCTTTAGGATTCCCTCCAGACTAGCAAGTTAGTCCTATTTTCATAGTACAAGCGCTTAGCTTAGTTTGAAAATAGTAAGAATATTGATGTGACACGTATTCCGTGTTCACATCTCTATTTTTTTTAAAAAAAAGAAAAAAAAAAAGAAAAAAGGATTCGGCGGGTAACATAGATGAAATTTCTTCCCTCCCTTTTTACCCTTTTTCCTCCTTCTGTTATATTTTCGATGCAAATCTATACCATTCTAATCGAACCCTTGTTTTCCGCCACAAATTTATTTTCAACTTAATCATTAATCCGTACAACGCCGGGTACGAACAAATTGTTATTAATAAGCATTAATATTTGAATAAATAAATTGAAATCGGAATCTAAGAAAGTCAGACAGCAAATAGGATTTCGTCAGATTGGATTTTATAATCGAATTGCCCGTCTATTTGCTGAGCCAGATGCTTCCCGGAGTAGTTCTATGGAATTACTTTGCGGAGTTCGAATTCGATGGCTCGGGTAATTCATAATGAAATATTCTGTGTGCGTTAAATAGCGGAAGAGTGGTTTGCATAATTGAATAGGTTACCTTAAGTGGCGAAGGGTATCTTCCTCGTGTGACTCCAGTAAACCGTGATGCCTGGGGGTAGGTGTCGGGATGTAAGCCCGATCGCCAGGACCTACAGGGAACCATCACGCAAAAGGGTAAAGCGCTGAACTCGAAAAAGGTTTATTCGCATTAATGTGAACCAAAATACTCTAGACATTATACTAACCCAATATTTATAAATATTATAAGTATTATTATTTCAGAGAAGCAAACAGTAAAAATACATGAAACTTATACGGGGTGTTTTTTTCAGAGGTATAGAACATAAAATGAAATAAAAACACATAAAAATCATCCTTATTTCCGTAGTATTGGCTTTATTAGAAATATAATTTTATGCCATTAGTGTTTAAATATTATGATAAATAGCACAATTAGCAACATTGTTTTGGCGCAAGTCTATTCATAATCACATCAGCCGCTAAATTTGCTATCTCTGTAAAAAGTGTTGCCAAAAGATAAGTAGGTTCCTATAAAAAGTTTCCATACTATAAATGAAAATATCAAACAGATATTTCTAGTGAGATAGGCACAGTTCAACCAAAATTTTATGTGATAAACTTATAATAAAAATTGATAATTTATAAATTTCATTATTCTAAAAATATTACCTCAAGGGCGCTTTACCCAAAAACTGCACAGTCCCGCACTTATGCTTAAAATTAAACCGCAAACATTTTTATTATAATTTTATTTTTTAACAAATAGACATTAGAGTACAAAGTAAAAATATTTTGAATATTACACGATTACACAATATATTTTTTTTATAAATTAATTAAAAGTAATGTTTTTATAACAAAGAAAATAAGAATAATGTTTTATGATACGAAATTAAAAATAATGTTCCTTTGATATTGGATGTGATTTTTCGTAATGGTGCGGTTTTAGTAATTTCCCAAACAATGATTCTGATGCACTTTTCAGTATTACGGATTGAAGGTTATATGTATTTAGACCTCTTCTTCTTCTTCTTCTTTCTCAGCCTTCATTTCTCCACTGCTGGATATAGGTATTTTCCATCCTTCCATCCTTCTTTGTTACTTGCTAGTTAGAGCCATTTCTTCCCCCTCACGGCGGCTATATCGTCGGCCCATCTCTTTTGAGGTCTACCGACGCCTCTTTTTTTTTTTCGCCAATAAAATATTTGATTGACAACCGTATCTATAAAATTTTTTGAAGTTGTTTATAGTTAATTTTTATACAACTCGTTCTACGTGTGAGTTTTATTGATGAATGCTATCTATGATCGCAATTTGTCATCCCGTAACATCAGCATACATGTCGTCGTTGGTTATGAGATATCAATTTTTTTACTTGAGTTTTTTAAGTAATATCAGTTTTTTTGTATCTATATGACACTCATTCGAATAAATTACATGTACACCAAAATAAGTCTGAAATTGTTTTCTATTTTTATACCAGTTTATAATACATATTGAGTATTTTCAAAATTTTCAAGAACGTAATACTGAAATTTATCCCCAGAGGGACTCTCATTAATCAAGATATATTATAGATCCCTCATAGAGACGAGATTATGAAACATCTAGAATACAATAGATCTATAATAACTCCAGTATTATATTCATGAAAATTTTGAACATACTTAAAATATTTTGAATTTGTGGAATGTTTAAGTTTCTAATTAAAATGAATGACAAATATTTTTTTTCATATATTTTTTGAAATTTATTCATATTTTGGAAAGAAAAATAGCATATAGTAAATGTAGTGTAAATCGAGTTATGACTGCAGTTGTACATCTTCGGATAAAACGTATTACTTAAGTAAGTCGCGGAAATGTAGTTGGATTCTTTATAAGGTCACATTGTGTACTGCGTATGAATCATAAAGGGTTGTTTTCCGACTTACTGTCTGGTGAATGCGCATGCATTATTTCGTAAAATTAACAATTTTAATATGCCTTTTTTGAAGGATCTATTATGCCTTTGTACAAGGTTTTTTATATGCTTTTGTAAACAAAATTTGAGATGAAATCTGAATTGTACATTTGGGATTCCAATCGAATATAAAAACTATAATGATCTTCTGCGTCAGACAAGACTAATTGTGACAATAATACTTATTATTGTCACAGTAATACTTGGTTGACAGCTCTTTTCGCCCGGTCTATAAAAATCCTTTTTGAACACTTAATAAAGTTTAGTTGTTATGTATAAAGTGATAGTATAGTGTAGATTTTTAAGCTTCTTCAAAACAGATTATTTATCTGCCGAAAATTCCTTGTTTTCGACATCTTGAGTCAACAATGTTGTTTGGATGACAGGTCTGTTTCGCTCGATCTATAAAAATCCATTTGGACAGCTTATAAAGTGTTGCTGCTATAAGTAAAGTGACAGTTTAGTGTTGATTTTTAAGCTCTACAAGACAGATTGTTTATCTGGCGAAGATTCCTTAATTTGAAAATCGAAAATTTCTCAATTTTAATAAAAATGTCATATAAAAATAGAAACTCCTCACAAACGTCAAACTCTCACGACTTTCTAAAGGAAGCCCGAGCGGAAATCGACAATCTAATTAAAGTGACACAAGACCCGACCAAAAAATTTAGTAAAGACCAACAAAATTCAATTATCCCACGCACGCATACAATAATGGCCTTTATAAGCCACCTGGCCATTCAACTAGCCGATGCAAAGGGGCAAATAAAAGCGCTTAGCCAGCTCAAACAACCACAAATTAGTTATGCGGAAATAGCAAAATTTACCAAAGAAAAATTATGTAATGACCCAGCACTTGCCATAATTTCCAAGCATAATACCCTTAAATCATACGAAGAAATGAAGAAAAATAAAGACCCAACTAAAAATCATATAAACAACACTAGGAATATACCAAATGGAGGAATGGTAATCCAGTGTAAATTCAAAGAAGCCCTGGAAGGAAGTTACCACAAGAAAAACTAAGAGATAATTACGCAATCAGCATCCCCATACAACGATACCCCCAAGTAAAAATATTTGGACTAACAGAAAAACACGATAACGAAACAATCACCAGATACATCAAAGCACAAAATGATTGCATCATGGAAAATTCAATACTACAAGTCAGAAAATTTTTTGAAAGCGAACCCAGAACACATATGGCGTGACCCTGGAAGTGGACGGTAATATTTTCACTAGAATTATGCAGACAAAAAAACTACACATCGGATGGGACAGATACATAGTACTAGAAGAAATAAGCACTCTGAGATGCTTCAAATGCTGTGGATACAACCACAAATCAAAAGATTGCAAAGAAAAAATTGCATGCCTAAACTGCTCAGAAGAACACAACCGCGAACAGTGTACTGACCCAACTGTAGAATGCATAAACTGCAAGAAAAACGCAACAAGACTAAACCTCAAAATTTACACAAACCAAACCGCTACAGACATGGAATTTCCAACCTTCAAAAGACAACTTGAACACCAAAAAAGAAAAATTAATTATCAACAAGAGCAACCAAAAAGACAAGATGAAAAAAAAAACAAATCTGAAAATACTTTAATATCCGAAGCCTCAAGAGAAAAGTGGATGAACTGAACATTATATTACAAAACAAAATGCCACCCATACTCGCCCTCACAGAAACATGGCTAAAAATACATAAGGCTGAGTTATACAAAATTAATAACTACAACGGAGTTTATTCTTGCAGAAACAGCAAAGGCGGAGGGGTCTTTATATATGTACAAAAAAACCTAGACTTTGATGTACATAAAGAAGAAACATACAAAGATGTAAATAATCTATTAAAAATTAAAATCATCAATCCGAAAATATGCATCTATCTACAGATAGCCAAACAAAGAAAACGAAAGCGAATACATACAATTCCTTGAACAAAATATTTTAAACATACGGAATAAAGACAAGACAATTATCATTGGCGACACAAACATCAATCTACTAAAAATAAATGACAGATCCTTAGAAGACAACAAAAATGTATTAAAAGTAAAAACTTTGAAATATTAAAAAAAAAATAAAGAAAAGTATACCAGAGAAAATGATCGAGGTGACAATACAATAATATACCGTGCATCATACAAAATACCACCAACATTAAAGTTAACAGAAACCCCTCTCAGTGACCATAAATCAATCGAGATTGAATTCGAAATACCAACAAAGACAAGAAGCAGAAAACAAGAGTACACAAACAAACTAACTGACTACAAAAAGCTCATTATAAACATCGTAAAAACACTAAAACTTAAGACAATAACCACCGTCGCCGAATTACAACTCATCATAAAAGAAGAGCTAAACAAATCAACCGAGACAACAAAAAGAAAATATACAAACACTATTAAAGAAGGATGGCTGACAAAAGACATTTTCCAAAAGATTAAAATAAGAGACAAAGCATACAAAACAATGAAAAACAAAACGCCTAGCACCGAAATTATAAAATATTATAACTACTGCCAAAAAGATGTAAAAACATCTATAAAAAAAGTAAAAAAGATCATTACAGTGCGCAACTAAACGATACTGAGAGTAACAGCAAAAAACTCTGGAAAATTGTCAATAGCATTGTATCCCACTCAGACATTAAAAAAACAACATAAAAAGAATAAAGAAAGAAGATGGAACCATCATAGAAGATCCGCAAGAAATAGTGAAGACCATAAACACTTTCTTCTCTACAGTCGGAGAAAACCTAGCAATGCAAATCAATAAACCGAAAAAAGCAACACCACCACAAGACCCAAAAACAACTGCCTCAATGTACCTCAGACTAACCACAGACAGAGAAATCAAGTTAATAATAAAAAATCTAAAAAATAAATGCATCCCCCGGATACGATAAAATCAAAACATCAACACTCAAAATTATACAAGTACACAGTAATACCCACAAGACAAGACTCATAAATAGACATATAAAACTCGGAATTTTCTCCAATGAGCTGAAAATAGTCAGTTTAACCCCAATACACAAGAGTGGCAAAAAATACGAAGCCAGCAACTGTAGACCTACAGCAAACCTCACTGAATTTAGTAAAATGTTTGAAAAAGTAGTACACAAAAGACTACTCGAACACTTGAATAAACTCAAAATATTGACGAAAACACAGCACGGTTTTCAAGAAAAAAAGGGAACCACAACAGCCATGATAAATTTATTTAATTACTTACCTACAAAAATTGACGAAGGGAAAAGTGTGAGCGGACTCTTTTTCGATTTCAAAAAAGCATTTGACACATCTGACTACCCTATATATATAAATGACCTGGAGCAGCTAAATATCAGAGGCAAAATAATATTTTATGCAGACGACCTCGGAATATTTTACGAAAACGACAAAAACAATAACGACATAGAAACAACAAAACAAATCAACAAAGACATAGACATATTAACTGAATGGACAAAAATAAATATTCTAACCTTAAATGCTCAAAAAAACTAAATTAACTCTGAGGCCAAGCGGAAAACGCATAAAATGGACATAAAAATACACAACGAAACACTCACTGAACTACAAAATACTAAATACTTAGGACTCAACATCGACAGACACCTCAAATGAACAAAGTAATTGACTCACTGACTAGACTGACCAGCCTATTCCACAAAAAACACGAAATCACATCGAAGACCGTAAAAATTCTAATGTACTAGGTATAGTCAAGAGTAGAATATGATATTTGATACCCTTCTGGGGAACCGGAAACAAAACTAACCTAAACAGACTCCAACGACAGCAAAACAAAATACTAAAAATGGTCTATGATCTGAAATACCGGACACCAACTGAAACTGTATGCCGTATAATACAACAATTAAATATCAAAAACATTAAAAAAATCGAAATACTTAAAATCTTTCACAGACTAGCAATTGGGAAAATACAAGACGAAGACATAAAATTACACAAAATACACGAAAAACACCAACACAACACTTGAACGGCTCAAAACTATAACAAAAACAGGACAATCCCGAATAATTTGCAACGGATTAAAACTATACAACGACCTACCACAACAGACCAAACAACTGACCACTGACAAATTCAAAACAGATGTGACAAAAATGCTAAAACTTGGCAAAATACTATAATTTAGATAAAAATGACTTTTTATCTAAATTATATTATTATTATATTCCTATATTGAATCATGTAAAAATGTTATCCATAAACTTTTTAGGTTTCTATTTTATTTTAAATAAAAAAAAATAAAAAAATTAAACTTAGAGATAGACGCATAGTCTGCTCGCTGAGCTGATGTTTTTGAACAAAATAATGAATTCTTGTAACTTGGATACCTCTGACCTTTTATCGTCCGTATCATTCCACAACCGGCTAGCAATACTCGTTCACAAACATTTTTTGATTTCAACAAAGGTAACAAATACTACACAACAAAAATACTTCACCATCAAGAGTCTTTTAGTACTAGGAAATGAATATGCACAATTAGAAAATTTTCTCTGTGTGAACTTCAGTCGATACCGATATCTGCCTAATTAATGCTCATTTCACCGTTGGTTTGTTCTAGGAGTTGAATAGAATATAATTAAGATAATATAATTAACAAATCACAAAATTTAATTTTGTGATTTGTTCATGTATCTATTTCTGAGTTTATAATTATCATTATAAGCATACGCAAGTGTGTTATATGTCTGTATAGTACCTATGTATATGTATGTATATTTATGAATATGCATGTATATACATATACATGTAAATGCGTGCAGGTGTTGGGTATATACATACTATTTCTGAGTTTGTTATTATCATTATAAGTATATGCAAGCGTTTTTATATGTATGTAAGTATGTATATGTAATATGTATGTATGTATGGGTATATGTATAGGTGTTATTATATGCGTGTGTGTACTTACACAAGTGGTGTTCACTGTGTTATCTACATACGAGAGCCGTATTATTGTAAAATATGTGAAACCGTTGAAATAAATAAATAAATAATAAAATAGATTGTTAGCCCTGAGCCATCGTATAAGAGACTTTCATCCACTTTTCTCATATATCCTTCCCTCTGGGCCGGTATCCCTCTGGGGACCAAATTCAGTTACTGTGTTCTTAGAACATATTTTCGTATAAAATATTGTTTAAATATAATATGCTGGTGCATGATAGGAGTGAAAAATTGAAAATATCGATTTTCAGGCATATTCTAGTATATACGTTTGTAAGGAGTATTGCTAAAAAAACTCCACTTTGAAAAATAAAATACAGAACATTATCAGTGCGAAATCTATTTATATATTGTTAATGAGAGAAAAGATACAAAATAAAATAACAACAAATATCTCTAGCAGAAAACAGTGCAATATATGAAATGTTCTTGATTTGAACATATATATAGAACTTTCAAAAATTTGATAATGAAATGTGTGGATGTTCTTACGGTGGAATTGGTGAACGTTACTTTGAGTTAAGTGATTACTTAAGCCAGCTCATAAAGGTTGTAAGCCCTGAACTATCGTGTAAAAGACTTCCATCCACTTTTCTCAAATACGAATAGCTTCATCTCTGTGAGACTTCTATAATTATAATTAATCCTTTATTAAAATATATAAAGTGCTAAACGGGAGCGCAAGATGGAAGATGCTCTGGATATACAATGCTGGCGATGCATGTTCCACTTTTACCGCGTAAAAGTCTTCGGATCGAATGCTTCATCTTAGAAACATAATATTTCCGATTCTGACTTGGAAGAAATTATCTTCTTAGACCTTTGGTGTCTGATTATGACATTGACGAATTAAAGTAAGTGCTGACAGAAAATTCTCGGCTAATATTCTGAGAAATGGCAAAAGTTGAAACGTCGTTTTATTATAACGTCGAGGCAATTTAAAATAATCACTAGATGCCGTACAACTTCGTTTGAATTATTTTCTTAAAAACTTTCGGCGGAAAAACTACGTGTTTCGTTTTTATAATTAATAACCCAAAATTAGTAATATTTTATGTCAAAAAATTGTGAAGCACACGAAAACAATTTTACGTACCCAACTAACTACGGTATAAGGATTACCTCCCGACTTTCTTTCTTATAAAGACGGCTTATATAATATACCCGGAAGGTAACCTAATGAATCTCCCAATATTCTCCTGCGGAGTTTTCTAAACGGTTATGCTCCTAATGGTTAAAAGTTTCTCGAGTGCTGGTTTAGTATGTATTCCTAGGTCTAACTGTAAACATCACAAAAGTTTTAAGTATTATTTAGGTGACTTCAATGGTGGTATTTTTGTTGTTTGACTAAGATACTTAACATGTTGATGTTTGACTTATTTTTCGGTATAGAATATGCTATTACTTAATGATTGGAGACTAGTATGATTGTCTATTGCGAAGAAGTTCAACATTTCCAATGGATTCTCCCAGTTTTCAATGAAGTGTGACGCAATCAGGGGCATACAGTGAGAACATTGGAGCATTACTTTTTTCTAAGGGTGTATATTGAAAAAAAATCGAAATTAAAAAATATACCAATATATCTCGTAATATTCATACTGTAACGAAATGGCTAAATAGATTATGTACAGAATCCCTCCTAATAGGTCAATGATGACAATAACACAGAAGCCTCTAACATAGTCTACCACGAAGTAACGGGAAACTTCTAACACAAGAAAGGCAAAGAATGTTTTCGAGCTCCTAGCTCTAGGATCTAGGCCGCCGCGAAGAGTTTGTTTTGACAGATCATTCGAATTAAGTCGCGAGACAATGGCCAGGCGTGACCAGTCGTGAAATTGCGAAGTAACAGATATCGAGCGAAATAAGGAAGCGAGTTCTCTAAATGGCGAAATGAATAAATGCGACTATTACAAGCGAAAATTGAATGTTCGACGAGCGATAAATAAAGTGTTCCCTGCGACAAAAAAGTGTTCATATACGATCGATATATTGCGAAATAATAAAATGCCTCATGTTTAATTCGTTTTAACTGACTTTGTTCATTTTTTAATCAATTCGTTACTAATTAGCGTTTGAGTAGCTTGTTGGTGTAGTGAACATGGCGCTCGCCTAGTGATCTCGAAGGACGAAGGTTCGAGCCCCATTCCAGGACACCAGAAAGTTAGTCCTATAATCATAGCACAGGTTTTTGGCTTAGTTTGATAATAGTAAGAATATTGATGCGAAACGTATTCCGTGTTCCGTAAAAAAAAAAATCGAAACTTAATTATTAGTGTTTTCTAACAAATAAGCAAGGCTCTGTAGGTAAGCAAGAAAATTTACATTGGATGATTGAATAGTTACTCACAAGCAATAGTGCGTGCTATAGATCTCACGGTTGAAGAATAATATGTTATAGAAAACAGCGAGAGCTGCGCCCGCGTGTTTGTAGCCTTCGTTCAGTTGGACGGAATAACGGAAAGTGCGCGACCACTTTGGCCGTAGACCATTTGACTGAATAAAATGCCATCTGATAAAAATAAATAGCAAAGGTAATAAATAATAAAAATAAAATAACAATAAAAATAACAAAAATAATAAAAAGAGAATTTTTCTGAGTTATTATAAGTTGAAGAATATTTTAATGCATTTAAGTATCTGGGCTCCCTCATTCACGGAGACGGAGGATGTGCAGCGGATGGTGACCATAGAATAGGTGTGGGATGGATGAAATTTAGATCCGTAACAGGAATCTTACGTGACCCGAAAACGCCTATAAAACTTAAATTAAAGATATATCAGACTATTGTTAGACTCGTAATAATGTAAGGCTTCGAATGCTGGATTACGTACAACTCCTACTCTAGACAACGATTGTCACGGACATAAGCAGCAAGCTAGAGGAACGGCAGCTGAGATGGTAAGACATAAGACATAAGACGAAGACCACTAGACTACACGGTAAAGTAGGCAATATCTATGAAGCTTCATCGACAACCATCCAGAGGAAGACCAAATAACTCCTGGATGACTCAATGCTTCAAAATCCTACAGAGAAACGGCCTGGACAAAAACGATACCCAGAACGGAAGAAGATACAGCTTGAGAACGAAAAGAGCCGACCCCAACAGCCTATCTTGGCAAAGAGTTGGGACAGTGCAAGGAGGAAGAAAGATTATAGTTTGAGAAATATATTAAATTTTTAAAAATTAAAATCGTGCTTTAACGCTTGTTTTCATACATAAAATAAAAAAAAAAAAGAGTTTAAAAGTATAACAAAACTTTTTTTAATTATGGAAAATATTGAATTTACTAATACTGTCATTCTCGTTGAAGAGAAATTTTCGGAAATGTTCTCTCAGGCAGTAGCTATTTTTTAGTTTTAGTAATATTAAATGTGATATATTACTAGAATGCATACAAAAATATTCCTGTGATATTAAAATTAAACTAGAATGTTACTATTATTACATACACATTCTACATTACACTTGTCACTAGAATGTATCTAGAATGTTCGCAAATAAATGTGACAAATGTGGTAATATACATCATAAAATAAATATATTTTTTTATATAAGTTTTTAAAATTTCAATTTTTATAACTTAATTATTATAGTAAAAATTCCGAATAAGGTACTTTGTCTAATTAGTTTCATGATTTTTTCTAAAATGAGGTTAAACAACCATTGCCGCCACATAAATGATTGGCCCAAATACTAGTATAACACAGGCCTGTGTTACAATGTAATGTTCTTTTATGAC
Source organism: Agrypnia vestita (assembly GCA_016648135.1). Classification (NCBI taxonomy): domain Eukaryota; kingdom Metazoa; phylum Arthropoda; class Insecta; order Trichoptera; family Phryganeidae; genus Agrypnia; species Agrypnia vestita. The sequence goes on from JADDOH010001431.1 coordinate 87,520, forward strand.
ACTTTGTGATGTGATATAGAGGCCACAGCGAGCAGCTGGGTGGAGAGTGAACGAGAGGGTAATTGAGTTTCAAATATCAAAACACCTCGATTCACCTATGAACTCGGCGAACCGAGGTAATTCCTAGCGGTGTTCATTGGATAATCCGATTAACAACTAACCGGCGCACTCACCAATGCGCTGGTCAGCGGATATACACTTTAATATAATAATAAACAGTTTATTTTTCCAATTACTCCATTAGATCGATATAAACAATATTATATTTTTAATATTAATTCAAATTTTATAAACACAATATGAGTTATTTATTACTGTAATAGATTCGAGAGTAGTCCAAAGTATTGGAGAAAAGCCGGATATATCAAATAACTCGCAAAAAATGTAATAAATGTACAAAGGCTAAACTGTGACAAACTTAAATACCTACTAAAAATAACAACTTCTCCGAATTATCGAATTAAATAATGAGTACTAATCATAATAATAAATCATATTAATAATTCATAAATTTAAACAACTCCACGTAGAGGATGCATGAGATGTAATTTGAAAACCGTCGAAAAAAAAACAAATTAACGGCCGGGGGCTTGAACCCCGGGCCAGCAAACTCGAAGGCGGCAATTGTATTTTTGACGGCCAAGCTTGAATTAGCCGTCAAAAATACAGTACATGCAGGACTTAGCAAAGATGCGAACCATTTCATGTACCGCCCAATTGACAGGTTTTAGAATAGTACATTTACGAAATATATTTTTTTTATTATTTCTTGGGTGTCGGCTATAAATAAATTAATGCTTATTTTTTAGGAGTCGGCATGTGAGCTAGTAAATAAATATATAATAGATTATTATTATTACTCACCTGGTCGTGGGTTTATAAACTAATGTTTTGATTCAATTTATTTGTCGTTACGGTGGAGTTTCTCTGTCCTGCGGTTGTTCTGTAGCTGAACGGGACTGAACAAAAAGTAGGCCACAACCTGTATACTCAAAACAAAGTGTACTATTTTCCTCTATCCACTGAAAAACTTGAAATTGTGTTACGGGTATTAGAATGCCCACAACGTGCTTTAAAGGAAAAGCTCAAACTATTTATCACCTAAATCGTAAAGTAATAACTATTTGTAAAATCGAATTACAAAATTATTGAAGTTTGATAATAAAATTGAACTATTTATTTGGTTTAGAATAAATATGTTTTAGATATTTAGTATACTTATCTATTACTGTGTAAAATGTGTTAGTTTTTTTTCTAAATCAAGAAAAATTTAATTACCCAATTATTCAAATATGCTTACAAAATTATATTGAAAACAGAAAACAAACAAAAATACATATTTCGAACACGTATGTTTTTCAAGTTTTCTAACAGAGTATCAAGTCAGTTCAATTCAAATAGCAGAATAATGTGTACCTATATTGGATCGTAGATTGACAAAACAAATAAGTTGATAATTGCATATTTTAATTCTGTCAAAAACGTAGATAAAGAAAAATTGTGAGTTTATATGTAAATTGATAAACAATAATGTGAGATATATATTAACCAATAATGTGATAATATAATTAAAATATATATCTCACATTATTATTACATTAATGTAAAAATTATTTTGATATTTTATTTGCATTTATTTTTTAATTAAATAAATTAATACAACATATAAAAACATATTTCTTTTCATTCTTTTTGGATGAGATATTTCATCATAATTATGGGCTACATCTATTTGTGATAACTATCTGATCGCAAGATATAAATGGACACCAAAAGCGAGTCTAAAAAAAAAAAAATTGAATGATAAATTGAATGCAAAATTCTTTGGCATACGTTATACTCTTTATACGTAACTAGCTGTTCGTACCCGGCGTTCAGGATTAAGTTAAAAATAAATTTGTGGGGGGAAATAAAGGTTTGACTCGAACGACATAGATTTGCATCGAAAATATATCAGGGAAAGGAGAAAAGGCATAAGGGAAGAGAGGAAATATAGCCTATGTTACCTATCGAGTTCTAAAGAAAATGTTTCCAAATTTTGAGTCCGATCGGTCAAACGGTACAGATTTGCATTGAAAATATATCAGTGGAGGAGAAGGGTTGAAAGAATAGGGGGGAAATGTTGCCCATGTTACCCGCCGGGTCCCAAAGAATAAGTATGCAAAATATGAATCGAATCGAACAAACGGTGTGGATTTGTATAGAGAACAGACAGACAGATATTGAGTTTTATAGGTTTACCATTTAGTACAAAAATATATGTTAATTCTTCAACTCCTGAGATTTTAGGATTTGTTTAATTTATGAAAATATGAATACGAAATACGGATACTTAAGGGTGGTGATTAGGACTAAAATGGATTTACGAGCTTTTACAATTACGTACAATAATATTATATTTAATTATTGAAATAAAGTGTATTGAACATCGGATTTTAGCACATTGACAAATAATGAAAATTAGGGAAAAAAGACAAAACTAATTAATACTTTAAATAAACACTTAAAGGAAAAAATCACAGATGATTTTTTATACGAAATACGATGCATATATTATAATAATATTGTATCGTATTTCATATAAAAATACAGATATAAAAAATACATCGTAGAAAATTGTATACTTGTGTTTGAATATTAGTAACAAGACGTCACGACGAATTTCATGAATTTTAATATGTATATGTTACTAAAGTATAAATTTATTTTGCAATAATTTATTTTAAATTATTTAATATTAATCAAACATTTACGAATGTCACCACCAAAAACATGAAGAGAAAATGCAGATAAAATCTTTTTGATAATCGAATAATAAATTATTCGGAAAAATGCGTATTTTTTGTACACTTGCAGCTACTAGAAAAAAACAAGGTTCAGACTTATTCCTTTGTTCACGATAGAAGGGCTTAGTTAAAAAAAGAGATTTTTACTGAGTGCCTCGGAAAATGCAACACCGCCCTTTAACGAGCTAGGCTGTAATACTTGTCAGGAGAGGTTATTAGTGGATGCTACGACAAGGTTCATTATTAGTGAAAAATGTTTCTCCCAAATGAGATGACAAGTTGGGAGAGAGCGGCCAAGAAATAATTATTTCCGGAGATAAATATTTTGCGTACTACATATAAAAATGTAGTTTATTACTATCAGGGTCTTACAAAATTGATTTATACGATTTTTTTCATTAAAAAAAATAATTCCGTGGGATTTGCTCCTTAAATAATTTGTAAGAAATATACTTTTTTATTTTTCTATCACTTTGTGGTTATTCATTATGAATATAATTAAAGAAATTGACTTAGTTTATCACCATTTTATTTTTGGTAAAACCAAACTATTTCGGAAACGACGTTCCTTCGTCAGGGTTTTCTTAATACTAAATAAACTTTACAAATTATGGACAATCATACCTCGGTGTCAAGTATTAAAGTGGGGGTAAATAGTGAGGGATGGGAAAGAAACATGTGATAGTGTGAAAGTGAAATATTCAAGATATATGTACGTTAGATTTTTTGGTTATTCGTGATACATTCATTATAATTTATGGATTTCTTTATTTCTAGGGTTTCTCAATTATTTGAACGTCTACTTAAAATATAAAAATTAAAAAACATAATGTTTTTTATGAGAGTTCAATATTTTATTAGTCTCTTACAGGACGATCGTTTCGGCTGTTTAGGCCATTATCAACTGATAAACATAGCTATTGTTCTTGAGTTTATATACAAATATTTTGGATACAGTTAATAGCTTTACAAATACATAAAATAGTTGGGTATTTACCTTTTTAAATTATTAAGATATGGGCAATTAAACATTATAAGGATGGATTTCAGGTAGTAAAGGTATTCTCAAAATTGCTGATTACGGGAATACCAGGTCAATACAACAAGTTCAGGTGACATTTTCATTATAATTTATATCAGTGAAAGCAACAGATAAATTATAAACTATAAGTGATTTTTGAAGGCTATATTTTTTAAAAACGTAGATACCTCAAAAACAATTTTTTATGTAGTATTAAATATATTTAGAAGGGGAGAATAACAAATATTAAGCTGTTCGTTAATCAAATTGTTCTTTAAATTTTTATTTATTTCCAGCTGTTCCAAAATATTAGGTCCTTACATATGAAATTGGAGTTTTGCCGTACTGGCAAATTTGATCTCAAATATCTTCTCTTTGGTTAGGAATTCCAAATCCAAATTTATACAGCTATTTACTCATGTATTTGTGTTTTGAAAATTATAATTCATTTGTTTTTTCCTCAATTGTTTTTTTCTTTGCGTCACTCAGTTTACAAAATGAAAAACTTAAAATATCGCGTTATTTACGAGTACGAGTTCCACCGTGGCACCAGTGCTGCAGAAACGGCTCGAAGGATTAATGATGTGTATGGCGACGGTGCCGCAAAAGAAAACACAGTGCGTTTTTGGTTCCAACGTTTTCGTTCTGGAAATTTCGACCTGCAGAACAAGCCCCGTGGACGGCCGGAGACCAAAGTTGATAATGAAGAATTGAAGGCTATTGTGGAAGCGGATCCATCGCAAACCACATCCGAGTTAGCTGCAGGCTGCGGTGTTAGTGATAAAACTGTTTTAATCCACTTGAAGCAAATTGGTAAGGTGAAAAAGCTTGAAAGGTGGGTACCTCACGAATTGAGTGAAGCAAATCAACAAACGCGCGTTGACTGCTGCGTTGCATTACTCAACCGGCACAATAATGAAGGGATTTTAAATCGAATCATTACCTGTGATGAAAAGTGGATCCTGTACGATAATCGGAAGCGCTCATCGCAATGGCTGAACCCTGCCGAACCAGCCAAACCATGCCCCAAGCGAAAATTGACTCCAAAAAAGTTACTTGTGAGCGTTTGGTGGACTAGTGCTGGTGTCGTTCACTACAGCTTTCTTAAATCTGGCCAGACGATTACGGCAGATGTCTATTGTCAGCAACTGCAAACCATGATGGAAAAGCTAGCTGCTAAACAACCGAGGCTGGTTAATCGCTCTAGGCCACTGCTGCTTCATGATAACGCTAGACCACACACTGCACAACAGACGGCTACCAAATTAGAGGAGCTTCAATTGGAATGTCTAAGACATCCACCGTACTCTCCGGACCTTGCCCCAACAGATTACCATTTTTTTCGAAATTTGGATAACTTCTTGCAAAGGAAAAAATTCAACTCCGATGGGGCAGTCCAAACCGCCTTCAAAGATTTTATTGATTCCCGTCCGAATGGTTTTTTTTAGTAAAGGGATCGATGAACTACCTATGAGATGGCAAAAGTGCATAGATAGCAATGGTACATATTTTTATTAAATAAATATATTATAATAAAAAAAAATCTGCTTTATGTTCCTCCCATACTTAACACCAATTTCATATGTAAGGACCTAATATTTAGTTTAAATCCTTTGTCACAAAAATGTAAGGGAATTGGTTTATTATCTGTAGATATGTTATGTTTGTTCTGGATTAAATGTTTAGCAAATTGAGATGATTCTATTTTATTGTGTGTAAATGTATATGCTATGTTTATCAGTTGATAATGGCCTAAACAGCCGAAACGATCGTCCTGTAAGAGACTAATAAAATATTGTACTCTCATAAAAAACATTGTGTTTTTTAATTTTTATATTTAAAATAATGGAGTTCTTTGCAATAAATAACAGTGTTCAAAAAATTAAAACATCTGAACGTCTACTTTTACTATCGATATGAAAAATATTGACTACGGTATTTTCGTAAAAACTATGGTCATTTTCAATAATGTGATTAGCAAATATGGAAAATTTTTAATTATTAAAGAATCTTATATGTTATTTCATCCTGATATCAATCCGATTTTTACCAAAAATAATGTGGTGATAAATTAAGTCAATTTGTTTAATTATATTGAAAAGAAATATAAATAATACCAAATTTTTTTTTTAAATGGATATAGCAGCGGTTCGTTTTTAGTAATATTTTTATTTAATTCTTAATGCTAGATGCACTGAAGTCTCGTTAGTTTAAAAATTATAAATTTTTAAACACATAAATTTTACGGCGCGTGAATAAAATATTTTATTCAGGTATGCCTCATAATGCAGAAAATATATGTTATTGTCAGGAGAGTCGAACTGTGCATTGTCGAAGTCCCTCGAACGGACCACATGAATCTAGAATGAACTGGGCTATTCGCGTAATAACTAGAAATATGACGAAACTACTCGAATGTTCTCGTTCCATGGATAAACCTACATTTTTGTATAAAAAGAGAGCGCGCGTAGGGTGAGTCAGTTGTTGTTTGACAGCGCGACAAAGGTCCACAGATAAAAGTAAACCGTGCGACGCGACGGTGTGTCAGTATGCCTAGCGAATCAAATGCCAGCGACAAAAATTTAGAAGGAATATCTACTTATCAGGCGTTTGGAAATAAGTTCGGCCACTTAAGTACCAATTACGAAATTAGTTTAACATTTTAGTGACAATAAGTGTGTATTAAGGAACGGTGCTCCAATAAAATATAAAGTATTCAGTGACTTTGTGTAATAAATAAAACTTTTAATTGTTCAAAGTGTTTTACTGCCTCCCACAGCCACGATCTCTTGACATTTGTGTTAGTATATGTAGTTTTAAACCTATAGGAGAATGTGTTAAAAAATTCAAGTACCTTCTATATTGTACGATACGTGTAACTAATATCTTTTTCGGGTTTTCTGAAAACGAGGTATTTACTTTTGGAGATTCACACTCTTCATATCAGGGATACATGAAAGATAAGACACCTTCATATAATACAAGTTAATAATATTTTGCTTATGAGGTCGACAACTGTATATTGCGTTAAATTAACTAATTTTCGGAATTTTTTGCTTCTATAAATCTAAGATGAATTTAGAAAAAAATGATAGTCTATAGTATTCGCATCGATCAATGGAATCTTTTTTATAAATGTGCGCGATGTTGTTATTGGAAAATAAGACTCTATCTGAGCTACGATCAAACAAACAATTTATCTCGTATATGACAGGCTTAAAGTTTTGAGAGCTTATACCAATTTATACTTAATCTAAAGCGAAAAGCATTTTGAAATCGGATTCTCGTTTCATACAATCACATTTGTACTCTTGTATCTATCTGAAGTATTGAGGAGTCATTATTTTCAGATTGTGCAGAGTTATTATTTGAAGTAAACTAATAAATCTCATTGTTTTGAATGTTTTTACACTCGAAAATTTATTTTGTGTTGAAATAACTGTGACACGAATTTTGACAAGATTTAAAAAAAAAATAAACGTACAAAAATCTATCGAAGTTATATCTAATATATATTTTTTTAAATATATGCCAATAAACTCTCTAAGATGTATGACATTTGTTTATTGAATTTGAGCTGGTGGGTTCAATCTTTGGCCTGGGAAACCAGAGATAATCATGTTTTTCATTACCCAAGTGTACACTTGACTTTAAAACAACATATATCTAAATTATATTTTTTGATTTGATTTAATGCGCTCTAAAGGCTCCTCACCACGGTTCGTGCGCGGTACGAGGGAGTATTTTTCGTAATTATTTTCACGGATACACGATACACGGATTTTTTTTTATTAATACCTTTAATAGATAATTGTGTAACATGTAATTGATGTACTCTAATCTAAAGCATAGCTTGCGGTGTACGCTGCTTCCAACAGGGCACTCCGAAGAAATTGCTGCTCGGCGGTTGATAGCGATTAAGCCATACGTTTCATTACAAAAATAAATTTAGAAATATATTTAGAAACTAGAAATACAGGTCTGCAGCATCAAGTAGGAGAATTTAGATATCTAAAAAACAAAATAGTGGACCAGCGAATTTTATTTCCGTTGTTCATGGAAAATTTTCATGGTTCATAAAAAAATAAAATAGAAAAAAGCCCTTTGTAAAAAAATCTCTATGTTAAGCCATAGAGACAAAATTTTTAAACAGTTTAAGACTTGATGCATGCAAATCGGATGTTTAGTTTTTTTTAATATGTTGTCAACCAGGTTGAAAAAAAGTATTTTCGACAAAAACGCATTAAAAATTTTCCTGAAGGGTAATTCAACATGCAAACTAAATTTTTTTATTTGTTACTTTTTTTTGTTTTCACCGTTAATCAGCTAATTCTGGAACATACAACAGCGTCTCAACACCCAGATACTCATCGACAAAGGATGCCCGTTTGACAGCCGCACATCTGCCATTCGGCGCGGTCGTGCGCTTCGAACGCTCTCACATAAACCGCTGTTTTATATGTCATAACAATTTAACATATTAAATTTTACAAATTTCTTAGTTAGAGAGTACTCAACATGAAAAACAAATGATAAATATTTTTTTAAGTGGAGCCTTAAAATTTGTAAATTTGGAATATAGACTGATTGTCCTCTTTGTTATACAAATAAATAATTTTTGTGTTATTCTATCCAAAAATAAATTTAAATGAAATAAACCCAATCATTTATTCCCAAGTTTAAGTTCAACCGAACGAGTGGTTTATATTTTATTCAGTTCACTAATTTTCGATCTTAAATTAAACAAAATAACGAGGAAAATAATTTTGAATTATATTCGTAACAACCTTTAAATTACATGATATATTTTAGTGTAATTTGTATTAGCGTATCAATTAATTTACAAAACAATGAAATATCAAAATATCAAACTGGCCTTTTAGGAGCTTAGTTGAAAATTAATAAATTTCAGAGAACAGGGTGATAGCACTCTGAATAACTGATATTTAAAAACCAAACGATTTTTGATCGCATATTATAGATGGGTATATTATTTTATTTTTCTTTCTTGATTTAATCCCTGTGAATGTTTTTGTAATTACTGGATATTATATCGATACACGTCCATCGTATTTAATTTAGTAAATTAATTTTATTTTTTACATTGATATTATTATTTCTGTTGTAGCGACAGAAAAACTTTTGCACAGGGCGTTGTTGCGTATTTCCACATGAGCCAGGAATTACGGAATGTTCTAATAATTTCCCAAAATAATAATAATTTCCTTTTTCTTCTTCGCGTATACTTCTGTTGTGAGGAGGACGCGGCATCTATTTATGGATACGCTAACTAGGAAGCCTCCGAGAGTACATCCTCTTCTGTCGAGAACGTACACTTAAAGGAACCGACATGTTGGTGCACTGACAAAGAAAGCAAACAATTGCCTGATATGAAGAAAATTTGAGGAAAATTTTCAAATTTCTATGCATGAAATACAAAAAGAGTTATTTTGAAAACAATATCAATTTGAAGCGGATAACTTATTATCGATAATATTATCACGAGACTGTAGAAACAGAAGAAATTACAGGTGATTGAGGATTTCTCAGCACTCTGGACATTTTACGGGAAATTAGAAAATACAAGAAGGGTTTAGAATACACTACTAGATTCGCGAAACGTTTAAGAACCTGAAAATATACACTAGTGCGATAATGCCATCGAGATGTACAGTTTTGTTGTGACGTTTCAACGATTGCACAGAAGCGAACTAGCGATGATAGACCAGCGACAGAAAATTGGCTAACACGCTTTTTAGTTTTCAGATTATTTATAAGAGAAAATTTAATAAAATATATGTATTTGTTAAAAATCTTTTAGCCAAATTTATACATTATCGGTAGATTTTTAAATTACTAAGCCATCCAATTCGCGATTTAAACGAATTAATAGCTGAATATTACATACTAACTAACTGATAAAACGGCGACAGGTTTCGATACCCCTGCACGTGCGGACTTATCCATGAAATGAAAATAACATCAATTAGCTGTTGGCGTAGGCATACTTATGGTCATTGGGGATTTTTGGGTGAGAAGGAGTAGGTTGAGGCATTAAAACGCTTTGATTGGAATTGGAAACGTCCCAGAAAATTTTTATCAATATGATATGTTGAAAAATATATTGCAATATGCATAATTTAGCTCAAAAGCAAAATAATGTGGAGCCTGTCTCATTAGTACTGTTTGTGTTTATGAAAAAATCATATTTATAAATAGAAAAAACTGCTGATTTCAAGATTAATTGCCAAGTAGAGAAAACGTTTTATAATTTTGCTTGCGATTTGCAAAGAACAAATAAGCTGCGCTCACCCCAATAGTCGCTTGCAAATTAATACCTAATGATCGCACCTCAGATCAGTACGGAACTGACCTTTAAGATGAGCCACGCTTATTTGCTTACTGCAGATTATTATCGGAATTGGGGTTCAAAGCCATGCAATGATTTTTCTAGTAGATATTTATATATTTTGTAATCTGACTTTTCCTTTCTTGTTAAAAAATTAATGATAAGTCTAGGTTAATCAACTATCCTAACAACGCCGATTATGACGTACATATATAAAATAAACCGTCCTTTCACTGAACCGACCGCTCGGGTACGCTGTAAGTAATCATTTGTAATAACTCAGGGAAGTCTTAAATGGCGTTAATAATTTGAAGCAGACAAATTAAATTACAAACAGTTCTCCCACATAACAACTTTGCTAAGATTAGTACACTCATTAAGTAATCATAATTAATGCGGTCTGAAGAAATATATAATTTATAATGAAGAGCAAAAACGAGATTTAGCCAAACGCATTTTTGTGGTCAAACTATTATCCTAAATATTTAATGGCATTTCAAGAGCATAATATATCAGAGGAAATAATGAGCCGTGTGTTGGAAAACGAATTTAAAGAATCCAAGAACCTTGATCTGGCTATTCAGATTTGGTCATTAAACAGCGCTTTCAAGAAACGTTTCAATGTTTAATAGCAGCACTAAGAAATCCAGAAGTACTTCCCACGCGGGAAGAATAATGGTTAATTTATGGGTTAATCTAGCATAGTGGAAAGCACGTACCACTACCAACTGGGTACTTATTGGTTAAGTTAGGTCACACTATGGTGGACTGTTTCTTTTCTCTTGATAAAAGTTTAGGTTTTCTACGTAAATAATGTTCTCTGTGGGTATATATACTTGTTTAAAACGTGATCCCTGTATTAATTTGTAAAAAATATTCAAATATAATTTAATCCAATCGAATAAATTCGAAAAGAATTACCTCTTAAATTGTTGATTATTGATATGGTAGTTACTTTGTGGTGCAAATGATTATTTTGTAATACAGACAGATTGAGTAAAATTTATCAAATGTAGTTTCGAGAGGAGCAGTCCAAATATATAGGCCAAACCGCGAGAAACTTAAATATAAATAAAGAAAGAGAATAGAGCAGCTGTTTAAAGAACAATAACTTCTTAGAATTCGTCAACCACATAATAAGAACCAACCATTCCTTTGACAAGCATGAACTAAAACTACTGCACCTGATTCCTCATAAAAGATCAATATTGAACAGTTTGAAACCCGTAGAAATCCAAAAAAACTTAAATTCAGAGAAAACACTCATAAAAAACATCTCATTCCAACAAACATTCCCGATTCTTGACATCTTCCCGTTAACTTGACAGCTGTTCTTGAAACTACTTTATTTTAATTTATTTTATTCAAAATAATTGATAAAACTTTAATCTATAGAAGTTAACTGACCCTTTTGGAATGATTTTGTCGAATGTTATGTAGTCTTTCATCGTACATAATTAACGCAATCGCTTTCAGATAAAAAAATGTGTCCTGATCAAAATTAATTGAATAAAGAAACGAATTTCAGGGCTTGAAGTTCATTGATAAAATCAACTGACTTCAACGTATCGTTCTTAATTTTTATGCTTCATTTCATGAAGCAGACTTCTCTAAGGATCATTTGAATACATAATTGATAAATCTTTTGAATTTCCAGCCTTTAACCACTTTATTTCTACGAAGTGAGCTGGTCCTTAGATCGGATTTTGGATTATAGAAGAGTACCGGTGACTCCAAATTAAAATCGACTGTTGAAGCGTGCATCTCGAGCTCAAAAAGAACGTATGATAGAAAATCAGCGATTGCGTGCGTTGCAAAAAATAGGTGTATCTAAAATATATAACATCAGAAATACGTACTGTATACTCGTATTTCACATTTAGCATACCATGGAGTAATGAAATTGTATCATACCAAAACTGCAAGCAATCTGTTTTATTTTTTTTTTGCATTTTACTCGTACATTTTTTGCCTGTATCATAGATTCCTACTGAAGGTATTGAGCGAAGGAAAACAAGCTTGAGTAAGTTAGTAAATCGTGATCAAAATTTTATCCAACAAAGTATTATGTTTAAGTTGTAGAAAATGAAGAGTGACGCCTTGGATTGAACGGTGGAGTCAGAAAGGAAATAGATTTTTCTTTATGCGTTGTGCATGTGACGATTTAAGGTATTGTAACGCTCCCGTGTCATCGAACGAGATGTGCGTAGCCGACCATAAAACGCTTCCGCTGGGAGACGTGGATATCGCGGTACTTTTACCTTCTTAATATTTTTTTTAAAAATTACACATTATTTTGCCATTCGCGTTCGGAAAGCGAAAACTTTGCTTCAGTTATATTCTTATAAGTAAACTGTAAGTTGAGCATTGTTAATTCGATTTTGGTTAATTATTTCACAAAATATTCAAAAAGATTTTCAAAAGGAATCTCAACGTCTTAATTATTTGACAACGTCAAAATGGGCGTAAATATAAAGTGAAGAGAGATCCACGATGGAACATAAACTGATCTCTTTTCTATTTTAATAATTTTGCTTTCATCAGAAATCTGCGTTAATTGGTCAAATCAAATTGTATTTTGGTGTGATTCTTTTGTTGAAAGTAAATTTATTTTCCCATGTTGAAAAGGGCTTTACAAAAATAATACTGACTCAAGAAATTCAAATAAATGAAAGGTTTTCAGATTGTGAACATATGTATATAGAACTTTGAAAAAATTGATAATGTGTGGCTGTTCTTACGACGGAATTGATGAATGTTGCATTGTGTAGAGCGATCAATCAAGCGACTTAAATACAGGTCGTAGCCCTAGGCCACCTTATTAAAAGATTTAGATATAAAAAGTTTCGTCTCTATATATGATATATGAGACATATATAATTGAGATTAATTAATTAATGTTCTCTGTGGTGATAAAATCCAGTAACTGTGTTCTCAGATCATATCTGCATATAAAAATAGAGTGAAGAGATGTTTGGTTCATGGAAATACGACCAAAATTACCCTCGCCCATTCTCTTCTCTGCAGGCCTTGGCAGTAGCAGTAACACTAGTCCTATCAGATTATCAGAATCACACGGATATCCTGATTGCGAGTTCAATGAATACTCATTGCCACGAGGAAAAAACCGTGTGGTAGGTATATTTTACTATCTAGAATCTTGGAAAGCATCCAGTCTCATCCATCAAGCCACTCCATAAATCACACGCCAGAAAACAAATGCAAAGCTAATGGATTACCTTAATCCTTGCAGTGGAAAAACTATTCATCACTCCCAGTTTTATCAATTCTTCCGTTAGGGATGTATAAAAAATGCACTTTAGGTATATTTGACAATATTTACTATGTGTACCTTATTTGTAAAATTTTATTAAATTTATTCTCAAACTCGGGTTATCGATATTACAATATAATTATACTGTGAAAAAAATTAATGCACCAAGTACCTACCTACAATAATTAAATTGAAAAAATTTATGAATGACAAAAAATATTTTATTTTCATATTATATATAAACATCTATCATATACATAAAATCAATATATTTGAACGACACCCATATTTATATAATAGGAAAAAAAATCTACACACCAAAAAAATGCAGTTACCACAAAAATATTTAGAAACTCCACTTCCCGGAAAGTACAGGTTCTGAGTTCATATCTCTGTAGTTTCTTCAAAAAATAGATTTCTTTTAATATCTTTCTAATTATGTTTTTAATTAATGTTTAATAATTAATCTTTTATTTTATAAAATGTTTGTAAAGTTAACTTTATGGTTGGACTACGTACTTATTAATTTTAACAACTAACTTAGTTTGTAAATAAAAATATATTTTTCAATCATTAATTACAAATTAAACATCTCTTAAAGGGCTAAAATTTTTTTTACAAATTATTATCGTTTACTTTATAACTAAACACAAAATTTATGATGGACTAGTTTAATAAACTACATAGAGTATATTTTAACTTTAGGGGTTTCGTATCGGCAACCCTACCTTTAGCGTAACCTAAAACTAATTCTTATTCTAAATATTTTATTTATGTATGCGTTAGTTGCATCAATGGCTTAGAATAATTTTTTTTGGTCGAACAAGTAAGTTTAATAAAAAACTTATAATTATATAAATAATTATTCAGTTACATTTTCAATGTCCTCTTTCTGAGTAATAAAACGAAATTTGTCCCTCTTTTATTCTCATCCCTCTCCCTAAAGTAAATAAAATACAATTCTAAAAGCCGGGAACGAAAAAGCTGGAAACGAAAAAATTTGGGAAATGCTTTCTGTTGGTTTTCAATAAAGGCTTCAAAGCTTTAAACATATGGGAGGCAGCCATATTGTGATATATTTAATCTGTTTAAAAAACTCAACTCATCAACAAAACCTTTTGTTATGTATTACGTAAAACGGATCCATCATTATACTCACAATGCTTCTCACATTCAAGTGAATGCTGTCTGTGTTGATATTTATTAATCCTGTTATTTAAATAATAAGCATTTAACAGTAAATTAAATATTCTTATTCTACAAACCGTTAGAATTCTACATTTAAGTGGTAAATGGCAGCGGTATATGGAAGTGGTATGTATGGCAAGTTGAGATTATCAATTATAATTAATATAACTTTTTTCAAAATAAGAATTCTTGAAGCCGATTAGGGAGAGGAGCACAGATACTTAAGGCCCCAGGCCACTGTGCGCGCGCGGTATGAGGATGTAGTTTTCGTAATTATTTTCAAGCAAACGATAAATAGATTTTTTTTTATTTATTACTCATAGTATATTTATATATATATTGAGGACTGTATACAAATTTTTGTACTCAAATCTAAAGTATAGTTTTCGGTGTACGCTGTTTCCAATATCTAAAAAAAATGGCAGACAAGCGAATTTTATTTTCAATTTTTTATAGAAAATTTTCATAATTTATAAAAAAAATATAGAAGGGGGCCCTTTATAAAAAAATCCCTTGTGGTGCTATAGAAACTGAATTTTAAAACAGTTTACAATTTGGCGCATGCAAATCGGATAAATATTTTTCTGATGTGCTGTCAACCAGGTGATGGATTCTCTTATTAGTTTTAATTTTCAATAAACTGAAATATTAAAAAAAAATAGGGTATTTTATTTAAAAAAGCATAAAACATATAGTCAATGTTTTCATTGACTATGTATATGCATTTTTATTTCAAAAAAAAAATTGAACCGCCGGAGATGGGGCTTGAACTCCGGACCAGCAAACCCGAACCGGCCGCTCTGCGCATGTCACTACCGCTGCCACTCCCTGAACCGCCCAAAAGATACTATGAATATATATTCTAGGGCTTAGCGAAGACGCGAATCAATATTCCATCATTTTTGATGGGTTACAGCTATTAAATAAATATAACCCCATCTCACTCAAAACAATAATATTTTAGCATAAAAGAAAATCATTTTTTACGATTGAGCTATTCTATTATGACTGGTGAAATAATATTTTTCGAGAGAGTGCTTTAATTAAAGTGGACGTTAATTGAGTCTCTTGTGCCCTTTAGTGGAAATAATAAGAAAACTTTTGGCTTTTTAACCTGAGGGGTGGTATTCCAGAAATACGAGGCAGTGAAAATCTTATTACAACATTAAAATAAATACAATATTTTACCGTGGAGTTCTCCTCTATACCAAAAAAATGGCTCGAACGTAAAACGCCTTTTCAGAAAGAATTATTTTTTCCCCATCTTGAAAATTATTCTGTATTGATATCTCATTGTTACGATAGAATATTGGGATTTGTTTTGAATAAAAACATTCGATGCATTGTTATGAATTTACTTTAAAACGTTCACAATAGGTAGTGTGATAAATAAGGACCGCTTTATTTTCTCGTTGTATTTCTCGATTGCAATAAATCATAATACGGGGTGGCAGAGGAAATCGCGAATCGGAACCTGGAGTTCTCAGTGCACGAAAACTCACTCATTTGTACGTGTATATTACCTACTTCTTTTCCTAATGTCTAGTCGTTTACGAACGTAAACCATCTTGCTTGCGATATTTATTTTATTTGTGGTCATTTGAAACGGGACTTCCAGAACGGATGTTTTCTGTATTCTAGAAATTATTCTGATAGAAATTTTATCTTGAATGATGAAAAACAGGATCGTCTTGTAATACGATATTCCTTTTCATAATTTTTCGTAAAATAAAACATGGATTCCAATGATTTTTCGATCGAAGGATGGACAGTCCCTGAATGAATTCAGTAATCCAATGGTAACCGAGGTGAATGAAGAAGCCTACAGTCCGCCCTAAAAGCCCGCTGGACTAAAGAAATTCAGCGGAAACACATAACAGCCAATAATACTGAACAGGAAAAAATGGGAAACTCTCGGGGAGGCCTTCATCCAGCTATAGATTGAAAACGGTTAGTGATGATGAATAATGAAATTTAGCATAACTGCGATGAGACATATATCTTGGCACATTTACGAAATCAACTATGTATTGTAATAATTACTTTACTTTATTTATTTTACATTTCAACAGACCAAGAGATCCATCATCAAACATCTAGGTTTGATTAAATCACAAAGATGAGTTGGGACTTTACAGAAATTGGACCCGGAACCCTCGGTGTAAAGCCAATGTCTAGCCCGCTGGGCTTGACTTATTATCATATAAGAAGTTATCATATAGATTGTAGAGAAGGATGTACAAATTATTGTAAACTCAGAACTCCACTAGAATATGTTTGCTGTATATACCCTCCAATAAACCAAATTTCATGTAAAATAATTAAGAACTCAGATTTCTACTATTTTCTTATGAATATATTTGACATTACTTAAATATCTAAAGTCAAATAGTAAATGTGATCTCTCGAGTTCTCGCATCCCCCGGGAATCGCAGGATATTTTTTGAAACTCTACGATGATTTCTCAGGAGTTTTACGAACGAAAAAATATTTTAGAAGTCAGAAAGATTTATATTTAAAGGCACTCGTTTTCATACGTGTCAACGGAGATGAGCAATATTTTTTAGGAATTTTTCATACTGTGTTTTTTCTACGCAGAACTCTAAACGTCAATATATATTTATATATTTAATTTAATTTAATTTAATATATGGTACAAATACAATTCTTATATATTAACATACCAAATCGACATATTTTTAAATACTTTATAGTCATGTAGACCTCATCAGTGAAGAGAAGCTCTTGAGTCTGATGAGGAAGCCTCAGTTCTAATTTTATATATAGGTTCATATGTGAGTCATTTAATAATATGGTAATAAAAGGTAATTTGATAATAAAGTATTTTGAAAAAAGCTATAAGTTAAAATGATTTATGAATTTAAGTTTAATTTTAGGAAGATTTTAATTTTTTTGATTTGCTTTGAAGTAAGATTTGCAGCGTATCTCGATAGGTAAATTATTGTAGTAGTGAATGGCTTTACTTTATAAATATAGTTGTTTTGCATTTGAGTTGTTTTAAATTTAGGCATTATGAATTGGTTTCCACTTCTGATAAGCTTGAAGATTCCTGGTCTTCTGTAAGGTTTTTTCCTTGCATATTTTCAATATGGAAACTTGCCTGAAAATATTATCCACATTTGATACTGGAAACAATTTAAAAAGATCTTTTGTTGATTTGTTATGGTAAACGTTTTAAAGTAAATTCATAACAATGATAGATTTTTTTTCAGTATTACTTTTATACTGATTTTTCGTGATATTTTTACTGAGTTTAGTTTTTTTTTATAAGAACCTGCCCATCTGATAACGCCGTAAATGAGCAGAGAGTGAAAAATGGCGAAATAAACATTTTAAATAATTTTTGAACTTAAAATATTCCTTAGTCTAACGAATATGTAGGTACATTTCCTTATTTTTTTACAGTTCAATGATGTGTCTATTCCACTTTAGGTGTTGACCAATGATCATACCAAGGCTTTTGTTTCGGAGGTGAAGTTGATTGATGCACAGATATTATTGGGTAGTTTACAGTTCGTTTTACATTTTTGTTCATGGATTATAATTTTGTCGATATGTACCTAAAGGTATTTTTTGTAGAGAAAGTAAGATATATGTTGTTTTTTGGCGTTGAGTGTCAGTAGGTTGTTGTCAAACCATGGTTTTAAAGTTAAAGCTAGTTCCCGTGTTGGGCCGTTTGTTATCAGTACAGTATCATCTGCGTAAGATATTAGTTGAACATAATATTTTGTTGAATGACATAATATAAAATGTATTAATTATTAAAGATATAATTTAAAATGTATTAATTATGTTTATATAAAAGTGTATATACATTTCATTTCAAAGGGATGTAGTCAGAAAATTGCAGCACAAATTGAATAAAGGTACTATGAAAAAAAAAAATTTATATTTTTGACTGACAATATTATGTTATACAAATGGTAATAATTGTTAAAATAACTTATAGAAGTCTAATAGAGCTATTTAAATGGAAAACATATGCGAAAAAGTCTTAATTGGGTGGCCACAGAGCTTATGACCTGTATTAGCTGTATAAGGTGATCATTTTACATAATGTAAAGTTCACCAATTCTACCGTAAGAACATTCACATATTTTCAAAATTTTGAAAATAGTGCGTATGTTCTAAATCTGTATTCGGTAAAATATTTGGAGGCTAGAGGTCTTCTCATGACAAAGTATACATAGATTTTGCCTGATATCTCTATATTTTTTGTAATTATGTTCTTAAGATGTACATAATAATATTGGTACTAATTATATATACATAACAAGATTTTTTATTAATTTTTTTTTAAATCATTTGTTTACATATAATTCATGCTTTAATATTCTGACTGCAAGCGCGTGATATATTTTTTATATTTATTATTTTTTATAGGGGGAGGTAACACAGCTAGTCCACAAATACAAAATTCCTCTGAAATTATGAGTCAAAAATATTGGAGCAATAATGTCCTAATGTCAATTGCTAAATAACTTCAAAGTTTGCATTGTTTTTCTATAAATCTTACTTGTATTCAGTAAAACGTTGGAATATTATAATTGTAACTAATTTGAATATTAAAAACCTGGTAAAAAGTAGGTATATTGAATGTTTTAAACAGTTAAAAACAGATGCCCTCTGCAGTCCGCATGTACATTAATTAATTCGGTTAATTGTTTGGCATCAAGGCAATGCATTGATGGCGTCCCCTCCGTTTATCCCATGTTTAAAAATAAGAAAAATGTGTATTCAATTATATTTGATCAGATTAAAATTGTTTAGTTTTCGCTGTTAAATATAACGGTGAACCTGTATCCTTTTCAACAGTCCATTTAGTTAAGGAGAGAATTCGCGTCTATATGAACATAATCACAATCATTTAAATAATTGATACAATTGACAAATTTGAATGTAAAATATGTATTTTTTTGTATTTGCTGTGTAAGGGTAAGAATAAATTTTTTCTTAAGAATTTACTACCACAAGATATATTGAAAGTAGCGTTTTTGTATGTACTTTTGGGATACATATTTTGTTTTTAATTTCAATAGAACTTTTAGATCTCTAACGGTCCTGAAAATTTTCTTTTTAATTGGAAGTAGATATTTTATGCATATCTTTTATTTTTAGCTTATAGTCTTATGTTTTCGTTTCGAATCCAATAATACATTAACCATTTTTATCTTCAAAAAATAAATTTCACCACACATGAAAAGTTATAGTAATGTAAACAAAGTAATTTTAAATTTTTTAAATATTTTATTTGTACTGACTATTCTAAATCATGTTCACTCGTATGGTTAAAAGAAAGCATCTGAATTTTGGATTAAATTCTGTTTTTCACATACGTTTTTTAAAAGAGTTTTCTTACTTATAACACTGTCAGAAGCTGTCATCACAGTTTTAGCTTTCCGCTGTATTGTTTAGTTGTGACAGGGAAAATCAACGGTTGCAAGATGTAGACTATTATTCAGTAGTATTTCGTCAAAATCTTCATAAGGTATGTGACTTAGGACAGGGGATGACGTTAGAATTTATTTTCGGTGGCTTAAATGCTCTGAGTAGGATATGAATTTTCTCTAGATTTAAGAATGTGGCTCCTTGTATCATAAAATCTCGAACTTTGTATCAAATAAAAGATTTTCTGAGTGCACAAAGAAACCATTCTTTTTTAAAACAGCATCAATAATTGATCTTACATTTTCCGGTAGACATCTTGAAAAACGTATCATTTTGAAAATATGTTGAGGTCTATCTTTGAAGGATGACTGAATCTTTATAAAAATCCTAACAGGTTATCCTAACGAAGAAAAAAAAATCAAGTTTTCAGAAGAATTACTTTTTCCCTCATATAGTCTAAAAATACGAATTAGCAGGTGAGCCACTTGGAATTGTCAGATTTCCTGGGTGTCTATCTGCTATTCTATAGAACAAACGGCAGATTAAACTGCTCGACATGTCCCATACAGATATTTTTATGATTACTCACTTTTAATTTCTCTAACTCATACTTTCTCTAATTTAAATTACATTTCCGAATACAGGTGAAAAAATGAATTAATTGAAAACGGGATTATTCTAGAAAATTATGAGTGCTTTCCCGATAGGTCAAGAATATTGGTGAAGCACTGAAATGGATCCATCTAACATAGCGAAAATGTGTCCTAGTGGTAATTAACATGCGTGCAGTTTATAGATTAACCACTGAAATGGTCTGCCTGGGTGCACGCCTGTACGTATCGAGGAACACATCCAGCCCGTACAAGTCACAATACTAACACAGCCATCGAAAATATTTTCCTTCCTCGTTTTTTTCAAGTTTCTTGTTTTTATAAAATTTATTCTGGAATCAGATATGCACTTTCATGTGCCATACTTTAGTATGCCTAAATACAATGATCATGTTTCTGATGGAATTGAAATATATTTTTCATTTACCTCCTCCCGATAAAATTGACCCTCTTTTTTCGCAATCACAATATTATTGCCTTTTCGCCCATCAGTAGACATGAAAACATGCTCTTTAGGTACGTATGTAAAATATCATAATAAAGTAATGTTTAAATGAAATCAGAATAGGTATTATTTTATTTTATTCTGAAAGAATTAATTTTAAAATGATAAAAAATAGATAACTTGTAAAGCTTTAAATGTCAATAGAGGCCCGAAACTACTTTTTTAATATTTTAAAAATACTATTTTTATCACAACCACAATACGCTAGTTTTGAGTGCTATTGTATATCTATTTTACATTTTAATTTTCGAAGAATGCGTATTAAAATTTTTTTAAATTATGTATTTTCTCAAAATTTTAAATGCTAGTGGAAGTGTTAAACTATCCAAGAAGATTTATTCCGTAAATGCTCATCAATAAGCTTTAAGTACTGTTGTGTAAGAAAATTAAAAAAAAAAAGAATCGCTGTACTTTCTGCACAATTTCTAAAAACAGTAAATAAACAGAACTACTGTACTTGGCTTAATCGAATACTTAATTATTTTGGTAGTTTAGCAGAGACTTGTTACTACTTAAGCCAAGTAATTTCTTAGAATTTAAATACTAATAAAACAGTAATGAATATTATCATATTCCATAACACGTCCCCAATCCTAGGCTTGTCCCCGCTAGTGATTAGAAAAATCCTCCCCACTACGCAACTTGATTCCTTACACGAATATATTAACAAAATTCTTTATATAAGTTATATATATATATATTCATTATACTTGATGATAAGAGGAACTGCTCTTCTCAAAACTATAGTAATGACAAAATTACTCTTTGTGTGTAATCTACAAAGTTAGATTCATTGTAATCTACAAAGTGTGTAAGTGTGTAATCTACAAAGTTAGATTCATTGTAAGTTAAATAATCATGTTGCATCATAAAGTTACTACCCTACCAATCAATAATGTTAGAAATAAGCAATTTATAGTGGCCATACAATTTTGAAATAACTATTTTACATTTTGCATATCGGAATAACACTTTGTGTTAAATGTTCTGATATAATTTTTGATATTTCAATTAATTGTATTACCGCATTTTACTATTATGATATAAAAATATCCATAAGCCTGTTTAAATCCGTATCCCCGTAAAAATCCAACCTTTTACATGTAGGAGTACTTTGAGGGGAGTTTAAGGGGGTGTTGTGTAAGTACACAACGCCTCCGCAGGTAGATTATATACATCCGATAATAATGAGCTGATTAGTTCATCCACTAACCTTATTCAACGACCTTATTCACCCTTTTTAGAAGATTTAAAAAATAATAATGGCTTAATTTTAGGGATGCGGAACATTAAGGGAGAGGATTATCGTAAAATATTATTTGAAATATTTAAAAATTGTATGATTTAATCACAAAAAATCGTTAAGGTATTATAACAAAAATTTAAAAAAATTATAGAAACCAAATAGTTCCAAATAGTATAGAAAGACAGCCATTGAGTTTTTTTTAACATATATCTTACTTTACAGATAATGTTAAAACATAAGAATTTAATCAAGATATATTATAGATGTCTCACAAAGACGAAGCTATGTATATGGGAATGTAGGTATGAAAGTCTTTTGGGTGTTTATAGGGCTAACGACCTATCATACGGCCGGCTTAAGTGACCACTTTACATAATGTAACTTTCACCGATTCTTCCAATGATTGACCACCACATCTTACAATTGTTTTAATGTTGTATAAATTTTATTTATATACCATGCTTTACTTTTACTTTAACTTACGCTATCGCCATCAATGGTAGAAATTTATAATCTCCATGAACCAACATCTATATTATGTCGCCGTTAGTAATGAGACATCTATTTTTGACTACATATGATGCAATATAATTTTATGTGTATTTATGGCATTCATCATTTTATTTTGTGTATATATGACATTCATCCGAATTATAAACATTTATACGAGAATACACCACAAAAATATTTAATTTTTTTAAACTATTTTTTCATCAGTTTTTATATTCACAAAATATTTGAGTATGTTCAAATTTTTCACGAACAAAATTATATTATAATTATAAGAAATCCCCAGGGGGATCGTCATTTTAAAGACATCTATATGTCTTTACTATGACGATCCTTCTGGAGATAAAAATACAGTACCTGTGTTTGTGAAAAAAAAGTGAACATAATAAAAAATATTGTGAACACATTAAATAATTTTATTATTTGTAGTAGTGAAACATTCCGAAATATATTTCTTTTGTAGTAATCTAAAGTATCACAGATTCTCACTGTTGTCAATGAAAACAGTTTATATCTTTCTGAGCAATATGTGCTGGCACTGAAAATTTTCTTTGTTTTCTTTCATCTACAATATGTCAACATGAAAGCTGTTGCCGCCAGAATGATCACTTTCTATAAATACGCGGAATCTGTATGCCCCTGACATTTTCCGACCTATAATATTCTGTAAAAATATAAATAAAATTTATAAACGTTCGTTTTCACGGCCGTCAAATGATAATGAGGGTTCTTTTGGGTTTTGGCAGGAGTTGAGACTTTGGGACACATTTGGAAAATGAAAAAGAGGATAGCCAAAGAACATTCTGAAAGTGACGACCATCACGGTGATGTGATGTAATAATGTTGAAAATATAGTTATGAGCGCCCTCGGTTGTGATCGTGGACGAGGGAACACAAGGAATTGTGTGTATGATCCCTTATCGGAATGTAAAGTTGTCTTTGGTCACAGTTAATCATAATGAGTCAGAGTAAAATATTTAATAGGCGTTTCTCCTCATTGCTTTTCACAATTAAATAATCTACTGACAGGGCACTAGGTGTCACCTTACACAAATAAAATAATTATTATTGTACTTTCGCTGGGTAAAATTTTGGGATAAATATTTGCATTCGTGTTATATGGTAGTAAACTAATTACTAACGAAGAGTGTCTTTGATTAAGGTATTTTATTTGCGATAGAAAGGGTGAGTGAATCAATATCACCTACTTTCGAAGTTCACACTATTTAAATTAATATTTTAAAGACTAGTTAACAGGTAGCTAATATATTTCAGATTATCAGTTAAAATTTAAGCTTTTTTCATGATTGGCTTTTCATGATTAGCTCAAACTTATTATTAGAACCAGGTTTCTTTTAGATAATTTACATGCATACACTTTGTAATAACCACTTATTTTCGGAGCAAATGGTCCCTTCATCTGGATGCAACATATACTTAAAATTAAGTCTAAGTCGACAATACGACCCGAAAATAAATAAAGGGAGATGAATAACTAATTAAGTACTACTCAATTCACATAAGTAATTAATAGTTAATCGACTCCCACATATTCATTTTTTAATTTTGTTAATGTCTTTATTTAGATTTTTAATTTTCAATATACACTGTATCCTAATGAAGGGACCATTGCCCGTCAAACTTGTTGATATTTCAACAAATAAGTGAATTCTTGTTAATTATATAAGTAATGTAACCAAAAAGGTATTTTTATGATATTGAAGAAGTTCTTTTTAGGACTAGCAAACAATAAATATACCAATCGTCTACACTTTATGCAACAAAATGATATTATTTTTATTATCCGAGTAGTTTGCAAAAATTGCTTTCAATTGATCAACATGCCAAATAGATTGACGATGGACAAAAAAATGTTTTAATCAATTTTCATTGGCCGGTTTTCATTTGTGTTCGGAAATTGAATCGAACTTTAATCTCACTCATTTTATTCACTGTCCGAAAGTTTAATCTACAAATTTTATTCTATATCATGATTTTCATTTATTTATATAATGATTAAGTAATATTTAATTTTTTATACAATATCAAAAGAGCTGAATATTTTCAATATTTATTTTGGAATTTAAAAACGTTGATAAACATATAATGAATTAAGGATAAATTATAGAAGTCTCACAGAGACGAAGATATTTAGAAATGAGAAACGTGAATGGAAGTCTCTTATACGATGGATCAGGACTTGCAACCTGTATGAGCTGGCATTAGTGATCACTGTACACAATGCAACGTTAACCATTTCTATCGTAAGAACATCCACACATCATCAAATTTCTGAAAGTTCTATATATATTCCGAATCAAGAACATTTCATGTATTGCACATGAGACATCTGTTGTTATTTTTTCTCATTAACAAGTTAGTATACATAGATTTTGCAACTGGTAATGATACCTTTATATTTTATTTTTCAAAGTGGATTTTATTAGCAATATTCCTTAATAACGTATATAAGATATTCTTTAAAATTATTAAATATCTACTAGAATACGCCTGAAAATCAATATTTTCAATTTTTAACTACTATCATGCACCAGAATATTATATTTTAACAATATTTCTACATGAAAATATGTTCTGAGAACAAAACAAAACAAAACATACTTTCATGTAAATATTGCTGCTATATGACTATGACACGGGAGCAATCTTGGAATAAGATGGTCGATGAATGGGACTAATCATTAATTAACCAAGTTAATTTGTTTTTAATGTTAATTGTTTTGTAATAATATTTACCATCAACTATTATTTCATACAAATGTTTATATATATATATAATATATATAATGATAATAATATAAACATGTAGGAAAGAATAGTTGATGGTAATAATATATATATATAATATATATATATATTTTACCATCAACGATTATTCATACAAAGGTTATATATATATATATTATATATCATATATATATATATATAATATATATAAATCAACGAAAAGATATTTTAGCTGCTACCAGGATTCGAACCAACGGACCTCCACTATATCCGTTTTTTTATCCAATTTCGCTACAGCAGTCTAGTATATTGAAGTCAATAATTAATTTATTTTGATTTAAATTTGTCAGCTTCACAATAATAATGTGTTTTTTTATTATACGATATTTATTATATTATTTATTGTGACGAATATACAAATAACCAATTTAAAAAAATGAAGTTAGTAACTCCCACATCATTCTGTCACTTTCCCATAAGAGTAAGTACATCGAAAAAAAACCGGGAGATACAGACATATCAAGTATCATTGGTTTCTACCAGGTACATATTTATATTTAATTACTGTACCGTCATTGCAGATTGAATTTTTGTTTTTTTTATTCAGTCAACTGCTAAGTCTTCTATGCGAATTGTTTTTCCGTTATATACTCTTACACGAACCATTATTTTGTTAATATTTTTGAAGGATTGTAGAGATAATCATGAAGATCATTAAATTGGGTGAAAAACACTAACTGTGTTACTTGTATGTGACTTTAAAAATAATTTTATATTTTAAAGAGTCACAGAATCTCTCATCAATAAATGAATTATTAATCTGACTAGTTTTATTGTATACTGAATTTATATATTGATTATATGGAAGTACAAATGATTAATTGTTTAAAATATGTTTTGATAAAATGAGTTGATGTTAATGGAATAAAAGGAAATTGTTTTATTTTTTTCTAACTTTGATAAAATTTCACGGAGAAAAATACTATACACAGGCCGAATATTAAAAAAAAATACCAAAATTTATCTCTGCCAATGTCGACCGCACACACAAGGCCAGATTTACGATGACAAAATGTAAAATATGAAATTTAAGAAAAAATTACATACTATGTTTTAAACCACTTAATTGCTATATATGTTTGTCAACTAGTTTCGGTTGGACTCAACCTTCTTCAGGACAATTACAATATAGACTGACAAATAATATAAGAAATAATATAAGAAAAGACTGACAAATAATATAATAATATAAGAAATTTAAGAAAAAATTACATACTATGTTTTAAACCACTTAATTGCTATATATGTTTGTCAACTAGTTTCGGTTGGACTCAACCTTCTTCAGGACAAGACGAAACTAGTTGACAAACATATATAGCAATTAAGTGGTTTAAAACATAGTATGTAATTTTTTCTTAAATTTCTTATAATGTCAAGCCACAAAGTGTTTTCTTGCTTTGAAAAGTTGTAAAATATGATTTTATTTAATATTCTGATGAGAGGTACTCATGAGGAGACTTCTTAATAATTATGTTTCAAGCGCGTTACTCCTAAGTTCAAAGTCAAAAATAGACAATTTAGAAAAAAAAACGGAGTTAACCAAATTTAATGCGGAGATTGTAACAGTAAATACATCGGTTAACATCTAGAAACCTCAACAATAGACTAAAAGAGTATTGTCATTATCTAACTAGTAATAAAATTTCTTAATTCTCAAACCACATCAGTGATAATAAATATTATTTTCATTTGTGAATTTTTAAACTTCTCCATCTCCTAGTCGTCCTAGTGCGTGAAGGTAATAAAATATATAATTTTGTAAGTTTCAAAATAAAAATAAATTTAAACTCGGGTATTAATTTGCGTAACAATAAATCATAAATTATATCATTGATAATTATTTACAGGTGTTCTGGTATAAGATACCCTCGTAATTTCAGACTTAATATTTTTGCGATAGTTTCGCCAATATCTTGATAAAAAAATAGCAAGTCACTAAAAAAGTGAAAAAAATACGAATTTAAAAAATGGCGTTACGTTTTGAGTAGTGAATTTTCATCCCTCGAGCTCGTCGGGCGGGTACTCGCAAATTAAAAATCCCCTTTATGGTTTCATTACCAGCCTCTTCAGCGGAGGCTTCGCAGACTATTGACACGTATGCTAAGCTTTCATTTTTAAGTGTTGACACGACCGTTTTGCCTCCCTAGTGGGCGGACGTGCTCCGCTCGCGGGCCGGGGGCGGCCTGGAGTGACACTCCACGGTGGATGTATTTTTACTTTGAAACTATTCAAACAGCATCAGTGGGGTGAAGGACTCGGAGCCATGCAGGATGCAAAAGGTTTTGGCGATAATTAAACCGAAAGTAAACACGCCAGCCCTCGTCTAATCAAACATTGTACGTAGGTGCACGTGTGAGTTATCTATACCTGTAAAACTCAATGTCTGTCTGTCTGTTCTCTATACAAATCTGCACCGTTTATCCGATTCAATTAAAATTTTGCATACTTTTGCTTTAAGGCCTGACGGGTAATATAGGGAAAATTTTCCCCCTATTATTTTACCCCTTCCCTGATATATTTTCGATGCAAATCTATACCATTCAAATTGAATCATGGTTTCCTCCCCACAAATTTATTTTCAACTTAATCCTTAACCCGTGCAACGCCGGATACGAACAGCTAGTCTATACCTATAAAACACAATCTCCGTACCTATGTCTATCTGTTTGTTCTCTATACAAATCTACACCGTATGTCCGATTTGACTTAAATTTGGCATACTTATGTGTAAAGACCCGGCGGGTCATATAGGTGGCATTTCCTTTCTCTCATTTTACCTCTTCCCCTCCCCTTATATATTTTCAATGAAAATTGTACCGTTTGAACGATCGGGTTTAAAATTAAGAAACTTATTCTTTAGGATCCGGCGGGTTACGTAAGCGAAATTTCAACCCTCCTCTTTTACCTTTTCCCCTTCTCTAATATGCAATGCAAATATGAATCGTTCGGCCGATCGGACTCAAAATTTGCAAACTTTTTCATTAGGACCAGTCGGGTAATAAAGGCGACATTTCCTCTTCCCTCTTTCACCCATTCCCTCCCCCAGATATATTTTCTGTAAACCACTTCACCGGTTGGAACTAAATTTTGCTTACATATTACCGACAATAAAAATAGACCATATTTCTTCCCTAGCCATCCTATCCACCCCAGCCTTGATTAAATGGAAACATTGTTTTAATTAGAGGCTTTGCAAAAACAATGGAAGCTTTATTTATTTACAAATTTATTTTCAACTTAAACCTTAAGCAGTGCAACGCCGGGTATAAGCAGCTAGTATTATACATAATGTAAAATACCTCTTTTTTGATAACATGCGCTGTTTATAATAAATTTTTAATTTCGATTTTTTGGGAAAAAATGAAAATTATTTTCAAAATGCTCTCATTTGTACAAAAAATCTTATTCATTTCGATAATCTACATCATAAGCTATTTAATATTAACATCATTTAACAACAAACATTTATTTTTTTATTGTAGTCAAACTCTGGTGACATTATTATATATCTACTATCTGCCCACGTCACGGAAAAGGACCTTTGCGAGACAGCACAAAACTTCGACATATTGAAATTTTGAAATTTTTTTCTTAATAAAAATATGAACCAATGTTTGACATTAGTTATACTTTTAAAATGAGTTTTTACATTCAATAGTAACCTTAGAAATATTTAAATTTGAATGAATTTTTGATGCCTCAAGATACTTAGGGTAGTTTTTTAAACAATATTGTTGTTTACAGCTCTTTTTTTTCGCCCTTCAATCAGTGTCACATTTAAAGTATGATATATATTTCACATTCTTGAATTTCTTTATATTCAACAAAAAATATTTTACAACATCAAAGAAAAAGTAAATTAATATTCTTGAGCACACAAGATAAAGCGAAGCATAAAACTTTCTTCCAGCATTTGAACTTACGCTTTGAAAAATTTTTCCTCCTTTTGAGTTTTATATATTCAGAAATTTTGTTTGTTGGTCAAACACAAAGGCTTCATAAACATGCACGCCTAGCAGAGTGCACGAATTAGCCCAAAAAAGGTATATATTAAAAATTAATGATTTACCAAAGCACGTGAATTCCCCCACCCCAGAAGTATGAAAACATTCTCCACTGAAGGTCATCCCTTTTGACTTCACGCACGGAAGGGCGAGCATCCAAAATTTTAAAGGATGATCCAATATCAACCGTTATATTATTAATTTTATTTTAATCTTATTAATTTTTTACCGTAATAATTTTGTCCATTCAAAATATAATCAATACGTTTTTTCTCGCTATACCTCCATTGTTTTGCAAAGTCTCCAATCAAAACAATGTTTGCATTTAATCTAGGCTGGGATGGATGGGATGGTCAGGAGGAAATGTCGTTAACCTACCAGGTTCATAAAAATAAGTATGCAAAATTTCAGATTAGCAAACAAACAAATGAAGATCCCATGGCAAGAAGTTGTTAACTAACATTCAAGTCGTTTTGAGATAATTAGACATTTGCATTTCGCCTTTGTAAAATATGTTTGATTGCTAATTTAAGATTAATTTTTATTGATTTATATTACTAAAATATCAAAAAAGTATTTAAAAAGTAAAAAAAAAAATTATGCCCAAAAATACAAAAATATACTAATTTTCCCAAAAAAATGTACTTAACAACCATATTTTCACCTCTGGACCTCTTTTTTAACAAAATAACCCCTTTTTAAAATTGGTAAAACACGAACATCAAACAACCCTTCAAATGCTATCCGTTCTTACCATCTATTATCCAAAATTACAAAATACCTGGCATGTAAATTAATAATACAAAACATGGTGTGTACCATTTAAAATTATTGAAAAATAATACATAAGTACATATTATAATAATCTTCAAATAAAAACAAATATATGACAGTACTGCCAGAGTAAAATTAATATTAACCATAAATATTCCAATCAAATTAAATTGTTGATTTCAGAATGCTGGCATGAAGATGTTATTATTGAAGATAACATGTTCTTCCCATTAGTAACTTATTTGATTTTTATGAAAAAGTGTAGTTAACATATTCATCCCTATGATTTGAACATGTTCTAATTATTTTTAAGTTCTGAACTTATTTCCAATGGAAAGAGCGTAGAATATTTAGTTTAGACGGCGTATTAACTCATTTTTGATAAAAATGTTAGTTAACAATTTCTTGCCATGGGGTCTTCAAATGTACAAAGAATATATCAGGGGAGGGTGTGGGATAAAAAAGGAGGGGAAAATGTTGTTTATTTTACCCACCGGATCCTATAGAATAAATATGCAAAATTTGGGTCAGATCGGTCAAACGGTGTAGATTTGTACAGAAAATACATCAGGGGTAAGGGTAGGGTGAAGGAAGAGGAGGTAAATGTCACAGTTGTTACCCCGTCAGGGTTTGAAGAATAAGTATGCAAAATTTGGGTCAGATACACAGAATATATCTAGGGAAGGGGGTTGGGTAGAGGGGAAGGGGAGAAATGTTGCCTGTGTTCCCCGCCAGATCCTGAAGAATAAGTTTGGAATTTTTGAGTCCAACGGTGTAAAGGGGGAGGGGGAAAATGTCACAATTTTTTACCTGCCGAGTCCTAAAGAATAAGTATGCAACATTTGAGTCCGATCGAATGGTACAGATTTGTATCGAAAATATATCTGGAGGAGGGGAAGGGGTAAAGAGGTGTGGGGAATGTCGCCTATGTTACCCTCCGGGAAAAAGTATGCAAAATTTGAGTTGAATCGAACGAACGGTGTTTATTTGTAGAGGGAACAGACAGACAGAGATTGAGTTTTATAGGTATAGATGAAGAAAATAATACAAAAGAGTAACTCAAAAATTTATTTATAAACTAGCTGTTCGTACCCGGCGTTGCACGGGTAAAGGATTAAGTTGAAAATAAATTTGTGGGAGGAAACAAAGGTTTGATTCGAAATATATCAGGGGGAGGAGAAAAGGTAAAAGGGGAGGGAGGAAATATAGCCAATGTTACCCGCCGAGTCTTAAAGAATAAGTTTCCTAATTTTGAGTCCGATCGGTCCAACGGTACAGATTTGAATCGAAAATATATCAGCGGAGGGGAAGGGTTAAAAGAATAGGGGGGAAATGTCGCTTATGTTACCAGCCGAGTCTCAAACAATTAGTTTTCAAATTTTGAGTCCGATCGATCGAACGGTACAGATTTACGTCGAAAATAAGTCAGGGGGAGGGGAAGGGGTAAGAGAATAGGGGAGAAATATCGCCTATATTACTCGCTGAGTCTTAAAGAATAGGTTTTCAAATTTTGAGTTCTATCGGTCAAACGGTACGGATTTGCATCGAAAATATGTCAGGAGGAAAGGAAGGGGTACGAGAATAGGGGGAAAATATCGCCTATGTTACCCGCTGAGTTCTAAAGAATAAGTATGCAAAAATTGAATCGAAACGGACAAACGATGTGGATTTGTTTAGAGAACAGACAGACAGACAGACATTGAGTTTTATAGGTATAGATATAATGAACTTAAAAAAATATTATTATATAGAAGTAAAAGTATTATACCTACCCACCTATTAATTCAGTCGATCAACGTGACGTTCGACATTCAAAATTATTGTGACGAAATGGAAAATGTATAGTTTTTGTGTACTTAAATTCAATCATTTACGAAAATTGCAGAAGGACGCGTACACAGCATAGAGTGAGACTTACGTTGTCTCGACTTGCTCTCGGCTAGGGCATTATTAGGGACGGCCTTCTAGGTGGGAAAACTCTAGATGGGTTGAAAAACTTGTCACGAGGACGGAAAAGGGGTACAATTAGACCGATGATGGAACCTGGAAAAAATAAAAATGTTGGACAATCGAGTATGACGGTTTTAAATAATAAATAATTATGTATATGTTTTTTTTAGTATTTTTTTTAAATACATTGAGATATTACGGAACGCGTAGAAATGCTATGTATACATTAATTAAAATTTTAATGCGAGTAGAGTCCGTTCCCTTATGTTCCCGAATGCCATCTGTGACAGGGAAATTGTTAAGTAGTATTCTTTTTTTATTTTACAATAACTGTTCGTACCCGGCGTTGCACGGGTTAAGTATTAGGTTAAAAATAGATTGTGAGGGGAAACAAAGGTTTGATTGTTTTGCAAAGCCTCTAAAAATCTGCGGCAATTATTTCGTGAAAATGGACGGAAATGCGTAACAACATAAGACGCTGGAGAAGCGCAATTTCATGTGACGAGAAAAATCATTGTTTATTAACAACGAATTTTTTTTTAATATAATGAAAGGTTGATATGTAAGTTAGTGTTAATTACAGAGAATTCTTTTCTTTTCGAAGAAAATTAGACTGCGCGGGTCAAATTGATAACCTTCTATCAACTTTAAAAATATCACATTTGGACATTGATAGACTGGCTTCAGAAATTTCAGTTAATATTCTAATATGTAATATCTCAAATCTCTTCGACAAAAGTTAACTTCCATATATCTTACCCATATCTTTAAACGATTTTGTCAAAAACAATAATGGCCGTAATGGATTTTAATATTTATAAAATATTTCAAATAATACCACAGATAGCTCTTTTCTTCTACTTTCGAATACACACCACACACACGGGCATGCAATTTTGTAAATATATTAATAAATGTATTTATAAACGATTTTTTATTAATAAGTGTCCGAAAAAATGCAGATCATTGATAAAAAATACAAGTAATTATTCGAATAAATATTTCCGTATTTAGCTTTTTTAAATTTTGGGGTTAATTTCTGTCGCCGCTCAATTGATAATTTTAATTGTGAGATTTAAAATGTTCCACATCATATGTGGAAAATTTGAAATCATTGAAATCTGCAAGGCTCGTTCGTTCTTTATTTTATTGCCTCAAACTTTGATCCAGTCTATATGTAATATGTTTCTTAAATATTATCTCATTTGCTTCATCTTTTATTTCCATTGCGAATGTGTTATACAATTTCTAGTTATATTACATATTAGGTGATATTCAGTAGTTCGGAAAGTAATTCAGGATTGCCTTGTAAATTAAACATGTAGGTTATTATGCGACTAGCTTTAAAGACGGTGGAATTGCGTGTATGCGCGCGCAATCGTCCCGCCGCGCGAGCAGTATAAGTAGCTTCCCGTCTCACATATTAAATAACTGAGTATTTTTGAATGATTTAATCACATTAATTATCAGACTGTTAATGGTAATGTCAACTTGAGGCATCAAAAATACATTCAAATTTAAAAAAAAATACGTGACTATTGCGCATTTAAAATTAGTATTATTATCTTTGAAATTCTCTTAAAAATTTAATTAAATTATTTGGACAATTTCAAAACAGAGTAATATACTGTTCAAAAAGATCCTTTTCTGTAATGCACGCAGCTGGCGGAGATAATTTTTTTGTCAGGGTTTGAGTGAAATGAATTTTTTTCTCGTTAAAAAATGAAATGTCCATCGTGCAGCTTATTGAAAATGAGATCA
Organism: Agrypnia vestita; assembly: GCA_016648135.1. Classification (NCBI taxonomy): domain Eukaryota; kingdom Metazoa; phylum Arthropoda; class Insecta; order Trichoptera; family Phryganeidae; genus Agrypnia; species Agrypnia vestita. The sequence continues at coordinate 121,716 of JADDOH010001431.1, forward strand.
GTTTGAAATAGTTTTGACTTTACTATTTATAAAAAAATCGAAGTTAAAAACTTATGCATTGTATTTGAACCGTAGATAGTGAGTGTATTTAGTAAGACGCGTGCAAAATTTGAACAAAATCGGCTAAATCTATAGAATCAAACCGTTACATCACTTCGTAATGTATTCTCACTCCTAGTGTGCACTCCGCGAAAATACCTGATTCTTTCTAGCACTCCCTACTATTATAGTTTTAAATGTTAATTCAGTTTTTTTCATGTCATCTAGTGAATAAGTATGTAATAGTAAATAAGTTTTAAGTCAGTAAGTTGTTTTGTGTGAAGCGCCCTTGAGATGAGTACCTACTCACGTAAACGGCGCTATACAAATGATCTAAATATTATTATTATTATGAAATAGTTTTTGAGATATCATCTCCGAGATTCTGAAAAAGGTAGCTTCGAGAAAAACGAAAAATAATAATGTAGAAATGCTTAAGTGGGAAATTATCCAACAGCGGATTATTATGAATTTTATTTGAATTTTATTTAAACCACAAGCTAAAATTTTATTTGTACCATTAACTTAAAGCGTCGATACACGATTAATCAACGCATTAAAACTGTCAAAATTCATTGAAAAAATGGTATAAATAAGGGTGTTAAGAGTTATTGGAATAATTAATACTTAAGGTAAATAAACGCAGTCTCACAGAGATGAAGCTATTTATATGGAAAACATGTATGGAAGTCTTTATTGGTAGGGCACTTCGTACAATCTATATATCATGAAATCTATATATACTATATCATGAGAAGGACTATTGATGGCTCTAGCATGGTCCTTTCAAATATTTGAAAGAATACAAATTTAGAACATAATATTAGGTCCTTACATATGAAATTGACGTTTAGTATGGGAGGAACATAAAGTCGATTTTTTTTTATTATAATATATTTATTTAATCAAAGTATGTACCATTGCTATCTATGCACTTTTGCCATCTCATAGGTAGTTCATCGATCCCTTTACTAAAAAAACCATTCGGACGGGAATCAATAAAATCTTTGAAGGCGGTTTGGACTGCCCCATCGGAGTTGAATTTTTTCCTTTGCAAGAAGTTATCCAAATTTCGAAAAAAATGGTAATCTGTTGGGGCAAGGTCCGGAGAGTACGGTGGATGTCTTAGACATTCCAATTGAAGCTCCTCTAATTTGGTAGCCGTCTGTTGTGCAGTGTGTGGTCTAGCGTTATCATGAAGCAGCAGTGGCCTAGAGCGATTAACCTGCCTCGGTTGTTTAGCAGCTAGCTTTTCCATCATGGTTTGCAGTTGCTGACAATAGACATCTGCCGTAATCGTCTGGCCAGATTTAAGAAATCTGTAGTGAACGACACCAGCACTAGTCCACCAAACGCTCACAAGTAACTCGCGTTTGTTGATTTGCTTCACTCAATTCGTGAGGTACCCACCTTTCAAGTTTTTTCACCTTACCAATTTGCTTCAAGTGGATTAAAACAGTTTTATCACTAACACCGCAGCCTGTAGCTAACTCGGATGTGGTTTGCGATGGATCCGCTTCCACAATAGCCTTCAATTCTTCATTATCAATTTTGGTCTCCGGCCGTCCACGGGGCTTGTTCTGCAGGTCGAAATTTCCAGAACGAAAACGTTGGAACCAAAAACGCACTGTGTTTTCTTTTGCGGCACCGTCGCCATACACATCATTAATCCTTCGAGCCGTTTCTGCAGCACTGGTGCCACGGTGGAACTCGTACTCGTAAATAACGCGATATTTCAAGTTTTTCATTTTGTAAACTGAGTCTCGCAAAGAAAAAAACAATTGAGGAAAAAACAAATGAATTATAATTTTCAAAACACAAATACATGAGTAAATAGCTGTAAAAATTTGGATTTGGAATTCTTAACCAAAGAGAAGATATTTGAGATCAAATTTGCCAGTACAGTAAAACGTCAATTTCATATGTAAGGACCTAATATATAAAACTTTATAAAATTTTATTATGTGTGGACGTTCTTACGATGGAATTGGTGATATTGCATTGTCAAAGGCCCTGGGCTATCCAAAAAACTGTGAGACTTCTATAATTTATATTAGTTAATAATCATCCCCCTGTGGACGTAATCCAGTAATTGTTTTCTCAGAACAAAAATAGAAAAATATGCTTAGTTAACGGAATCGTTATCGGTAGATGTTGACTATCATAAAAGGTACTTTGGATTGGAGTTGTGTCTATTTTTAGCAGGATGTGCTTCACAAGCTGGAATACAATCGAGTTGTTGCATCAGAAATTTCCTGGACGTGTAATTTTCAGGTATTCAGTTTATAAACTTATTTTTTTGGAGTTATATGAAGTATCTGTGATTATTTTAATGTAAATGCTCTAGAAACAATCGAATTAATTACTTACAGACACAATCCGAGCTTATAATTGGTGAAATGCTTTAATTATGCAAACAGTTGATGAAAATTTTCTTCCAACGAGTTGTTGTTTGTGTAACATCCCGATGCGATCATTTGACAGACATTTTTTTCAAATTTGTTGGTCAGGTCTGTATTGAGTCGAAACCGTAATGATAATAAAGGAAAATATGATAAAATATAATTAATATTTAAACATTTTATTTAGTGGTCAGGCGTTTTTACAAAATGTTAGTTATGTTATTAGGTATATAACAGTGGCGTGCAGTGCATACAAGCAATAAAGCTGTGCATTAGTAAAGATTCTGGGAAATAAACGTTAATTAAATAATCCTTATCTTAAAAAAAAGTCAATTCAATATTCTAGCCGTAATTCGTTCTACGGCTAGATGTTTTATTTCCGAGGTTTCTGTATCCAACTTCATAATTTATCCCACTTGTTTGCACCCAACAAATTCGTTTCTTAGATCTAGTCAAGTCCTGAAAGAACTCTGTTGTAAAAGAATTTTGTATTTTCCTAATGTAACCGTATAATATTACATTAACCCATCTTTATGTCTGCAAGTTTTTTGTAGTAGACGTGTTAATTTTTCATAGCGTTTTCATAGCATTGAAAAGTCCAATGTGAGGTGACAACTACGCGCACGTCACTTGCAGAAATGACATTTTTTACAAATTCCAGTTGCTTGTAGACGCAACTTTTGTGTGAAGTCTATTTCTTTTTTCTGTGGTGAATTCCAACTTCCAACTTTCAAATCATTATGATCTCCATATTATGTTGAGTATGTTTATTCTTTTCTTTTATTATTTTAATTTGAATTACTGAGTTCATTAATAAAAGTTAATAGTACTAATTCAATCTGTTTCTATTTACATGAATTAGTTAATGGTGATTTAAAAAGAAAATTCGTAAAATGTAGGTTTATAAAAATGTTTATTTACGACGACATTGCCATCGATGATATCATAAAATCTTTGATTTATTTTTGTGAAAAGAAACGTTTAATTGAAATTAGTCTTATTTCCGATTTTAAATCTCATATTTAAAATAACTGTACAGTTTGAATCACCCACTACATTACATTTGCTCCATCCCCACACATTTAAAACAATGAAATGTGGTTTGTTCGCTATTATTTAATGACGCGAAATGGTGTTTAATTGTATTTCAGAATTTGGGTGAAATTCTCCATTCTCGTTTTGGTGATGTGGGTCAGATGAATCTAACAGATATGAAAGTTCTCAAACCCTCGTTCTGGATATTTTTTTAGAACTCATTATAGTTCTGGCCACAACAATCATTTGTCTTTTTGTATAGGTATTCTATTGACTTATTTCTAGGTCCAATATTAACAGATTTCTAACACTTATTTTTACACTGAATTTTTTTGAACAACCGTTATTTTGAAACAACATGGCGGATTAGACTAGCTTTAACTTACACTTTTTTAAAAGTCCTTTTAAAGTTGATTTTATAAAAACTGCAGGAGTATTTATCAAATCACTATCAATCATCAAAATACAGTGATTGTCGTCAGTCATCTATGGGGAATCGAGAAGCCATTAGGCCGTCCTAAATTCATTAAGGATAAATTATAGAAGTCTCACAGAGACGAAACTAATTTTTTTAAAGATGAGAAAAGTGGATGGAAGTCTTTTATACGATGTCTCAGGGCTTACAACCTGTATGAGCTGGTTAAAGTGATCACGAGTTCTACTTATATTTTCTTAATCAGGAATTATTCGTATATTTCTATGGTTTCTGCTAAAGATATTTGTTTTTTTTTTTCTCATTAACAAGTTAGCGTACAAAGCTTTCGTAACCGTAGTGATACCATGTTATTTTTTTTAAAATAGAGGATTAAAGCCCTGAGCCATCGTGTAAGAGCCTTCCATACACTTTTAACAATTATTCATATTTTTAAAACAACTCAAGAGTAGGTATTTTTTAATTCTTTTTTTGGGAAAATACAGTACAAAGTAATAAAAAATTTATACAATATCGAACAAATATTAATTTAGTGCGACCAGTGAAATTTTCTCGAAGAAAAAAATGATAAAAGATATCTGATGAAAGTTTAAATTATGATAATCATTTCAAAGATTTAAATTATGATAATGCATAAAATGGGAAGGGTGGGAAGAGGAAAGGAATGGATTTCAATTGAAGTATTAAAGTTATTTCAATAATCATGAATAAGATTACGGAGTTTACATTAGAAGCAAATCGTCGATAAAAATGTCTAGTTTATTTGTAAAATTTAACAGATTGATTTTGAAATGGAACGATACTTTTTATTTAAAAACGCATTAATTTAATGCTTTCATTTTATTTAATAAAAATTCTGATACAATACTAATTTTCAATACGGAATGAGATCAGTTTTTGGATAGGAAGCTACGGATGGACATTCTAAATTATTGTTATTAGGGATTAATAGGACATATATTTAAGACATTCATCTCTTTTTTTAGATCGATTTTGAATGACACATCATGACACAAATTCCAGATAATTTGAATACCTTTTCTTGAATTACTATTAGGAAACCTACCTCCCACCGTATTTTTTTATATAAATGTATCGTTATCGTCATCAACCGTTTTCTATCAATAACTGGATGTTAACCCTACTTCCCTAGTGCTTACCACTTTGACTGTCCATTAAATTCGCAGAATCCGATGATTTCGTCAGTTCAGAGGAATTCAGGACGATATTTTATATGAAAGTATGTTCAAAGAACAAAGATACTGGATTATGTCCTCAGAGATTTTTTAAATATTTCATTTTAATGTAATTTAAAACTAATAAGTGCATCTATTACAATTTTGCATAGGTCATTGATATTAATCATTAGTTTATATTTATAATTCTCAATGTAACAATGTCCGTCATAAGCGCTACAAGATTGAACAATAGAGAGGTCAATATGTGGAACAGTTTGCCTGAGGGCGTTTTGTCAACAGCCAGTGTCAATCAATTTAGGAATAGGCTGGATAACCAAATGAGTGACAGTGATATGGGTCGATCAGCTTAAGCTGCCGGCCCATTATCAATAATAATAATAATAATATGCCACGAAAAGTAATGAGGTGTATAAAATGAGGTTCAAAAAAAGTATATTTTTCTACGTAACCATATCCACCACTAATGTTATCAAGACGCTACGCTATTCTAGATAGGCGGCCGAAATATTTATATTAAATGTACGCTAGTTTCACAGATTATCGCTAGTGTTATGACTATCTATACCTATAAAACTCAATGTCTGTCTGTCTGTCTGTCTGTCTGTCTCTCTGTCTCTCCGTCTATCTGTCTGTTCTCTATACAAATCCACATGGTTTGTCCGATTCAATTCCATTTTTGCGTACTTATGCTTTGGGACCCGGCGGGTAACATAGGTGATATTTTCCCCCATTCTCATACCCCTTCCCCTCCCCCTGACATATTTTAGATGCAAATCTCTACCGTTCGTTGGAAACTTATTCATTAGGACTCGGTGGGTAATAAAGACGACATTTCCCTCTTATTCTTTTAACCCTTCCCCTCCGTTGATATATTTTCGATGAAAATCTGTACCGTTTGTCCGATCGGACTCAAAATTTGGAAACTTATTCTTAAAGACTACGCGTGTAACATATGCGACATTTCCCACCTATTCTTTTAACCCTTCCCCTCAGCTGATTTATTTTCGATTCAAATCTGTACTGTTTGACCGATCGGACTCAAAATTTGGAAACTTATTCTTTAAGACTCGGCAGGTAACATAGGCTATATTTCCTCCTCTCTTTAACCTTTTCTCCTCCCCCTGATTCATTTCGAATCAAACCTTTGTTTCCCAACACAAATTTATTTTCAACTTACTCCTTAACCCGTGCAACGCCGGGTACGAACAGCTAGTTTTTAAATAAAGCTAAACGCTCCAATACTTTAAAAAATGATGTCTCTCAGAATCAAATTGATCACTAGACTAGATTTTATCATTTAATTAACATACGTTATACACATATTAATTAACTTTTTAATAAGTATATAAATTTTTATTTGAAAACTAATCATTATTATTCATGAATTTTCTAATAAAATATTTATTACATTTTAAATAAGATTGTTTGCATTTCTTGAAGAAATATGAGTTTTAACGAAGAGTAAATATAATTTTAAAATAATTTATCCATGCGCTCTTATTGCCATTGTGTCCTTTTTTTAGACACGTACAGAAAAATTGGCCAGACTAGTGGTGACAGTCAGGTCAGGGTCAGGGCATTCTTACTTCTTATATCATTTTAATTTAACACCTCACAAAACTCAGAGTGTTTAAAATTAGAGGATGAAGGCACACGTATAATCAAATCAATCTTATAAAACACATTGGTTTCAAAAAAATTCATTTCCTTCAATGACGTGACGAAAACTAATTTTAAACAAAAAATGCTGTTTTTCGTTTTAGCCACCAGTCTCATCTAAAAAATGTTTCCAACAAATAATTTCAAATCGTAATGATCATTTCCATCAAATAAATCAGTATTTTAATGCAGTGAGGTACTAAAATATGTTTTTCTTACATCATTTTACTTTAAATTATTTTTTATATTTTGGGAAATTTTTTTACGGGGGGGATATGTGAGGTGAGGTTGAAGGCAGCAAAAACTGAGGGCGTCCGCGGAAAACAAGGCATGACCAGATAAACCAAATATTGGAGGATGGCTCTGTTAGAAGCTTCAACAAACGAAGAGCGTGTATGATAAAATGTATGAAAGAGTACGAAGAAAAAGTGTTATGCTAAGACAGAAGGGTGTGGATTCTACCCCGCTCTATCTACTTTTCTTGGAAACAGCTTGATGCTTAGTTAGTTAGTTAGTTTTCAATGTTATCAAAAAAGTAATTAAGTTTTATTTAATACTTTTTAATTAATACCCTGCGGATATGCATGAAAGAGGACGTGGCTGAAAAAGGCTAGAAAAGTGAAACGTGATGCGCTTGTCCAAGAGCAAGTTAAATTCAAAAAGAAAGTACTGTGAACGATACACAAAATTAAAATAATATATTTTGAAATATATATATTCCGCGACACGAATGGCCTCATTTTGAGCAGCACTCAATCAATCTCCTCTAGCCAATCATGCCTCCCAAATACATTTACCCATTACGTCAGGACTCACCCTTCCACATGAACTGAACGTTATGTCCGAAATCACTTTTCCGCGATCTACTCGCTCGCTTGATTTCACTATTCAAATTCGAATTCAATCCACTTTTGATTGATATTTTATCTCATGTAGATATATGGACACTAATTTCAATACCATAAATACAAATTTGTGGAAATAATAAATGTTTAAAGATATTTAAAAAATAGCACCCACATTTTAGATATGTAATTTTACTACTCGGGCATTTATTCGAATACTTTTCATTATTATAAATATGTTATGTTCTTTTAAATTATTTATATAGCCTTCTAAAAAATTAACAGGCGGCGTTTACTAAATTTTTAATGAAAATTATAGTGTATATTCCATAGAGAGTCGTCAAATATATCGAATTTACGGTTTATTTTGTTCACAGTGCAATTCAAATAATTCTCCATGCGCAATGAAAATTGTATTAAAGTTTCACACCTTCTCTGCGAATAGCCCCTATTGTTTCTTTTCAATTGGAGAAGCATCAGTCATTTTCCGCAGTAAACAGTAAAATTTGCGATTCCTTAGTTACATATGTTGATTCCGTCCAAAAGTGTATAAAAGTCCTACGACAAGAGAGAGAAGAAGGACTCACCACATACCCAGGGCCGTTCTATGAGCAATAGCTCCCATATCACTTTCGCCACCCATTTTTGGCATTTTTTTAATGCTGAATGGCCGTACTCACCGCCCCGCTGACGCTTATGGGAATGCGAGCAGGACGGGGAGGCGTCTCTACAAAACCTCTTCTCTACCTCCGAAGCGCAGGGAAAAATGATAATTGGAATATACTTATGATCTATTAAATAGGAATATACAGGAAATGCTACAGTACAAAATAGTGTCCATAGTCTAACCATAAGAATAAAAATACAACATATAAACATACATATAAACTTAAGTGCCAGATTAATTTAAATGAATATAGAATTACACCCCAGAAACACTTATTAAATTAATTCACTCCTTTAAGGGAAAAATTAAAATAAAATAACAAGCACAAACATTAAGGGACTCGCCAGTCCGAAGGGCCACCGCAGGCAGATACAATCACGGTAATGATCCTAATTGATAGAAATTTGGTATGACGGAAATCACTCGTGGAAAAAAAAATAGTAGACAGCAGACACACTCCAGCAGGAGATCCCCTAAAAATTTCCCAGCGAGAGACCCGAATAAAACCTCAAAAATACGACAAGTTATTAGCATTCCTGAGAAGGTCAGCGTTGACCATGGAGACACCACCTTGACCCCTTTCCAAGTCCTCTCGACAATCATCTAAAATGGGACATTCCTTTAATAGGTGCTCCGGCGTCTGCCTCACGCGGCCGCAGGTACATCACGGGTCACTAGCAAGTCCTAAATCTCATAACTTGCTCCTGAATTCACCGTGACCCGAGACAGTTCCTTTATCATCTTTAAAAATGGTTTATTTTTGTTCTTGCTCTCTTGAAAAATTGATTTTTTTAATTTCCTATACGGCCATTTAAAATTTAAATTTCAAATAATCACATCAAAAGAGAGTGTGAATAGCGAAATATTATCGAATGCTTTAATATGTCAATAAAAATAAAACACTTCGCTAAATAAACTTTATGCATATATTTATACTCTATAATATATTAAATACAATTCATTGACAAATCAAATGTTTTGGGGCCAATAGTTCCTTCATCAGAATACCTTGTTTACTAAAAATTAAGTAGGATTGCAGTTAGATAAATTAGAAATTGTAGAAATAAAAAATCGTTAAATACAAATTAATTAAAAATTTTCCTTTTGGAAAATAGTGATCCTTTATTTTTTTTTCACATTTGTTCTTAAACCCCCTTATATTTATATTTGTTTTTTAATTATGTCCATCCAAATTTTTGTTTAAACTATACATTGTATCTTGATGAAGATACCATTAGCCCCGAAACACGTTGATTTATCAATAAAAGATGGATTAAATATACCTAGTGTCTTTTTTTAAAAATAATAAATAATATTGCTCAAAAGTTATTGTGCTTTTATCAAAGAATTTTTAATTTGGATTTATCAAAATTTCATTAATTACTGAATTTAGTTACATACGGGGCGCATCTTTAGAAGATGGCGGATATTCTTTAAAAAATATTGTAGCTATATATGGGGGTGAAATAGGTCGTACAGGCATATATCTGAACATATTACTGGTAGAACAATCGATTGTACCCATTCGACGATTTTGGTGATCGAGCGAGTGACATTCGCATATAACATTTATATTTTCCATTCGATTTGCCCACCCCTGTATTAAAGGGAGTAAATTACGTGGGAGGGGCCTTCTAATGGTAGTTCAAAGTAAATATAAAATTACCAACTATCATGCATGCTTGAAGACATGCACTATCATGCAAGCATCATAGATGAAATGATACAGAAAAAAATAGCCATAGTTGTATTGAACTGTAATGAAAATATTAATATTCATGTTTTTTGGCACAAAAAGTGTCTTATGTTCTCTTGTATCATAACTAAGAACTAGAATTCCACGAAATAATATTATGTTTCGACATATTAATTGATACAACATTCGAGTCCTTTATTTCTGTTTACTCAATGAACATAAGCCGATTGATTGATAATATACCGACTGTTGAACCAGCTGTGATTTGCTTTGCGAATTTAATAATCCACAACAGCTATTTTGTGTTATGTTGAATACATAATTTATTTTCAAACAAATATTTCTATCACAGTTTCCAAACCTAACATAATCATAATTATATGTTGTATCAAATACTACTCAAAAAAAAAAAATGTGAATCGAACAAGACTTTACTTTACTAAATGAGTTATTTAAATGCCTAAAGTACTGTTCGGCATCTAGCGCTACGCGATGAACATGCACCGTATTTTATGACCAGAAACGATCAGTGACTCCCGCAATATATTTCAGCAGTGGAGTTTTGTAGAATTACGTGTTACTGGGAGTTTCCTTGAGATCGCGAATCAAATTTTACCATCGGTATGAAAATTTTAATTTTAATTTATCAACGCATCATTTTCCCATCAACTCTTCTAATTTCGTACGTCCATCTATAACTTGCTGGAATTACAACAAAAAAAGAAAATAATGAATCAGCAACGAACATTAACCAAAAATGTTGTTATACAGAGTTACTGCAAATGTTTACTGCTATAATTTGGTTTTAATTCGATGAGATTAGTTTGTAAGTTAATTTGATATTAGTTTTAGATTTAAGCGAAGAAAAGTCATTAAAAACAACAAGTTTTTTTTTTCATTAATTTTCAGATTCAAAATCCTGAAATTGTCCCGTGATTTTTAACGCCTAGTCAAAGTAGTGATTCCCGTATTTATGATAAAATTACAAATGATAATATACATATCTAACTTGTTGTGACTGGCTAATGAAGCTCATATGCGAACACAATATTTTTAACGCGTTAATGATTGACTGCGTGTAGCTCTTATGTGAAAGCGTATATCAAAATCTATAATAAAGGTTGAATGTCTTACTTTATTTGAATTTAAACTAAGAACAAACTTTGTAAAACATAAGCGTTGAGTTATTTTGTGGTGTAATTAATCATTTTATCTGACGATGAGAAGGACTGCTTCTCTCGAAACTACAGTAGTAACAAAATAACTTTGCGTGTATGTATTACGATGTTTAGTTTAATTATGTTACGGTTATGTTATATTATATTATTTTATTAATTATGTAAATTATTAATTAAATAATATAATATTAATTATTATTATTATTATTTTCATTATTATTATTATTATTATTAGTAGTAGTAGTAGTAATAATAATAACAATAAAATAATAATAATAATGATAATATTTTATAATACCATTTTTGGATTTGGATTTGGATTTGGATAAAGCATAAGAACAGGCACGAAGTTCCACAAGTTTTGTGTAATTATATTTAGTCAATGTACAGTTTTCGCGCAACATTAATAGCCTTTTAGATGAAGCAATTCACATTATCCACATTGAATAAGACAAAAATGCACAAAGACACAAAATTAAGTTCTCACGGAGTTTTCCTATTCGGATGATTTGAAGTATTCCACAGTATACTTCAAATCGTCCATTAAAAGTTGAAACTACGTCTTTAAGGGTGGATCCATACTATCAGGCCGCTTAGATATATGACAAATTTTTAATAATATAAACCTTTAAAAAAATATGTAAAAGTTTATTGTTGTGCTCACTTAAGTATGCTTGGGAAAAAAAAAGAATTTTCCATTTAAATAATAATTACTGTCTTCAAAATAGTGATACCGTTGAATGATTTGGCAATCACATGGTGTAACATTTTAATTTAAATATCTGGTGATAAGGGGGACTGCTCTTTTCGGAAGGTTCGGTGCAAAGTTTAAATATAAAATAATGAAATTTAAATCGTGCGTATACTCGTGTAGCGTGGTAGAAGTTATACTTTAAAACTAAAAAAAAGAAAAAAATTATATACTAATTACGCTCAAAGTATTGAGTAGTAAAAATCTACACTAGTCATTGTCGATCATTTTTTTAAGTTTCATGAAAATAATTAAAACTCGTTCTTACAGAAGTGTAACTTCGAATATTTAAAATAATTGGGTAAACGAAATATATCACTTTAAATTGTTTTTGTCTTAGTGATGAACAAAAACTTTCTTAAAAACGAATGAAACATTCGCAAGTAAACAGAATCTGACAGATAACGAGAATTTAATATGGCGTCGTTAGTTCTGGTATCGTATTTCCACGACATGTTTTGCTACATGCTGCGTGCACAAATTCAGTTACAATAAATTTTTTACTCTTAATAGGCCAAAACAAGTAGGTATAACTTAAAAAATATATTTTAATTTAATAATATCATCATGAGATAGTTAAGAAGAAGAATAAGTTAAGAAGATTATCTCTACTCAGGTACCCAATAGGTAACGCATTAGCGTAAACGTTATTATATCAATATTTAGACACTTTGCTAAAAGGTTGAGAGCCGTAATACCAGGGACGGGTTCGTTAAATTGTCACTCTTCAGACCATCAACGGGCGTATTATTAATTCCAAGCCAGATTTGCCTCCACGTACACTATGTCTGAGCAATAATCCTCCACTTTAAGAGCCGGTTAAAGTTTTTGCGATGGGAACCACCTAAGCGAAAGAATTGTTAATTTATTCAGTGTCTTTTCCACAGCGCTTGATTCAAATTCCACCTTTGACTTCGGTTCTGGAGCTTACGCCACGCCGCCTGGTGGGAACCGCCCCTAATAACTACTTATTTATTATTTACGGCGGCGCCGACACCAAACTTTGTTCTCTCAAGACAATACGCGCGCTGTTTTGTTGCCAAAATGCTTACATGGATAAAGCAAATGTTTACTGTAGAATCAACTAGCGACTAGAGTATCTATTGCCTAATTACTAGCTTTTGTATTAGCGTGTATTATACATAGCATACATTTATGTGTCGTCATCCGAGTTGTTTGTTGTTATCCTATAAAGAATTAAGAAGAAAATTTTATCCTATCATAATTTTCGTGACAAAGTTTCTGAACGGATAAATTTATAAAATATAGTTATACGTACTCCACCTAATAAAAAAAGGTAAAAGGTATTCTTCTATATTAATTTTTGAGAGGTGATAATGTTACCATACTATTAAATCGAAGATCACCTATCTTAACGGAATGTGTCAGTGTGATGCATGCAAGTGTCGTATGACGTGTTTCCAGCGTGCACGAGGGGAACAAGATACAAATAAATAGGAATCAGGCGCGTGCAGTGGGAACATTGAAGCATGACTTTTTTGTAAACGTATATTTTGTAAAAAAAAATAGAAATGAAATATTCATGCTACAGATTTTTATGATATATCAAAATATGAATGCTATGATAACAATTGTGATAGAAATATAACGAAATATATGTTGTATTCCTATTATAACACAATATAAAAGTACACGGTTGCTCCAACTTCAACACTGAAAATTGTGTATATCCTTACATTGAACATACTGATCAAATGAAATATTTAGGTATTATAATCGATGCTCATCTCAAATGGAATCTCCACACACAACACCTCTCAAACAAAATAAAAAAGCCATTTTTTTTCTGCGCAATATTAGAAACTTTCTTAATATTAAACTCCTAAAAATGATATACTTCGCAATCTGCCAATCAATTATAGAACACGGTATAATTGCATGGGGGGGGAGCAACTATGAGTGCACTCAATCCAATTATTGCAATTCAAAAAATTGCTATAAAAGTAATTCTCAAAATCTCAATTTTAACAAGGACAGATGAAATATTCAACAAATTCGACGTAATCGATAAACAACAAATTTATGCGAATACTACTCTTAAATACACATACAAATACAAAAATACACAGTTTAAACCAACTCAAACAATAATTACCACACAGTCAAACAAACTCAATCTACAAATCCCAAGGTTACATACCACGTATGGACAAAGGAGCTATAACTATTTTGGACCCAAATTACTTAATTGCATGCTTGACTAATTAAAACAATCCAGGCTAACCACAATTTACAACTCTAACATAAAATACAAAATAAAACAGTGGGTCCGAAACAAGGGGAGAGATAAAATAGGCACACTTACACAAACACACTAACACAATATAACCTCACATATATGATATATTTTCTATTATGTTACTTTAAACACTTTATTATCTATTATACTATGTTTTGAACCTACACAATATTGTAAACTATGCCTGTCTCAACACAGATATTTCTAGTGAGACAGGCACAGTCCAAACAAAATTTGTTACTTAAAATTAAATATAAATAAATAAAAAAAATAAAATAAAAAATATATTTTTCCAAATAATTGGTTACGTAAAGGTCATGCTGCGATGTTTCCACTGCATTCCCCTGATGGGAATAATATTCAGATTTTATGTACACTGAATTTATTGTGGATGATTTGAGGCTACATGTGAAATTAAACATATTATGTGGTCGGCCTGCTCTCGCATAGAGCCTTGCCGATGACTATCATAGCTGTATTACTTAATAACGTAAGTACATGATTATTGTTTCGTTTAGTAAATTTATCTTTGTTTAGAAAACAGAATCCATTAAGGAATTATCCAGCAGTATCTTGTGGTGATGATAATGTCTTCTTTAGCTTCAGTTATTGTAATTAGTCCATTGAGTTACGCATAATATTTTTTAAGATAAATGATGTTTTGCACTATACCATCCAAACGTAATCATGGATCAATAAATAACTTGTTCCGATGCCAAAGATGTTAAGAGAATGAAGAGTTCCACTATTATCTGGTTATCAGAACTTTGGCACAAGAATTTCCTCCTATCGTTTGTAATTTATTTAATACGGCCTACGATCACTTAAAGCCAGCCATTTGATAGGTCTTAAATCCTATAAACACTCTAAGATTTCCATAATACTTTCTCATACTTCTCCAGCTACTTACTCAACTTCGTCTTTGTGAGACATCTATAATATATCTTGATTAATGATGATCCCTTTGGGGACAAAATTCAGTATTACCTATGTTCTTGAAAATTTTGAACATACTAAAAATATTCTTCAAATAACTATGTTTACACATTTTTATTATAAGTGATCGCTTTTCATAATCATATCTATCAAATTTTTAAAGATTTATACAAGGTAAAAGCCGGATAGTTGCCCCAATTTTCAACAAAGCTCTTTTATTAAAAAATATGTTCTTCCTAAGAGTAATGAAACATGTATATCAAAACATGTATATAGGACTTTGATCTTTTATAGTAGTCTATTTTTGTAAAAATAATTAATATTCGTTTTGAGTAATTGCTGTTTTATTTGACCTCTCGAAAGAGGGATAGTGGCCTATTGTAGCGGATGGTAGCCTTACGTTGAAAATGCTTCGGGGATACTTGCGTCGTACGGGGATAGACGCCTCCCTACAATTTTTTGTAGGTAAAAATACATTTATATCAATTTAAGTAATCAATATTTTTTATTTACAGAGACCCTTTGCTAAGAATTAATAAAAATATTATTCATCATTATAAAATTATGTTTTAATGTTTTAAATTGTAAAAATACGACAAATTAGGCCCCAAACATTAAATTAGGTATGTTATTAGTAAAATATTATTTTTTATCTTAAAGATAGAACAATATGTCATTTAACTATGGTATTAGCATTAATTATCACCAGAGGCCAGGGTTTTCAACTTTCTACATTTAATACAATGATTTTTGAATGTTGTAGAAGTTTCATGCAACCATATTATTTATTGAATTGGCGTTAACTTTGTGGAATGACATTATAATTATATATAAATAGATTACTTGTCTAAGACTACTAAAGAGTTTAACACTACACAACTAGTTTCGACAACTACCGATGTTGTAATCAACGGGTAATGATATAAACTGAAGCATAAGAGTAAAATTGATTATCTAAGGTACTGATTGAGGTGGGTGGAGCTATGTTTGGCGGGAGGGGGTTAGCTGGGGGTGGAGTTTGAGTTAACGGGAATAAAGTAAGGAGCGGTGAAGAATTTTTAAATATGATGTTATTGATTAGAGTTTTATAAGAATTTAAATTATTTTGTATTTCTAAATTTTCGAGATTGTTCATATTTGGCCTTTATATTTACCAGGGTGTAATAGTTTAAGTGTATGAGATATGTGTATATAATAGTTTAAGTGTATAATTAATTTTACTCTTATGCTTCAGTTTATATCATCACCCGTTGATGACAACATCGGTTGTTGTCGAAACTAGTTGTGTAGTGTTAAACTCATTAGTGGTCTTAGACAAGTAATCTATTTATATATAATTCATGCAACCACATTTGACATATCTAAGTTCTTCGAACGGAAGTACTAAATTATTTTCTATCCAGCTGATTGACGCGGCATCACGCCTGGTTTTCGCGAGGCATTATACTTGGAGGAATTTTGTTCACCTGGAATGAACGCATGAAACAGTTAGGTATTTATTTAATTTAAAACAAGTTTTAGTCGTAATAAGTAGTAAAAATACAAAAAGAAAAAAATCTGTATTTTTTCGCTAAAGAATTTATAATTGCGGATAGTTGCCCTAGGGGCGACTATCTGGGCTGGTTGTGGAGAAAACTTGGCGGATAGGGAAACACGGGTTTCTTTTTATCTTTCTCCATGAAGTATGAACCTAAGAGACATTTGTTAATGAAACAAAATAAATATTAAATATAGATGTGTAAAAATAGTATGAAATAGCTATAGTAAAATGTTTGGTTACATGTTTATTGATATTTTGAATGCGGGACCACTGCTCATAGAGCTGCGACTCGAGTTATGAGTCCGCCGTCAGACAGAGGTTGGTGTCGTCGGTTCCCGAAATGCCGACCTCTGACTGGTCGTTGAAAATGCGCCTGGGCGTGCGGGCCCTTTATTGAATTTTATTGAATAAATTACGTGGCGAGGAACCCAGAATTCAGTTCAGCTCCTGCGTTCACCTCCAGATCTACTTGCGACTTTCTCTTCTTCTCTTCTCGACTCCTGCTTCAAGCTTTGGACCGCTCTAAGATTCTCAGCGAATTTTTATACGATCTCGCTTTCGTTTGAGAATCTGCGATATCGGTTCCATCAGGTTGACCCGACCGTAGGGCGGTGGAATCACCCCCTATTTTTGCGCGTTCCCGTCAGGAACAGCATGCGAAGAAACAAAATGTTTGCTGAAACCACAATCAATTTATAAAAATATTCAAAAGAAATTACTGACCAATATAATTTGGACACCTGTCAAAGTTTCGCCGCGAAAGATTTTTGTTCACACGGACAAAACGCGTGCGCCTACTCCGACAGCTTACACGGCATTGAGGCCTGCGGGAGGGGCACTTCTAATTATAGTAAAACGCTAACGCCACCAACATAGTGTATTTGAAACCGGGGCATGTATCCCACTGAGGCAACTATCCGTTTTTACCCTATGTTATTTATAAAACTCGTTTCAAGTATGACATTAACCTGTAAAGCTCCCTTGAAAAACGATGAAAAATAAGTATCTTTTTGCCAAGTTTATACTTTGAGCCCCCATCTTTTTACGATAACGGGACGAAAATGATGGTGATGATAACTCTACATATTGTACATCTACACTTTTTTTTCTTTTTGTCGTACAGCTTCCATGCTGAATATTTTTATATATAATGTTTTACGTGTGTTTTTAGTAGAATTATTGCTAACATTTTTTCTTCATATTGTGTTCAATTTTGAATAATGTAAAAATTTTATGAATAAAGGTCTGCAGACTTCTATTCTTCGTAATGTAATTTTAGCAGTTTAATTCCAATTACATGTTATTATTCAAAGGGCGTTAGAAGGATGGATATTTAGAAAGGGAAAATACCTAAATATAATGTACTTGACTTTAGGTTTAAGTAGCTTAGTCAAATAGATTTTATATGTAATATTTCAAGCAGCACTTTGTGGTTAGACATTAAAACTAATTAAACCAAAATAATTCTGTGAATTTTCACTCGGTATTTATTTAAAATATTTAATTAAAATTTTAATTTTAGACAGCCACTTAGAATAATTTCGAGAAAATAAGTACTCGGAGATTAACTAGTACAGATTTTGCGAAGTCATTGGCATACCTGAGAAAAAATATGTAGGCAATAGAATAATATATTTTAGAAATATAAGTGATACTGTATCCCTTGAGGGCTCATGATGTTTTTTTTGGTAGATTTAATACAATAAAATATTATACTTCAAATGGAACACATAGCTACTCATGTTACAGTACTTCTTATTGGAATACATGGAGCTCGAATCTTTAATAATACCAAATGTTTGTGGGAACATTATTTTTATTAATAAAAATTAAGCACTTTGCAGGGCAATTTTTTTTGCAACAAAAAGGCAACTATTTGCGAAAAAGATTAAGTTATTTATAATACTTAATTTGCTTTAAACACTTTTTCTAATTTAAAAAATTTCTAATTTGTCTTATTGTTATTCTAAGTTATTTTTTTGTAAAATTTCTAAATCTATGTGATGGTTCAAGGTTCTTGAAACATGCTCCTCTTGTTTTGTCTGATACCGTCCTCAGGATCACTGTGCATAACCCTTGCTTAAAAGACGTCAGGTAATAGGCAGTTATCTTCTTGAGGCTCACTGTTTACTAGCGTTCTTCTACTTGGTTCCGGGCAGATCCTCCGCGGGCCACTTTATTCTCGTCACTACTGGTGTAATCGTAAGTTTATGGAAACCGAGCTAGATCCATTGCGAGTTACTTTGCCAATTACCAATCAGCGAATGCCAAAAGCTTGGACTTAATATCACTTAAAAATTCAGAACACAATGCTGGAACATGATAAGCAGTTGTTTATGCAAGGTATTTTAATTCTGGTAACATTCCTATTGTGAAAAATGAACATGAGTGATGGCATCACTGAGCATACTTTGTCTCGAATTCCCAGGCCATAAATAGTTTTCTAGTTAAAAATTACAATGGCAAGTGACGCTGTCTATGGACATGCCTTGTCTGAAATACTGTAAATATCTAAAGGCAAGAAATAGCCTTTTAGTGCGTTCTCTGGGATCAGACTGGTATTAAAATAAGTTGGCCTTGTGACTATGATCTGTTGTTACTATGTTACTATATCATTGACTTTGGTAGGTTATCCTGTCATGTTCATCCATCGATCACTGTCATTTATTCTAGATGTTAGATTTTTTTTATATTCACAATAACCAATTGACCGTTTATTTTATGTAAAAGGAACTAAAACAGGTGATAATTTGTATACAATGTACAATCCCAATTACAATAATTTCATTGTCTGTCTATCCGTCCGTCCATCCATCTGTCTGTCTGTCCCCGTAACTTCGTGTATCGTGTGTAACTGTTTATAGTAATTTTTTTCCGAGTCAAGGTCTTTTGTAAGGATGTTAAAAAGTCTCGAAGTGGCACGAAAAGAGGTAGTGTAAATGCTATAATGTCAAAGAATGGAAAAACGCTTAGGAACGAAAACAAAATAAAAGATAGATGGAAGGAGTTTTTTGAAGAAATGTATGAGAGTAATGTGTGTGAGGATTTCTTTGAGGCGTCCAATGGATTTATGAATGGTGACAATAGTGTGAATGAGATAACTGTGGAAGAAATCAAAAGGGCACTTAAGTACAGGAAGAATGGCAAGGCCGTGGATTATGACAATGTTGCTGCCAAGTACATTAAGGGTGGTGGTCCACTAATACTCACGTGGCCTCATAGACTCTTCAACCAATGTTTAGAGGGCAGCTACACTCCTAAGGATTGGAAAAGAGCTGTTATCATGCCTCTATATAAAGGTAAAGGCTCGAGAATGGACTGCGCAAGCTATCGGGTCATTAGCCTATTGAGGTCTGTTGGCAAACTGCGAGTATGCTGTATGAATATTTTGATAGAAGGAGTGAGGTTGACAACAAAAGAAAAAGTCTGGGTTGTACAAGGAGCGTACATGAGTGGAAGAGGATGCATGGACCAGATTTTCTCACTGCGCCGGATGACGAAAAAGTTTTTGGCAAAGAACCAAAAACTTTTTTGTGCCTTTGTGTATCTCCAAAATGCGCATGACAGAGTGATAAGACGAAAGTTATGAAAGGTTTTGTTTGAATACGGGGTGAAGAGTAAAGTTATACAGGCAATTGCTTACCTGTAGAAGGAAGTAGTGCTCGCGTGAGAATTAATGGGGCATTCACATTATGGTTTGATATTAAAAAAGGTGTTAAACAGGAATGCCCAATGTTACGTGGCTTTTCAATCAGTATATGGATAATTATACGAAAAAACTGAAGGAACTAGAAGTTGGAGCGAGAATGGACGGACTCACCATATCCTGCCTGCTATACACAGACGATGCGGTATTAGTGGCTGACAGTGAAGCTGATCTGCAGTGCCTGATATCCAGGATGTCCGATGTATGCATGCAGAGTGAACTTCTGATGAATGTCAGCAAATCGTGGTGGGATTCGAGAGAGACGAAAGAGTGACAAAGAGTGATGTAATTGTAAACTACGAATGCTGAACAAGTGAACGAATTTGTGTATTTGGGAAGTATGTTTAGTAGAGACGGCAAGACTGAGAATGATATCGAAACAAAGTTTATGGTGCTCTGAATGCAATTATGGCCAATAAGAACCTGTCAAAGAAAGCAAGACTAGCGGTACATAATGGCGTTCTAGTGCCAACCCTGATGTATGAAAGTGAAGCCTGGAATTGGCAAAAGAGGAATGAAAGTAGACTGAATGCGGTCACTAAGACGCTTGTGTTGAAAATCTTTGGTCGATAGTGTGAGGAATGAGCAAATTAGAATTGAATGCAATGCTGGTTGTAGTGCGGTTGATAGAATAAAGAAAAGAGTGCTAAGATGGTTTGGTCATGTGGAACGTATGAACGAGGAAAGGATGGTTAAGAAAATATATGAGGCGAGTGTTGAAGGCAACAGGAAAAGAGGGCGCCCGTGAATCTGGCATGATCAGATACTACAAGTATTTGAGGATGGCCCTGTTAAAAGCCGCAACAACCGTAGAACTTGTATGAGAAGATTTATGAATTAAAAGTGATGTGCCAGGATAGAAGAGTGTGGTGTTCAATCCTCTCTAACTACCCTTGGTGGTTAGTTAGTTTTTCGTTTGTTTCATTTTTGGAAATATTTTTTTCGGAAAAATAAAAAATAAAAACCGTTGGATAAAAATATAATCTTAAGTGGTTACATAACATAAAGCTAGTTAATAGTTATTTTGAATATTTATCAACTGATAAATGTGAACATTTCTTACAGATTCTGTGCTTATTAATAAATCATGAAGCATTAAATCATTTTGTGCTTTAGAGATGATTTAATATGTCTGTCGATGCGGTGCTCTGAGCAATGCAGCAGCAAGGGCTCACCCGCACATTTAAACCCTCCACAATTCCACATCCGCCTGACGCAGATGCATCCGGCGATAATGTTCATCCTTCATCGGGCTTCAACCCAAAATATGAATAAGGTGCTCTTAGTTTGAGTACCTACCGGAAGAGAATCTACAAAAGCGAATGTTGTAGACTGCAGAACGTGGTCTGCGATTTCAACCTATTTTGTATTAAATTGCTGAGAGGCAAATACGGGCAACACGCGACATTTTTTGCGAAACACTGGAATTTTCTAAAAGTAACAAAAAAAATTTTTTAAACCGAAGATTTACAGACAGATCTTTATAAAAATTAATTATTGAGAATAATATTAAAAATTCTGAAATATAAATATGCTCATTCTTGCATTTTTTTTTCATTTAGTTATAACCTTCATCACATGTAATTTTTAAACTATGTGTTATCTCTATCTATCTAATCCATTTTCATGCATTCTTAAGGACTCTTGTGTACCTTTTGTGTTCTCCTTAATATATTCATGTATGCTTCTTGTTATCTCTTATATACTTATGTATTTCTATTTAGTATCATGATTACTTTACTGGTGCATTATATACGTCTTTTTGATAAAGAAATTTACCTATATTTTCGTATATATATGCTTTCTTGTATCTTCTTATCTTATTATCTCATAATGTACTACACATGTACACATATGTATATGTATTTACGGTAATTTATAATTTTTATTTTGCTTCATATTTCTTTCCTTCGCAGTGTATTTAATTATGTATGTAACATTACCTATAACTTTATTTTGTTTAATCTATACTAATAAATCATGCTTTTATCATCATCATACATTTAGATGTCTTTAGGTTTTGTGTGGTTGCCTCGCTAAGTGACTTACACTAACTTTGTGTCAGCGGAGCAACAAGGATGACCGCATTAGTTTTAAAATACGGCGAAATTGAGTGGCGAAAGTGTAGGGCCAATATGAGAGCTGTTTCTGATAAAACATCTCTGTATGTGGTGGATTCCTTCCACCGGTGTCCTGGAATGGGGCTCGAACCACCGACCATCAGATCACTAGGCGAGCGTCATGACCACTGCATCAGCAAGCTACTTCAAGCAATGTGATGAATGATAGTATTGCTTTGTGAGAAGCTTTAAATCTAGCAATTGTTTCGTTATTTTATTCGTCAAAGTATTATAGGAAAAGCATTTCATCGATTTATGAACAATTATTTAGAGCTCAGAACTACATAAGCTTCTAAATCACAAACAAATTATTATACCTATTTGTTAAAACTTGTATATATTTCACATCTCCTTTTTCTAAATTACTGTAATGACTAGTTATAACTTACTTTAAAAAATATTGTTATAACTTAAAACAACTATCTATATTATGTCAATTCTGTAATTTTTTGCTGTTCTACTCTTTGGATTTCTTGTATGTACTATTATGTACCTGTGTGTGAATATTGGGGTAATATAAAATATGTCACGACAATATGCGGGTGCAATATAGGTAAAAATGCACATCGTGTACCTAATGTTCTGTCCGTTCTAGTTCTAAAGCTACACTGATGTTCGTAAAATGCAGATTAACGTACTTTTGTGATGTGGCTGTGTGACTGCCAGAATAAGAGGACTGCTGCTTGGATAAAATACTAAGATTGTTTTAGTCGTGCGGTAATGGTTTTTCATCCACAAAAAAAAATCGATTACCATAAACGATTAAATGTTTTTTTTCTTTTTGTGTACCCACTATTGATGATATTGTTGATGTTGGTATGCACATTCTAATATGTAACTTATTCTATTTCAATTTTTATTATTTTATCAAATTTGTTCTGATTTGCATTTCTTCGATGGATTTTACCTACAGGTATAATATGTATATAACCGTGGAATCTTGCAAAATAAAAATAGATCAATAGGTCTTAATGACGATTAGATAGTGATTACATGAAGTACAGTATTAAAACGTTTTATGATAATTTATATTGGAAAAATAGTATTTTTAATAGTTGAGTAAGTAGATACTAGTGGCGTGCAGTGGGTATAAACTTAGGTTATGCTGTGATCGACTGTACATGTACCTATATTAAAGAATATATATATATACGCATAAATCTATAAAAGTATTTATATTTTTAAAATGTTTTTAACTGTATATAATGAAGTATTTTGAGTAGCTTCAATCCAAAAAAATAAGTGCACTATAAAATCAGTTAGAAGTATAAACAGATTTTCTAAATAAATAATTATTTTATGTACAGGTAATACGGCAAAAGTTTTAAATATATTCGAAGACGATTTATATATAATTAAATCGGGAATAATATTAATTTCAGACTTACCTACGTTTCTTTTCACAAAAGTAAATAAAACATTATTTGATATCATCGATGGCAATGTCGTCGTAAATAATCATTGTGGTACCTATGACCATTAGATATTACAGATGGTATTTGCATTCACCATAGAAATGACAAATAGAATTCACACAAAAAGTTTTGGATGGAATTTGTAAAAAATATCATTTCTGCAATGACGTGTGCATAGTTCTCACCTGAACCTTTCGAAGAAACACTCTATTCCATGAAAAATTTACTTATCTATTACACACAACTTGCAG
Source organism: Agrypnia vestita (assembly GCA_016648135.1). Classification (NCBI taxonomy): domain Eukaryota; kingdom Metazoa; phylum Arthropoda; class Insecta; order Trichoptera; family Phryganeidae; genus Agrypnia; species Agrypnia vestita. The sequence goes on from JADDOH010001431.1 coordinate 145,848, forward strand.
ACATAGAGCTAAGTAAACGGTTCAGGACGAGTTTTTTCTCGATTTGATAAGATCTATTGAACAAATTTGTTGGGCGCTAACAAATGAGATAAATTAAGAATTGACGTAAAGTTAGGTACAGAAAAGTTGGAAATAAAACTTCTAGCCGTAGGATGAATTACGGCTAGAATTTTAAATCAGTAAAAAACAGATACGTCACGTTAAACGTCAGAAGTAACGTCAGAAATAAAACTTCTAGCCGTAAGACGAATTACGACTAGAATTTTAAATCAACTTTTTCTTAAGATAAGAATTATTAAATCACTGGTAGATAAATCATAGAAAAAATATTTGTAGTTGTGATTTAAATTTATAAGTTATACCAGACAGTTGTTTGAAATTGTCACAACACTATCAAAAATCCAGAAAAACCTAGTGTAACCTACAGTTTTCAGAAAGCATCATAAACATTCGAGAAACATCTATAAAAGACTGGAAGGCAGGGAAAAGTTCTCCCAAACACTGGAAACGCCTAAAAGGTTTGATGCAACATTGGCCAGATATAAATAAGACCGTGCGCGGTAGTAAGAGAGTAGTAGTTATTGTTGAGTCGCGTTGACAGCGAAACCAAAGCGAAGGCAGCCGCGGGATGCTGATGCCAGGGTGGTCAACCGCGCGATAGCGAGCGGATAATCAAGAAAAGTTCTTACGTAGCGAAATAAACCGAAGCGAATAATATTTGCGAAAACTGGATGGAGTGTTTTAGTGAATATTAAATAAAGCATTAAAGCGATAATAAAGTGTCTATTTACGAGTGATAAATTACAAAATTGTGTAATTTAAAGAATAGAGTTAAGTTTAATAGTGTTAAATCACTTTGTATATTAAATAATTAGTTAATCAGTAGTTCATAATTCTCTCACTAATTTCCAGCGTTTTTATTCGTTCCTTCCACAGCTACGACACGTGACAATATGTTAATGTTTTAATGACTAGGCAAATCTATTTATGATAGAGTGTTTTTTTATGATAGACTATTTACGATAGCCATGTGTTACATTTTCATGTGTGTGGAAAACCCATCAATGATAGAGTAAAGAATGAAGGTACTATGAAGGAAATAATGTAAAGGTAATCTCAGAATAGTTCATCGAATTTGAAAAAAGGGTCGCTCAGATGGTTTGGGCATATTGAGCAAATAAATAAGGAATGAGTGGAAAGAAAAATATGTTGATGGCGTCAGAAGGAGAAGGCGACGGCCGAAGACGTGACATGACTAGATTAATCAGATACTCGAAGATGTTCCTGTTAGGAACCTCAACAATCGTCAAACTTGAATGCAAATATGGAAGAGGCAAGAGTTGTGTGTCAGGACAGAATAATATTGCGCTCTATCCTCTCTACCTATCCCTGCGGGAAAAGGCGTGATGGTAAGTAACTAAATAGCTTGTTATCTTGTGGTTAGGACTCTCACCTCGTGATCCTTAGGTCGCGGGTTCGAATCTCACTCCAGACCAGCAAGTTAGTCCTATTTTCATAGCACAAGCTGTTTAGCTTAGTTTAGCTTAGTTTGAAAACAGTAAGAATATTGATTTTACACGTATTCCGTATTCACATCTCTATTTAAAAAAAAATCTAGGCGTTAAAATTAGTTCGAAAAATGTAGGAATATTGATATGACGCGTACTTTGTACACGCATGTCTATTAAAAATGATAATTCAATCAATAAAGGAAAAATAACAACTATAAGTATATATATATATATAAGACAACAAAATAATGATTAATTAACAATGATTTAAGTACCTGTGACTTTATTTCTGAGAAAATCAATAATAATTTATGTTGCGATACAAGAGTTAACAGAAGAAACGAATATAGGGTCGACGAGGATTCCCAATGGAAATAATCGGAAAATGAGAAAAACTTTGCCACAAACGACCGACAGAAACCAATTCCAGGTTCAGCTGCTACTCCCTCTCTCGAACCGGAAAATGGGACGGGAGGCTGCACCCCCCCGCATATTCCTCTTATTCAATCATCGATTCCTACATACTTTCCTCGGCGCTAATTGAACTAGAATCATCGGCAGATAGAGGGTCCATGGCAGGAAACAAAGATTAAAATCTCGCTGATTTGCTTTGAGAAACGTGACATTACCACTGGTTAGATCAACCAACTGTTGTGAAATAATTGTAATGTTTATATTTTGAGTAATGCGAGTCAGAACTTTTCTAACGTCGTAAAATAGCTGCAAGATAAATAATAAGGCGAGAGTCGACTCGTTATTCGAATTGATTCATTTTGGCGGCAGGTATTTAGATTCATTATATTGTAACGATATAAAAGAATCAAAAAAAAATTACACATTATCGACGACTTAACAGCACTCCATGTCCTTAACACTACAAGTGGAAGATACTGGAAGGTTCTGGAATGATTCTCACGACTCACGAAACGACTGGGTTGTTCTCATAAGTTGACGAAACATAGAAAGCGGTGTAATCTATAAAAAGCTGGCTCGTGGCTAGTCTTATTTGACATTTGACTAACGCGTCATTACCAGCGATAAAACCGTAGCGGTAAACAGTGTAACCGTCGCGTTGTAAAACCGAGTGATTAATATCGGGCAAGCACCTACCACAAGCAAGAAGCCTTTCTAATATGGACGTGAGCATTTAAATAACACGCAAATTCGAGAAAGTGATCGCTGCAGTACAAACAGCGAAATAAAAAGTGTTCTTCAGATGAGTGACTTGAGATAATTAGTGAAAATTGAGAGATTGGATAAAAGTGGTTGAAATATTCTAGAAACATTCAGTTATTGTAAATTTTAGAACAGTGCTCTTAATTTGTGTCCAGTAACTTAATACATTAATTTTTAAATTATTTAGTGTTTCAATTGCCTCCCACAGCCACGTCTTGTGACAATATTTACGTATTTTTATTTATAACGAATAGCTTACCTAAAACACTTTATTATTTGTGTCATCAGAATTTGGGTCAGATCGTTCAAACGTGTAGATTTGTACAGAAATACAGAATATATCTCCGGGAGGGGGTTGGGCAAAGGGGGGGGGGGAGGGAACGTTGTTTGTGTTACCCGTCAGATCTTAAAGAAGTTTTTTCAATTTTTTAGTCCAATCGGTCGAACGGTGGAAAGGGGAAGGGAGGAAACATCACCATTGTCACCTACCGAGTCTTCAAGAATAAGTATGCAAAATTTGAGTTCGATCGGTCGAATGGTACAGATTGGCATCGAAAATATTTCATGAGGAGAGGAAGGGGTAGCGGGGTGAGGGAAATGTCGCCAATATTACCCGCCGGGTCCTAAGGAATTGAGGAATAAGTATGTAAATTTTTTTGCATACATATGTTGAAACGTTGAATCGGACGAACGGTGTCTATTCGTATAGAGCACAGACAGACAGACATTGAGTTTTATAGGTAAGGATGAAGAAAATAATGCAAGAGAAAATAACCCAAAAATATACGTATATATTATTATGAACGTAAAAAATTATTATTACAACTATAGAAGTAAAAGTATTAACCCATCTATTAATTCTGTCGATTACCGTGACGTTCGACATTCAAAATTACGGTGACGTATAATGATGGAATAAAATTCATTTATTTACGAAAATTAGCATAAGGGACGCGTACACAGCCTAGAGTACTTACGTTGTCTCGACCTGCTCTCGGCTAGGGCATTAGTAGGGACGGATTTCTAGGTGGAAAAATTCTTGACGGGTTGAAATACTCGTCACGAAAAACGGAAAAGGGGATAAAGAGACAAAATAAAACATCTTGGACTATGCAGTATGCAGGAAGAAGGTTTAAAATAATTATTTTATTTATTTATATTTTTTTAGGATAACTTTTTTATGTTCACTTTTTAAGAAAGCCACTTACGGCATGGAAATTTTAGTGCAATTCTTTTTTTATTTTACAATGGCTGTTTGTACGGGTTGAGGATTGAGTTAGCCGAGTCCTACGTAATAATAAGTATGCGAAATTGAGTCAGATCACTCAAACGGTGCAGATTTGCACAAAAATACATCAGGAGAGGGAATAGCGCAAAAGGGGCGGAGGTAAATATCGCTCAACGTTCCATTCGATTTCGAAAATTATTTGAAAAACAAATGCGCTGGTACCTACGTTTATACTGGTATGAGACAAAACATGTAAAACGATACCAAATAAAATGCTTTTTTTGTAACACAGCGCCATCTGTTGGACGTAAAAACAACACCCCTCTCTGTTCTCTATACAAATCCACATTGTTTGTCCGATTCGATTCAAATTTTGCATACATATGCTTTGGGACCCGGCAAGTAACATAGGTAACATTTCCCCCCTATTCTCTTATCCCTTCCCCTCCCCCTGACCTATTTTCGATGCGAATCTGGACCGTTTGACCGATCGGACTCAAAATTTGCATACATAAGCTTTGGGACTCGGCGGGTAACATAGGCCCAGTTCTTTTACCCCTTCCCCACCCCCTGACATATTTTCGATGCAAATCTGTACCGTTTGACCGCTCGGACTCAAAATTTGGAAACATATTCTTTAGGACTCGACGAGTAACAAAGGTCACATTTTCTCCTATTTTCATACCCCCTTCCCCTCCCCCTGACATATTTTCGATGCAAATCTGTACCGTTTGACCGATCTAACTCAAAATTTGGAAACTTATTCTTCAGGACTCGGCGGGTAGCATAAGCTAAATTTTCCCCGTATTTTCTTTCCCTTTCCCCACCCCCTGATATATTTTCGATGCAAATCTGTACCGTTTGACCGATCGAACTCAAAATTTGAAAACTTATTCTTTAGGACTCGGCGGGTAGCATAAGCTAAATTTTACCCGTATTTTCTTTCCCTTTCCCCACCCCCTGATATATTTTCGATGCAAATCTGTACCGTTTGACCGATCGGACTCAACATTTGGAAACTTATTCTTTAGGACGAGGCGAGTAGCAAGCTAAAATTTTACCCGTATTTTCTTTCCCTTTCCCCACCCCCTGATATATTTTCGATGCAAATCTGTACCGTTTGACCGATCGGACTCAACATTTGGAAACTTATTCTTTAGGACGTGGCGAGTAATAGGCAACATTTCCTCCCTATTCTCTTATCCCTTCCCCTCCCCTGACCTATTTTCGATGCGAATCTCGACCGTTTGACCGATCGGACTCAAAATTTGCATACATAAGCTTTGGGACTCGGCGGGTAACATAGGCAACATTTTTCCCCAGTTCTTTTACCCCTTCCCCACCCCCTGACATATTTTCGATGCAAATCTGTACCGTTTGGCCGCTCGGACTCAAAATTTGGAAACATATTCTTTAGGACTCGACGAGTAACAAAGGCCACATTTTCTCCTATTTTCATACCCCCTTCCCCTCCCCCTGACATATTTTCGATGCAAATCTGTACCGTTTGACCGATCGGACTCAAAATTTGGAAACATATTCTTTAGGACTCGGCGAGTAACATATTTGATATTTCCTCCCTATTCTCATATCCCTTCCCCTCCCCCTGACATATTTTCTATGCAAATCTGTACCGTTTGACCGATCGGACTCAAAATTTGGAAAATTATTCTTTAGGACTTGACGAGTAATATAGGCGATATTTCTCCCCTATTTTCACATTCACTTTAGATATTTGTAATTCAAGGTATTCCGTGATTTGATTGTGCTCTTTCGAGTGTGTCATGTTGTCTGAATCATCACACAATGAATATCAATTAACATGAAATTTAGTCATGTATGCTGATAATTGATGTGTTATAAGGTGAGTAAAAATTATGATAGAAAGAGACGACGATATATTTATTTTCGTGGATATATTAAATAATTTAATACAATTATTTAATATATCCACAAAACCGCTCTTTTTAATTTCTTGACATTTAAGAATTTTTTTAGATATCTTATTTATTTCAGTGTTATTTAAGAACTCTTTTTAAATAAACTACGTGCTAGAAAAATATAAAAGTGTATCTGAATGGCTGAGATACTAGACTCTAGACAAACTGTGGAACATGGATATTGATCCAATAAGATTGTTCGTCGATAACTCTCGACTTACGTAAATCTATCGAAAGCATATCAAATCTCAGAGATTCGCGTCTTTCACGCTTGTTGTACGTAGTCCAATATCGGTCCTTTACCGTTGATATTCCGTTTGACAGTTAGATGAAATTTTATAACCCCAGCAGTAGTTATAACGGAATAAATTTTTTAAATTTTATAAGCCATAAAAATTTAATTTACCTGGAAATAAAAATCACAACACGTGCACTAGTGCTGTGATATAGTCGTTTTCAAATTTTTAGACCATTTATGAATCTCCTCCCTTTTCCAAGCACAAGTGCAAGACTCTTTTTTGAGAGTTACAGCGAATCAAACTGATATATTATAATAGTTTACAATAGAAATAATAAAATAAAATGTAACAAACTATATATTACGTTAAAAACAAAAACAAAATAAAATCATTTAAAAGTATTTATGAATCTATACTCCTATTTTACGTCAAAAATTAGATTTATCTGAATCAATTAATTGATAAACAAATATGTATCCAGCTTTCGAAGGGATCTGAATCCAAATATTATATATGGATTCAGTTATATTTGTAAGACACCGAGTTCGAGTAAACACTATATTGTTACAATGAACAGGGCTCGATACTAGGAATGCAGTATTCTTAATACTTCAAGGTTCACCTCAACCGTAAGGAACGAAATGACTTAACCCAATAACATTGTTCTGGGAAAAGCTTACAATGTTTTTATTTGTTTGAGGGAATGGAGGTTTTCGAGAGAAAACTGTACCTACGTATTGAATAAATACATTAATTTATCGAAACAAATCGCTAACCGTAATTTAAACAGAAAAGGCGTAACTTTATTTATAAAGATTAGTTCAATGCTGTCAGAGGTTGAATTTAGAATTTATTTAATTTAATAATATCGAATCATTTTCTTAACTGCTATCTATGAAATTTAGAATTTTTTTGCTCATTTTACTGCCATGGATTAAGAAGATCCCTTATTTACATTTTATATATAAAACATGACGATGCAGCGAGATTCAGAAGTTCATGGAATAAATTTCTATTAGTAAAGTAAATACAAATATTTAATATAAATGTTAACTGATATGTTCTTTATAACTGATGTGCTGTTGGAATCAAATATCATGATATTTTTATTCACTTTTGTTTTCGATTTCATAATTTTTTATTTTTTTATTATTTCAAATACATTCAAACGTTATGAAATACCACCCTGTTTACGCTACAAGAGAGCAACCGTCATTTATTAAATCGAGTAAACGAACATTTAGATTTAAGTTTTATGCACGGATGATATTTTATCACTCCATTTTTTACAACTGAAAATATGTTTCTTTTCCCATTTTGGAAAAACATAAAATAAGTGTGCTTTTTACGATTTTTTGTATTTTGATATTTTTTTATATGTCGGGCGTTTATTTACCTTTTTTTTAATAATAAAGATACGATAAATTTGTTTGTAATGTTTTTGTATTTTGATATTTTTTTATATGTCGGGCATTTATTTACTTTTTTCAATAATAAAGATACGTTAAATTTGTTTGTAATGTCATGTAGTCACCATGAAACAATATATATATTTTCAATATTAATTTTTATACAAAAATATTTTTATAATATTAATTTTTAATTTTTTTTTTTTAAATGGTTCATACATTACCATGTGGTGGAGTATTATATAATCAGTATTGGTCCGCTATTGCTATCAAAATATTCATCGTCACTTAATATCATTTACTTATGTTTGAAAAATTGGTTGGTTAGTCCACATTCCATTTACTTTCTTAGTTTTATTTCATGGTTTATAAAACAGATCCCTCTGAAAATAAGTATTTCTGATTATTCTAGTATTTCTATTATAATTGAATGTCTTCATTAAAATATGAAAAGTAGAAAATTAAATAATAAGTATTAAATAAAATATTACACTTTTGAGTTTCGAAAATTATACCATACATTTTGAATATCAATCACGTCTTTAAGAACCACAGAAGAAGGTATACAAAAGAAAAATATCAAACAATAAAAAAAAAATATTATGCGATATGAATTTGTTTTTTTTTTCACAGTAAAACGAAATATTCATGCAATCCGTAAATTACAGAAATATAATTATGAATTAATATTAGATTTGTGCCCGTCAGGGTTTTACCTCGTTGTATTATGGTTTGGGATCAAGGCAGTCGTGGGGGCGTTCCACAGGTTTGTGCCCCCATATACTCTCTGCTACAGCCTTCAGAGTTCAAGCTAGTTCTTGTTGTGGTTTATGGGCAATTTAGTCAATGAATTTATCTATGATTCAAATACTTATTCAAAGATACGTGTGAAAATCTTATTAAAAATAAAAATAGATCGTTTGACACATATGAAAATCACGAATGTTTAATGTGAAATATTTTATTTAATACTTATTATTTAAGCGTCAATTATCTTTAATTTTGTAACCAGAACATTAAATTATACCGAGAAAAACTGTAAATTTTCAGGCGGATCTGTTCTATGGGCCATGAGATCATATTCTTAGCTTTAGTCAGAAAAACGTTTACAAGTAATTAAGTTATTTAACTTTTATCGAATGCGTTATCCGATTCGCTAATGTGTCCATGTATATACCTACGTACGTAAGCACAAATAAAATGAAAATGTACAAAAAATTAACTCATAAAAACATTGTTCTCATTATAAATCCTTTACACGCGAGGTCCCAGTTTCCGTTTTATAGTAAGTAGTATAGTAGGTGTCTAGACTAAGAGATTCATTTGTATCACAATAGTAATAAGTTAAATTTATGATAATCAGGTAAATCGTTTCTTGGGTATTTGTATTATTGTATTAATTATCACTGGAATTTTGATACGATGGAACTTTTTACAGAATAACAACCAGCTTTTGTTGTGTAGTAATTTAAAATAAAGAGATAAATTCAAAGGTGTCAATGATTTAAATAGTTTTAAAATAGTACTAGGAAAATAGGCACTTGCCTGAATATCTGAGATAAATTTGCATTTTTTATGTGCGTGTGTGTATGTGTGACTCCATGAATGAATTGTCATCGACATCAAATCAATGTGCAAAATATCAGCTTGATTGGATGACGGGAAGTGTAATAATTTTCACTTTCAAGATTTTTCTACAAGAAATAAAGATCGGCCAAGAATAAGTTAATTTAAAAATAATCAAATTATTTTATTACATTAGGCGTCACATTTCGAATATTAATTTTTTTTTCAAAAATGTGTTTTGTGTAAGGCATTAAATAAACCGCAAATGAGCGAGCTTCCAAAGTTTTCTCTAGACATTTTTCATGATTTGGATCTTATTTTAGGGGAGATAAAATAATTTATGTCAGCATTTAACTCTCCGTTTTATAACAAGCCAGCAAATTTTACTGTTCGTTTTATTACCTGCGCAGTTAACTTTTTATATAGATACAAATTCTTGAAAAATGTATAACGTTTAAAATTGTAACCGAAGTCTTATAGGTATATAATATATCAACCACTGTATCGCCATTTAGAATGAAAAATACTACTTACTAACTTAACACCATCACCGCGAGGGTAGGCACACGTAATGGAGCGCCATACTATTTTATCTTGATACATAAAAATCGCTTCGTTCACATTCATACATATTTGACTGCATGCAATATCAAAGATTTTTGAAGTTCCTTAAAAAAGCACTTTCAAGTATATGGTTAACCTGGTCACGGAAATTTTCGGCGGCTTTCTTTCTGGCATCACCAAATTTGCGCCATGTTTCTTCCCATTATTAGCTAATTTTAAATTTTGACCCTTTTCAAATCTATTCATTTTGCTCGGATCAGATTAAAATTTCAAATTTTGAAATATATATAAAAATATATGTATGATAATTTCCACTGCATTCAGTTCACTTTCGTTCCTCTTCTGCCAGTACTAGGCTTTATTTACATACATCAGTTTTGATGTCAGAGTTCCATTTTGATCCAAATTGAATCTTGTCTTGTTTGAATGTTCCTATTATAAATTATTGCATTCAAAACACATATTACCTGCAGTCACCCATCTCTCAATATCTTTCTCAGCCTTCCCTCTTCTATGGCATATACATCCCAAATACATAAACTAATCTAATTGTTACCTCCTAATTCATTGCCTCCTAGTATTTCACACGTTATCTCACATTCCTCCTTTGCAAATACCATCACCTTTGACAGGTTTAGGTTCTAAAAAGAACACTTTCCTTGAAAACATCATACATCTTGCTTATAAAATATTCGTTATTATTTTTTTCAGTATTAATTAAGCGAATACTTTAAATATGAAATTCATTTGGTGTTTCTGTGACAGGTTAATTAATAGTTGTATGTTGCTAAAAAATGGAGTAAAATAAAATCATTATTTTTATTACTAGCTGTAACCCGTCAAATATGACGGTACTTTTACAAGCCGGTTCCTAATGAATTATTAATTATTAATTAAGTATTTACTCATTTATAGTCGACACTCTGAAATAGTAATAACGACTTTTATCAAAATATTTGATTTTTTTTATATTTCTCCTGCCGGAAATTGGACGGGACATGAAATGGTTCGCGTCTTTGCCTATATGTACTGTATTTTTGACAGGCGGTGCAGGCTCAGCGATGGCAACATCGCTATCATTACTGCTCTCGGGTCTGCTGGCCCGGGGTTCAAGCCCGATCTCCGACAGTTTAATTTGTTTTTTTACCGTGATTTCGAAAAAAATTACCGACGTTACACGAAGTTACGGGAACAGAGACCAACGGACAGACAATGAAATTATCATGTTTGATTATTATTTATTATATATTAATATTTAATTATACATTTTAATGTTAAGCGGATACAGCGATTTCAGAATCAATACCAAGCACCTTCAAAGGTAAGCGGGCCCTTATTCAAGAAAAAAATATTTATGTAATGAACCAGAAAATACTTTAAATAAACCATTAATTTATTGAATTATCAACATGCTTCGGGGCCATTCACTAGGATACAGCGTGTACTGAAAATTGAAATTCCATGTAAACTAATCAAGAAAGTTTTTGTGAAAAAAAAAATTACTTGCAAAAAATGATCTGATTATGATTATTTGCAATATTTCATTTGCAACCAATTGAATTTTTTTTTAATTAAAGCAAATTATTGGTACGTAATGATAGGTATTTTACACAAAGAAATCAGTGAATGAATGCAAAAAGTTAATGCATTTTCATCTATCTATTGATCTATGTAAAATATAACTAATATACAATGGTCATAATATTTTTTTGTAATAAATCAATACTAATTTTTTTTTTGACATATACACAATTTTATAATACTTTTACGTGTCGTGGCTACGAGAGAATGAATAAAAATATTGGTAATTAATTAGTGATTTATTAATTAATGATTAAACAATTAGTCACTTAAGATAAATAAAACTTAACGCTATTCTTTAATCTACACTGTTTCCCAATATATCCCTCATATACGAACTTTACTATCGCTGGGTATACGTATTTATCACTTCTAGAACATTCAATTCTCATACGTAGTATTTATGGCTTATTCTCAACGACAGTTATGTACATCGCTCGATATCTGTCACTTTGAAATTCACGACTGGCCACCCTGGGCGTCATTTCAGAGCTCGGGGTCCAATTTGCATTGAATTGAACTGTCAAATACGACCACTCGGCGTAGTTCCGTATTTATATCCAAATGATGGTATTTTCATACGTAGTTTCTAGATTATTTTAATGTTTAGGAGAAGGTCCTCGTCGCTTCTCGGTTATTACGGGCATTTTTAGATGTTTGTAGACGTTTTCTGAGGGTTGCAGATAACCATAGATAGACTTTTCTCGATCCTTCGAGAGTGTTGCGACACATTACGAGGAATTCGGACAGTGCGCAATTCCTTTTGCTTGCCAATCCATGACAATACAATAAAAAAAAGGATACTTAAAAAAGTAACCCATATAAACCAAGTTTTTACTCTACTCCCTTTCTTTGTAAAATATAACAATAATTAAAGACGAATTAAAACATATAACATAACACTGAACTTACAGAAATTTAATATATTTCTAAAATGTCAGATGTTTTGAGATGTCAAGATTTTGATAGATTCAATTATCATCAATATCGTACCTTATGAATTTCCAGCGTCAAATGATTTAGTCAAAATCAGATTTGAGTAATGTAGAATTCTTCAAAACTAAGCAGAAATCTAAAAGAAATAAATTATTATTTGATTTTTTCCCAAAAAAAACAATTTTGCTGTCATCTGTGAACCAATTGTTTTGTAAATGTTTGAAATTCGTAGTGATCTACCGTACCTATTATACCGACGGAGTAATTCAAATTTAGAAAATATTCCGCGACGTTATCGGGCCGCCGCGACGTTGCTAATCAAACTTTTCTAATGATTCCAATTTGAAAAAAACAATAAAATTTCTAAAAATCCGAAATTATACTATAATTATTAATTTTTTTTAACGAAAATTTGATAGATCTTCTTGATCGTCGCCACGAGTCTACTTGCTAAGTTTCAGCTCGATTGGATCACGGGAAAAGATCAGGTAAACGAACTAGTCAACAAAATATTCAACGATCTTCTTTCGACTTCTACTACGATATTATGACGATATCTTTATGTATCATTACAAAATATCGCAGTTAAAAAATATTACTGTAATCATATAGTATATTAAGAAGCGAAAACAATCGAAAGATATTACTGATACTTGGAAATTTATTTACCGTTAATCTAGGACATGCATAACCGAAAATCGGTAATGCATGTCCTAGATAACTATCATTCAAAAGTACATAAAACGCATTTAACACAATGCATTAAAATGCATTAAGTACAATCAGAGCATTAAAAAAAACGCAATTACCTATCGCTTACATTGAGCTCTGTTGCGTATCACGTGATATATATACTCTATTGACCTTGGAAGCCATGAACTCTGCATCTATGCGATGATTTATTTTTCATATGTCTTGTCAGTTTATTGATTAACTCATAATTATATTTTATATAGTTTTTATAATTTTTTAATAATAAAATTGTACTGTGTAATCAACATGTTATTACCCTAGTTGTCAAAGTGTTTTTAATTTTTACTTTTATGTCTCACTCTGGAATATCGGGGTATTTATCGATCAGTTAATTTATGTGTTAACAAATAAATAAGATGTTCTAATAAACAAAATAATATGTGCAATCAAATGATTTGATTTTTTTTTGTTACAGGTAAGATTTTCAAAATCTACGATTCATATAAGCTTGTAAGTACATTCTTAAATAATTATTTATTTAAATTTTTTATTCATACTTCGAGAACAGTGATGGTTAAGTTGTTAAATAACAAAATTATTTAAAAAAGTAATATAAAGCGCCGCATACTTTTGCTTTTACTGCGCGGTCCAGTTATATGGCCTATTAAATGACGGAGGGCGTCGATTCTTCAATCGACGACTCCCTTCGTGAATCTGTGGCCCTGAGCACCCTTTAAGAGCGCAGACGTGGGGCGGAATTATTCTTGGCGAAGCCCCGGGGTAATTTATTTACAAGAGTTGCTCAGTTCAGCGCGAGGTATTCTGAGATATTCATTCATTCAATGTTTATTAGAAGACTAAGGCATAACCAGATTGCGGAAAAATGTTTTATTAAGCAGGGAATATAAATGTGGCAATATAGACTTTACTGTCCGGTGGTATTGGTTGAATTGGTAACACCATCTTAGGAGCCTGGAATTTAAGCAGAAATTGGGTAATTTTTTACATGCAGATGATTATTTTTATTTTTTTTATTGGCACTTCATTAAATATTATTCAGCTATAAAAATTATAAAATTTGAAAAATAGTGAATTCGGGCAAAAATGTTTGATTTCCACATCCTGGACCACCTAGAATGGATTGACCCTATAGCTGTGCGTCCAAAGTAATTCAAAATTATATATATATTAGGCAGTCTACATGCTTATCAGGTATGAAATCGCCGTTTTGTATCAAAAAACTCATTTTCATAAAAATTATTTATTAAATTAATCATAATATTGGCCGTTGTGGTCGATGTACTTCTGAAATTTTAATGGAAGTTCATTGATGCCTTTGCTATTGGAATCCTGGGGACGGCAATTTATTTTTCACCACCTCATCATCAGGTAATAAAACGAGAATTGAATTCTTGCAGATTCTACTATTTACTTTAGAACCGTCGATATGGACATTTAGTGTTAAAAATAACCAGTAGAGAATTATCTTATTTTTTAGAATTTCAGAAATAGTTCTCAGCCTGAGAAATTTATCGATATTCGATTCACCGAAATGGCTTCTAAACTTAGACCAATATAAGACGCAGCAGAAAATGCTTTTTCGGTCTTTGTGGGAGGAATAGTTATCAATATAAATTATCAAATATAATTTTTTAGGATTTAGAATTTTTAGAATTTAAGGAATTTGGTTATCAATTTAAATTATCAAATATAATTTTTTCAAAGTACCTCGATTCCTAACCTTGAATTGCAATTCAATGGATGTACATTTGGCCTTAATCCATGTCATAATAAAATAAAATTGTAAAATTGCATAGCAATTATATAAAATTTTCGCCATTTTTTCATTTATTTATAATAACTATTTATTTTATAGGAATATATTTCGTTATTCCTACTGTCGTGGATACAACTACTGAATCGATCGACCAATGAATGATCTTTACACTCGATCCGCGCTTTATTTCATTCACTTCTGTATGCAAGTGAAAGAGAACGCGACCGGACCGGCCGCTATTCTTTTTGACATTATTTTTCGAAAATTTAAGTTTCTCAATCTCGGGATTGCGGGACCAGAAAAACGTTCGATATCCCGGTACCATAATCCCTAAATGCATGTGAAAAATTGAAAAAAGTTCCAAAATTCGGTTTTCAAGAGGGTGCAATTTAAAAAAAGTTAACTACTCACAAAAAGTAACTATACTCTGATATATAAAAGCACAGACAAAATTGGGGACGACATCAGTTGCTTTTTTGAGAAATTATCCTAGGAAAATTAAATTTTATTCATTCGCTTTCAATACTTTGGCTACAAAGAGCACCTACCGCACCAGAAAAATGGATAATATATGTTAATCGATTAATAAATGAGACTTATAAGGTCGATATATTCACGGAAATGTACGAGGCCGCTATAGCGTAATTGGTTAACTCGCCTGCCCCGAATAGAAGATCCGTGGTTCGAATCCTGGTAGCAGCCAAATATTTTTTAATATGATTTTTCTGTATGTCTTTCTAAATAATTTATAAATTTGGTTTTAAATTTCACAGAACTTTTTTCTGAAAAAATTGCAACTTCACAATAAGAATGTGTTCTCGAATATAATTTAGTGCGGTTTATTTGAAAAGCTTAGAGTAACCCGGTGCTGAATAATTTAGAAAATTATTGATGCCTGAGAATGCGAAATGATTCCGACGTGCGGCGTAATACAGTAATGGCCGCCATTTTTGATCCGGAAAAGTTCATAAAAATTGTTTCGAAATTTCAAACTACCAAAACTAAGGAAAATGCACCGAAAAAATACGATTTTTTCTGAGATGGTCAAGTAACCAGTGTTGGACCACTCGAAATGGATTGGCCATGTGTGGCCATGTATTTAAGAGTGTAGTCGAGTAAAGATCTTCTCAACGACCTGACTGAATTTATTACACATAGTTATGTTGTAAAATTCGATGTATTACGCACGCCGCTGGCATGGAATGGCGTCAAGTCGTAGCCGAGAGAGTGGATGCGGGCAGTCCGTGATGTGTCCGTGATGTGTCCGTGCCGGGCGCGTTCATATGATCATCGCCAAACTCGCTTTAATTTCCTGTGAAATACAGTTCCACTTGACCAGGACTGTGTAAGCGTATACATGTGTGTTGGAGTTCTGCAAACCAATTATGTAGGAAAGTTGTGAGATGGATTAGCAATGCATATTGATGGCCACCTAATTACTATATTCAAGAATATGAATATATATTTGTTAAGTGCTATTCAAAATGCTATTGTAAATCAATATTTTATAAAGACTATCTGATATTTTACAAAAACTACTCTTTTTTCAAAAGAACTAATAATATAGTTCTTCAAAAATTTTAAATTTATAATAAATTTATGGGGTATAAAATCTCACGCTTATAGAGGAAGATTATTTATATTTTGAAACATAATTATAGTTATATATTCATATACCTACCAGTACAATTTATAATATTAACTAAGGCCTGGTTGTTTGATCAGTAAGTAAAAGCAAAAAGCATAGATTTATGCTTTTTCCACCAATGTTTTTGATTGCTGTTTTTGTTTTTGTGAAATTGTCTTTTTAAAGCCTCCAATATCATTTTTGAAAGCAAATGAAATGAAAGCTTATATTGAACTTGTTTTTACTTAGCAATTAAAAATTGAAACTTTTTAAATTTATTCGTTCATTTGATAACAATTCGAATATGTTTTCACTATTTAATAAAATATTTTTCACTCTATTATTAAAAATTTGAAAATAAATTCTAATGTTGAAAATCGGATTATAAAGTTTTGAGAATCGGCTTTGGAATTACGCGAATGGTCTTCCAAAGGCGATTTTCAAAAACAGTCAAGCCTTAATTGCTGTCATTATGGAGTTGTGCAAGACCGTCAACCGACTAATTCTCAACCTATCTCCGCATCGTCTGGGTGTTTCGTAGCTAGTAGAAAAAACTTCGGGGAGGCCTTCTCCTTTAAATTTTGAATTGAAAATATTCTTCACAATTTGGGTGAAATGACGACAGTTACGGATAAAGTAACATAAAAGTTTGCATTTTTTTTCCAATATTTCTGACTTATTTTCTGTAAAATATTAGAGTATCACTTATAAGGAATATTTGGAGTTTGCTCATATGGAAAATTAAAAAATCAATAATTTACTTTGTTTTTCATCACTAAAATAAATTTTAAACAACGTAAATTAGTTTAATTATATTCATAATAAATAACCACAAAGTTATAGCAAAATACAACACAATTATTAAAAAAAATCACTTGCTTGAAAATGAAAAACTTAAATTTTTTTTTCAAATGTCTGCATGGTTTAAATAAATAATATTATTAAATAAGGTTTTAGCTTGCGCGGCATGTAGCAAAAACGCGAGATCATGAAATTAAATATCATTTTGCAACGAAATGTGTGCGCATCCATGCACACCAGAAGTTAGCCGTCAAAGTGAGTAAAATGTGTATATTTCATAATACATTGCTTTTGGTTGTTACGGAACTGTCAAAAAATTGTTTACTCGATATTAGTGTTCCACTAATATAAATAATGTATTGTCAATTATCTTGAATCGAGTAACAATCATAAAGAGACTAAATTCACAAGCTAACAAATGATGCATTCAGCAGCGTTTTACAGAATGTCATCAGATTGGAAATGTCCGCTGGTAATACCTGGTAATAACTTAGTAATTGGCGACAAGCAAGAAGACGACGTTAATTGAGAAATCTCAGAGGAAGTAGCTATGGACGTGGTAATGTATATTTTTACATTTGTATAGTTTTTACTTTAATATTGTTTAAAAACGTGGGCAAAGAAATATAACTTCTAACGCATGTAAACAAGTACAACCACACAAATTTTTAATATTCCATATTAGTTACTGCAGTGATAATTCAAAGTTTTACTGAAAATAAGTAAAAAAATTTGAAAAAAAATGTAAGATTTGATTTCGCTTATCTTCGTAACTGCCGACATTTCAGCCAAATTTTATATTCAACATTACATGAAGATGACTTCCCCAAAGTCACGCTACTAGCTTTGAGATACGCTGTGGCAAGGTGGCGCAAAGGTCCTCGCTCAATTTTTTAAAATTAATGTTGGTTTTAAAATTAAAATAATTGGTTTTATTTATTTATTATGTTTATTTTGATAACAAAGTATACTTTTAGAAGAATGATTACATTTGAGCTACCTTGAAGCTATATATGTTTTAAAATTATCTTCACATAAGATAAGCAACTTTGTTAAACTAACGACAACTGAGTGCGTACTTTTGACACCGACGACCTTAATAGAAAATTTTGCTGGGAGACTTATTTTTCAGTTTATTTTAAATACGAGTACTTCTAGAAATTATTCGTTATTTTCACTCCGTCAGACTCCCTTTGGGGACTAATTAAAAGTTTTCGTCTTTCATGGAGGGTGACACTCTTCTCTTTTGATGTGGACCAAAAAATATACAGTAATTTTATTTATATTTTTTTGTTTTTTGCATTTTAAAAGTAACAGTTTTATGAGTATTTTAAAACATTATGCATTTTTATATCTTTAATATAAAAATAAATATACGTGAAAAATATGAAGATAAAGTAAACACTATCGGAATAAGCATTTTTTCTTGCGAGTAAAACTTTTTATTATTATATCTTTAATATAAAAATAAATATATGTGAAAAATATGTAGATAAAGAAAACACTATTGGAATAAGCATTTTTTCTTGCGAGTAAAACTTTTTATTATTATATCTTTAATATAAAAATAAATATATGTGAAAAATATGTAGATAAAGTAAACACTATTGGAAAAAGCATTTTTTCTTGCGAGTAAAACTTTTTATTATATATCGTTAATTAAATTATTTTCAAAAGCATTTATTTATTTAAAAAAAAGTTTCTTTTAATTTACAATTTAGTTTAGTTTGTGGTAGGTATAATAAAATAATAATAATTTCGAATGTCCGTCCGCATTAGCTTATCTCATTCCGTTTTCAAAATTATCTATTGTAGTATGATTTCAAAATTATTATTAAGTAAAATTAAAACATTGACATTTACGCTTTTTTCATTAAATACTCTGAACTAGATTTTTTTTATATATTCAGAATTTTAAAAATATTTCAGTTTAATGAAAATTAAAAGTAATAAGTTTATCCATTACTTTATCGCATATTTCATCGGTATTAATCGTGGATTCAAATATATAATACTCTTTGTAACAATTTCCATCACTAACGGCTACCAGATGACACAAATTACGAGAAATAAGAAGTAGAAAAAAAGCATAATTTTCTATTAAAAAATGTACATGTGACCCAAATATATATATACTGAAACTACGTCATTTCTTCGGGTATAACTCGGTTAGTATAATTATATTTTTCTAAAGGAAGCTAGCTTTTTACAAAAACACATTTTTTAAATATCTACGCAGGTATATGTATTGTTCACTTAAAAAAAATATAGGTACCCATGACATTATCATCATTAATATCTACTGTATCACCAATCCATTTTAGGTATTAGCCTGTTCAAGGATACTCTTTCATTGGATGATGCAGTAAGGGAACCTGTGATGCGAGAGAAAATCAGCAGAAATTGTCGAACATTGATTTATGATTTTGGTTGTTTTCACTCAAGACATGTGGGACCCAAGTGCGGAGCTTCTCGCCTTCTCCCATTGAATGAGGATGGCGGTACACGGTCATTTGTATTATATATTTTTTAAAATAGAGATGCAACATAGAATACACGTCACATATAACATATTCTTACTATTATCGAATAAAGTTAAATGCTTGTGATATGAAAGAGGAAGTGTTCTGGGACGGGGCTCGAACCACCGACCACCAGACATAAGAACACTACACCAACAAGCTACTCTGACTACAATTCATCTGCTAAGCCAATGAGATGGTTTAAGCGGCCCTCAATGAATTCCAGTGGTCGTGAACGCTCCTTGCTTTTCAGATCAAAATTCCCGTCAATTATGTTATTATATTACCTCTTATATAGACTTTTAATATACCGGTTTCGAGGCCTACCTGTTTCTTCATCAGAACAACTACTAAACCAGCATGTAAATAAATCTACATACCACAACCATAATACTATTCATTTACTAACAACTTTGAAAAATATTTATCACATGCGTGTTGATCTGACCGAAGGCTACCATGCACTAAGGTGCCTATCAAAAGAGATCAGCAATCTGAGTGGTGAAGATAGTGAGAGGGGGTGGGGTCTACGGGTGGTGTTGAAAATATTCTTATTGAAGCTTCTCATATATATATTTTTATTAAATTTATTTGGTAAATGTACAAACTTAAGAGTGGCTGTTTTCAATATAATATAATTAAAACACATTTATATTACACGCTTACCCACTTTTAAATGAGAATTTATTCTCGTGTTTAAAAGTGGGGGCATTGTCATATATGTATATATCTATTGTTAATGTAATCGTTAGTGTAAAACATTAGATTAAGTAAGTAAGGTATAGACAAAGAAATATTAGATTACGTTACAAAAATTAAGATATTAAATTAGGTAAGTATGATATAAACAGAACAAGAATACAAAAATGTAAGACATTAGATTAAGTAAATAAGATATACACAAGGAAACGTTAAATTAAGTTATAAAAATTAAATATTAAGAAGGTTTTGTAATAACATTAAAAAGTATGTATACATTGATTATTTTAATTTTATTATTGGTAAGATTTGTTCTTATTTTATGAAAGTATTAGGGTGTGAATAGTACAATGGTTATGGTACAGTGGTATTTATATGTTGTAACAAAGAGACGGGTACGTCTCGAAACTGGTAGACCAAAAATCTCAGTAAGTGTTATGTACTAAAATAACTAACATAAATAACATAAAATGTTTGACGACAAATTAATTGCTTTAAATATTAAAAATATTTATAATAAAAAATAACGTTTTTGAAATGCGCAAACCATCGACGAGCCGTCATTTTATTTTCATAGTATCTTCACCTGCGCAAATATTGCGCACAAATGCACAATACGATTATTGCGAGAAACTAGCAGCCTAATTTCCTAAATTGAATTTGAGCAGGAGATGTCAAGAGAGCCCACTTTTGTTTACCTGATCTTTTGTCTACATAAAACAGTAAATGTAACGTAAAACTAAAAACAATATCATTTAAAGCAAAAATTTTTTTTACGAATGACATAACGTTTACCAGTTTGTTTCACTTTAAAACTAAAAAAAGAATCTGGCACTATCTATGTATGTTAATACCTAATATACAATAAATAGGCTTCCTAGGTGCATCATCATCTAGCATTGTAAACCACTGCCAAAATAAGACTTCTCCATGATTTTGAATCTTTACCAAACTCGCAATGCTAACGCTGTCCTTAAGATAATTTTTTTAAATACGTGGATATTAAAAAGCAAATACAAAACAATTAATTCTTATATAATTCTAAAATGAATTATTTCTCACCCTACCGTACAAATCTGCCTAACACGAAAAGTTTGGACCCACTTAGCAGTTAATTGTCTGTAGGCGGAGCGCCAGTGCACCTAAATCTTTCCCATTAACGTGTTTTCGTAGCTCCTTACTTTTTACTAATATTTTGTGACATGTACTATCTTGCAAAGTACCGATTGTTGAAAAATAGCTCGATAATTCCACAGCTTAAGCTATTAAAAGTATTGGCGTATTTGGCTTGCTTTTGGTTTATGAACACACTGATTGCGCAACGATTGGATTAATAAACCAATTAGATTTTTTGCATATAAATTTAAATACGCTGTTCCCGAATTGTGACGGAAAAGTTATCGAGCAGTTTTCAATTAACGTACGGTAAAAAGTAAATAAAACATTTACTAAAATCCAACACTCAGATCTGCTTTAAATGCTTCGTATTTTTCCACATGTTTTATTTTTAAAGCTTTCATAATAACCTTAGGATTTTCAGAAAGCCAATTAGCCTAGAAAATCATAGCCAGTGATTTCCTAGTAGAAAAGACAGAAAATAGCGATTGTATCCATTATCCTTTGTGGTGCTACGCAGAATTTTGATACACCTCTCATTTACATATTATCTGAGGCATTATATATGCTAATTTAATATATCTTGCTTGGTAATGATTGCTTAAGCATTGAACTTATGTGATAAAATTTGGATAAGCTCAAATAAGTTTTTTATTCAGTGTATTATACCAAATAAATATTGTCGCGCGAACATCAGCTTTTTAAAATACCTAATCAGTCAATATATTAACAATATGCTTAATACTTCAGAAGATACAGACCAGAAAATATTTACAATATAAATCACGGTATTCAAATGATTTCAATGTGATTAATACTATTCTGCTTTCATCACTTTGTAGGTATTATGTATTATAAATTAAATTTAATATAATTCGCTGGTCTTGAACAAAGCAAATTGTGTTTTATTTAATCAATATGATTATTTATTTTCAAAATACTTCCCTCAAAGTAGAAATATCTTTTTAATTGTAAACACGTGTACAGGTATGCGGGCATTAATAATAAACGGTGTTGTTGTACAATTGAGTACATATTCTCAAGTCTGGGTTCGCTTTGAATAGAACTCCTGTTACTTCACCTCAATACGATGTACCTACATATACAACCTATTTTTCAATTTCCACAAATAGCCCCACTTTTAAAGTTTTCCAAAAAACAAACAGAGTCTACGAAGCGGGCACACAGCTTGGAGCAAGTTGGCGTAGTCTCTAGTACTCAATAAGTTATATTTCTGATAACTTTGAATATAAGGATGTTAATATTCATTTTCCTACAATGGAGAAAAACTTTCCAGATATGATGAAGAGTGAATGATTTAGAGATTTTGAAAAGTTCATCAATTTTATGAAAACTTTTTTAAACAGGGAAGACAAGGATCGATTTATTTGATTTCAATGTTGAACACAGTAAGCCCTTTATTTTGAGGACTTCGATTAGACATGTAAAATTTCCGGTCCATATATTATATGAACAAATTAACACACGTAATTTAAATACGTTAAATACCTAAAACTTGCTTAAAATTAATTTCAATCTATACCTATTAAACTCATATAACTGTCTGTCTGTGTGTTCTCTATAAAAATCTACACCGTTTGTTTGATTTGATTCAAATTTTGCATACTTATGCCTTAGGACCTGGCGGGTAACATAGGCGACATTTCTACCCAATTCTTGAACCCCTTTCTCTCCTCCTGATATATTTTTGATAAAAATCTATACCGTTTGACCGATCGAACTCAAAATTTGCAAACTAATTCTTTAGGACTCGGCGCGAAACATGGGCGACATTTCCCCCTACTCTTTTACCCTTTCCTCTCCCTCTGATATATTTTCGATGCAAATCTGTATCGTTTTACCGATCGGACTCAAAATTTGGGAAACTTATTCTTTAGGACTCGGCGGGTAATATACGCGACATTTTCCCTCTCCCATTTTACCCCTTTCCCTCCCCCTGATATATTTTCAATGCAAATCTGTACCGTTCGATCGATCGGCCTCAAAATTTGGAAATTTACTCTTTAGGACCAGTAGGGTAATAAAACTGACGTTTTCCCTTTCCTCTACTTCCTAACCCATCCCCCCTCCCAGATATAGGTATTTTCTGTACAAATCTACACCGCTCCACTGATTGGACCCAAATTTTGAATACATATTCCAGACGGAAAAAATATGCTATATTTCTTCCCTAGACATCCTATCTGTCCCAGCTTTGATTAAATGAAAACATTGTTTTAATTAGAGGCTTTGCAAAACAATGAAATATTTGTTTTCCCCCACAAATTTATTTTCAACTTAATTTCAGCAAGTTGAGTAGTTTTACTTGCGAAGTTTTAGCGAAAAAGCCTCCTGTTGGAAAGAAAGTGCACTAATAACGGCGAAACCAATTAATATCTATTACTTATCTAAAACTATCTCGATGTTTATTTAGAATTACGGTGAGTACATACGAAAATGTAGCTTTAGAAAACTCTTCCGTTAAAATAAAGTTTTCACACGTACTTAAATTTATTTGCACAAATGTATTTAGGTATAATACATAAATAAAATCAGTAAAACCAACTTATTCGCCATTTTTTGAACAAATACATACAATCAATATTGTGTTTTATATATAATTAACATTCTCTTAGCTATAATGGATACCTTGTCCATTATTTCAAGCTATTTATTTTACATAAACATTGTATTTATTTACTGTATATTGCATTTTAAATTTGTCCAATACATCATTTTTCCTTAAAGCTAAGGAAAGGTTAAAAGACGAAATTTAAGAGTTTTAAGATTAAAGTACCAAATACAAAAAACCCAAATTAAAAGTAGACCTAAAAACTCAACCACGAGTACATATTCATAGTTTCTAATCGGTGCTCCGATAGTACGGTAAAGAGATTATGGAATTAGAAATGATACTTGACCCTTTTTGGCAACATTGTGGATTCTCGAAATGAAAAACCAATTTAATGTAAGCAGCGCTAGATGGACAATTTCTTTTACACGTTTTTAATTGAGAGACTTGCATGTTGCAATTGCTGATCGCCGATCAGATTGGAATATAGAACATTACATTATAATGTACCGGTTCATATATACCCGGTTCTTCAATAAACATTTTAAGAAGATTATTTTTTTAAATTCTTTAGTCACTGTAATTGAATAATTCTTTACCAAATAGACCATAATAATCCCATATAAAAAAAAACACATATAGCTACATAAAACAAGGCGTGCGGAAAATTTTTCGCTAATAATTGCACGCCCACAGTTGCTAGCCCACATTAAGAAAATTTCACACATCACAAATGCCGATGAAAATATAGGGTGGTCCATCTGATACGTCGAATTTAATTTTAATATGAAACACACCAAATAAGTATTTAATTGGGAAATTTTTATTGATTTATAAAGTAAACATGTTGAGATAAATTACTGTGTTACCAAATTACCGCCGCGCCTGTGTTGGCATACCCTGATTCATTGGATAAAAATTTTGAAGATTGTTTTCAAGGCAGTTCGCTCAATTTCAGCAATAACGCGTTGGATTAATGTCTTTAGTTCAGGAATTGTTTGTGATGTGCTAGTATAGACAGTGGAGTTTACAAAACATCGAAGGAAAATATTGCATCGCGTAAGGATAGGGGTTAAGGTCTTTGGTGAGAATTCTCAGAATATACATAAAAATATTGTTTATTATAAATACTGGTCTAAGGAAAGAGTTTAATAATTTAAAAATATTAATTTTCACGCGTATTTTAGTCTATGTACCTATATGTTAAATAATTCGGAATAATACCATAAATACATTCAAATGAACATTTTTTATTTAATTTTTTTATTTAATTACATACAGCATTATTACATTTTTTTTCTCTAGTCTACATGAACAGGTTTACATGAACCCCAGGCAGTTCTTCTACCTTAATGCGCTATACCGTATCTTTCTAGTTAAGAAAGATAGATAAAATAAATTTCAGTTAACAATTTCATATAATACAGAAAACATAGACAAGGTTACAAAAAATGTTGTCAAATTCATTCAAAAAAGAAGTTCAAGTTTTGACTGATCATTGGAAATATGATGAATCGATAAGAAAGTACAAATGAAAGATTAAATAAAAGCAGTTAATCAAACGGAGTAAACGAAATTGTTGATAATCTTTTATATTAGCTATTCAAGAAATAAATTGTGAAATGTAAACATGATAAAATTTACTTTAATTACCAAATTTAATTAAAATCAATATTTCCATATTTGGTTTTATAGTGGGTAGAATTAACACTGTGAAGCTAAGAAAAAAAGTTATAATCATTATTCCCATAATGGGTCTTGCAGTAGGTAGAATTTACACTACTATACATAAAAAGATACATGATTTACCTTCTGAAATACCTTGTTCACCGCTATTGACATGTCAAAATTGAGTTATTTGAGGTTATCTGTATACAACTAGTGAGCTCATCGATATTTCAGAATTGAAATTGGTGTCAAATATAGATTTACGCGGACAAGACAGAATGTTCAAAAAATCATGTTCATGTGAAAAATCAGGCACAGTTTAGTATGTAATCACATTATTTCATAAAGTTCAAGTCTGTTCAGTTGCTCAAAAGCAACGTCCATTCAGATTGCATAGCCGTTATCCAATCCAACTAAACTTTTATGCGCAGCCTTCCAGTATGACATCGGAGTGCACAATCCGTGTTGGAAATGATAATTAGAGGTTACCGTTGCATCCGGACATATCCCTTGGTGTGAACGAACAATGTTTATGTACTAACATTTTAGAACGTCTGTAATTTCGAGCTCAGAATAATCTCTACTTATTTTGTAATTACCGGTAAATTGCTAGCTAACAATGTCTCGCCACCAGGTAATCTAACCTCAACTAACCTAAACTATTTTTCTTTTGATTTAAATAAATTATAGAAGTCTCACAGAGATATTTATTACACATATTTTTGTGTAATAACTCGATAATTCAGGGCTTACAACTTATATGAACTGGCTTAAATGATCACTCTACAAAATGTAACGTTCACCAATTCCATCCATATATATATATATTATATATATATATATATATATATATATATATATATATCTATATCTGTCTATATATATATTTTTTATAGTACATAAATATATATAAGAGGAAAAAAGTTACTAAAAACGCGATAATTAATGCATTTATAGTATTAAGTAAAGATAATAACAAAGATAATACAGTATAATAATATTAACTATATAATAAATAGCATTGCTTAATACCCCACATTAAAAATATACAAGTATAATTATTAACTGTGAAATCTATGTATACTGTTTCAAAAAGAGACTGCAGATGTCTCTAGTATAGCCCCTTGACATATACAAATGATTCCTATTTGGAACATATATATAACTTTCGAAAAATTCGATGTGTGGATGTTCTTACGATGGAATTGGTGAACGTTGCATTTTGTAGAGTGATCATTTAAGCCAGTTCATATAAGTTGTAAGCCCTGAGTTATCGTACAAATCGAGTTATTACACAAAAATATGTGTAATAAATATCTCTGTGAGACTTATATAATTTATTTGAATTAAAAGAAAATTAGTTTAGGTTAGTTGAGGTTAGGTTATCTGGTTGCGAGACATTGTTGGCTAGCAATTTACCGGTAATTATAAAATAACTAGAGATTATTCTGAGCTCGAAATTACAGACGTCCTTAAATGTTAGCACATAAACATTGTTCGTTGCCCTTAAATGAATGGAATTTGAATGTAGTGCTCGGTTACTGGATCTGTAAAGTAAATATTAGATTCAAATTTACTGTGTTTATTACTTTAGCCAACATTTCATAGATTCATGATTTTAAGCAAATATATGTATCACCCTTCAACATGTTAATATAACAAATGTTGCTCCACTATTGTGTTATTCATATACTTAATACTATGTACAGATGATGATATTATACATGAGAATATTTTGAAAACACTGAGATTTGCTCTAAAATATCACAACTCTAATTAAAGTCTATGGTTTGATTAAGGTACGGTTCCCGGAATAATTGCCTTCGGAGCCAAAGGTTAAGGTATTCTCAACCGATATTAATTTCTCATAGCACAGAACACAGGATTCCCCTTTTACGAAGAGCTCTATTAAAATAAGTCTTTTTTGTACGTTCACGCTATTTAACGAAAGTAAGTATTGCACTGGAAGCATGCAAAGCTCAAATTTTTTTGAAAAACAATTGTAAAAAATTGTAAATAATGTAAAAAAAAGGCTTCAACCATTCTGAGACAACCAAGCCAAGACCCTTCCGTTTTCTCAAGACGATTCATTCATCTGAGAGATAGAAACGTATTTTCGTTGTATTTAACACGATACAGATTTAACTTTGAACAAAATTTGCTGGATGGCACCAGGTATGAAAATGTGCATTGTCTTAAATGAATACCACCTATCCCAAATTTTTTCCCAATTAAATTTTGTGACCCTGCGCAAAACGAACTTAATCTAAATAATAAGTAAATATGTATTCTGTTCATCGTCGGGAATGTAAGGAAAGATAGTTATCAATACAGTAAAAGATCTTTAGCTCATTTTTATGATTTTTACAAACATATATAGGTGTGAATATCTATTACTAATACTATCTTGAGACTGAAGAAATAGAAAGAATTACATATAATCGCGGATTTTCCAGTACCCTGCACTTTTTACATTGGAAATTAGTGGAAGGTTCTTAAATAACCGATGGAAATGCTGATGTAATTCTCAAATTATCCTGAAGCCCGAAACGGTATATAAGTTACAGTGAATTTGTAATTCTAGTGAGTCTATATTTTTACTATTAGAAATATAATTTATCCGGTCAGGCAGTGAAAACATGTCAATCAATTACAGATTCACTGTGCAGTATCGGTGAAACTATATTTTGTTCACGAATGCACGCATTTTTCAAAGCTTAGTTTGTTAGGTTAAAAATATCCGGTATATAACGTTGATATGCGCAGAAGAAATGAATAACCTTTTTCACGCACTAGCTTAAATCTTAGGAGGTGATAAAGTTATAATGTTTTAAATTTGTAAGAAATTTTAAAGTTTTTTCTTGATTTTAAATTGCTTTTTATATTTTTTATATTTTGAGGCCTTACTCACTTAATAAAAGTTAGTTTTTTTAATAAAAACACTTTAATTAATGTTTAAAAATAAAAATTCCTAAGTATGAAATGTGCTATGTTAATAAATGACGTAATTATAAAACAGAATGCCGTTGGCAGCGGCGTAATTTATTGGTGCATTTCATACTTAAAATTTTTTATATTTAAATAATAATCAAGGTATTATTATAAAAAAAACTAACGTTTATTATGTGAGATAAGTCTATAAATACGGGAATAAATACTGTTTAAAATCATCTCTTTATACAGGGTTATTTGGAAAACATTGATAACCTCGCAGGAATATATTCCTGTCTTGATTATTAGTCGAAAATGTTCAGGCTATCATGACCTAATATCAATAGATATGGAGATATGCGACACCAGTTTTCATTTTTTTTCAATATTTCTGACCTATTTTTTGTAAAACGTTGGACTATCACTACAGTAACTCACATCATTTACGAAAAATTCATTTGTTTCATTACAAGTTAAATAAAATGATAAAAACCTTGAAAAAATTCCAGTTGGAATGTTTTCCAATTGGAATTTGAAGGTTTTTATTTTTTTTATTTGACTTGTATTAAAGGGAATGAATTTTTCATATTCGATGGAAGTTACTGTAATGATAGTCCAATGTTTTGCAAAAAATAACTCAGAAATATAGAAAAAAAATGCAAATTTTGATGTCGCATACCTCCTTAACTATTGATATAAGGTATGATATAAGATATGATATAAGATATAGCTTGAGCATTTTCGACTCATAATCAAGGCGGGAATATAGTCCTGCGAGGTTATTAATGTTTTCCAAACAGCCCGGTATAAATAAAAAGCGTTAAATTTTTTATTTATTCA
Organism: Agrypnia vestita; assembly: GCA_016648135.1. NCBI lineage: Eukaryota > Metazoa > Arthropoda > Insecta > Trichoptera > Phryganeidae > Agrypnia > Agrypnia vestita. The sequence goes on from JADDOH010001431.1 coordinate 175,244, forward strand.
CATTTTTTTATTAAATTTATTTGGTAAATGTACAAACTTAAGAGTGGCTGTTTTCAATATAATATAATTAAAACGCATTTATATTACACGCTTACCCACTTTCAACTGAGAATTTATTCTCGTGTTTAAAAGTGAGGAGCATTATCATTCATGTATATATCTATTGTTAATATAATCGTTAGTGTAAGACATAAGATTGAATAAGTAAGATATAGACAAAGAAATATTAGATTAAGTTACAAAAATTTATTTGTTTATTTAACGCCTTTATGGGCTTTTACAAATATACAGAATAAAATTTAAAAAAAATTACATAAGACAGTTAAAAAAATAATACAGTTAAAGTTTACTATAATAATAGTAAAAAGGTAGTAATAATAGTAATAACAATAATAATAATAATACAGAAAAACATAAGACAGATAAAATAATAATACAGAAAAATTTATTGTCCATTTCCATTTCGTTGAGATGTAAAGAATTGTATCAGTTTATAGGTATAAAAAACATATTATGCGTACATATAAATATTCATAAAAAGTTAGCGCCGCCTTGGACACTAAAAACGATTTTCAGTCCGCGGCCTGTCGATTAATGTTTATATTTTATTAATTATTGTAAATAATGTTTTTTTTATTTATTTATTATTTAATTATATAATAGAAACCTAAAAGGTTTATGGATAACATTTTTATATGATTCAATATAGGAATATAATAATACATAATATAATTTAGATATAAAGTCATTTTTTAATAGTTGGCCGAGTTTTAGCATTTTTGTCACATCTGTTTTGAATTTGTCAGTGGTCAGTCGTTTGGTCTGTTGTTTCAGGTCGTTGTATAGGTTTAATCCATTGCAAATTAGTCGAGATTGTCCTGTTTTTGTTTTGGCGTGTGTTGTGTGATAGTTTTGAGCCATTCTAGTGTTGTGTTGGTGTTTTTCTGTTTTTGTGTAATTTTATGTCTTCGTCTTGTATTTCGCTAATTGCTAGTCTATGAATGATTTTAAGTGTTTCGATTTTTATAATGCTTTCAATGTTTAATTGTTGTGTTATACGGTATACAGTTTCAGTTGGTGTCCGGTATTTCAAATCATAGACCATTTTTAGTATTTTGTTTTGCTGTCGTTGTAGTCTGTTTAGGTTAGTTTTGTTTCCGGTTCCCCAGAAGGGTATCAAATATCCTATTCTACTCTTGACGTATGCCTGGTACATCAGAATTTTTACGGTCTTCGGTGTGATTTCGTGTATTTTGTGGAATAGGCTGGTCAGTTTAGTCAGTGAGTCAATTACTTTGTCTATTTGAAAGGTCCATTTGAGGCGTCTGTCTATGTTGAGTCCTAAGTATTTAGTATTTCTACTTCAGTGAGTGTTTCACTGTGTATTTTTATGTCCATTTTATGCGTTTTCCATCTGGCCTCAAAGTTAATGTAGTTACATTTTTGAGCATTTAAGGTTAGAATATTTATTTTTGTCCATTCAGTTAATATGTCTATGTTTCTGTTAATTTGTTTTGTGGTTTCTATGTCATTACTGTTTTCGTTAAATATTCCGAGGTCGTCTGCATAGAGTATTATTTTGCCTCTGATATTTAGCTGCTTCAGGTCATTTATATATATTATATAGAGTAATGGTCCTAGGATTGATCCCTGTGGGACACCATAGCTGACATTCATATATGACTTGTAGTTTCGTGTAGTGTGGTGTATTGCTTTCTTTCTTTTAAGTATCTGTCGAAAATGTTTAAGACGTTGCCAGTGATTCCGATTTTTGATAATTTGTTGAGTAGGGTGGTCAGATGTACTCTGTCAAATTCTTTTTAAAATCGAAAAAGAGTCCGGTCACGCTTTTCCCTTCGTCAATTTTTGTCTGTAAGTAAATTAATACATTTATCATGGCTGTTGTGCTTCCCTTTTTTCTTAAAAGCCGTGCTGTGTTTTCGTCAGTATGTTGAGTTTATTCAAGTGTTCGAGTATTCTTTTATGTATTACTTTTTCAAATATTTTACTAAATTTTACTAAACAACAGTGAGGTTTTCTATGGGTCCGTAGTCGCTGGCTTCGCCTTTTTTGCCACTCTTGTGTATTGGGGTTATTCTGGCTTTTGAGTTTCGTGTGTCTATTTATACTAAGTCTTGTGATGGTGGGTATGACTATGTCTTGTATAATTTTGAGCGTTGATGTTTTTATTTTGTGTAAACCGGGGGATGCATTTTTTTGAGATTTTTTATTATTAGCTTGATTTCTCTGTCTGAGGTTTGTCTGAGGTACATTGAAGCGTTTGTTTTTTTTTGTGGTGCTGCTTTTTTCGATTAATTGATTTGCATTGTAAGGTTTTCTCCGACTGTAGAGCAGAAAGTGTTTATGGTGTTCACTATTTCTTGCGGATCTTCTGTGATAGTTCCATCTTTTATTTTTATTCTTTTTATGTTGTTTTTTTTAATGTCTGAGTGGGATACAATTCTATTGATGATTTTCCAGAGTTTTTTGCTGTAAGCATCGTTTAGTTGTGCACTATAGTGATCTTTTTTGTTTTTTTATGGATGTTTTTACGTCTCTTTGGCAGTAGTTATAATATTTTATAAGTTCGGTGCTATGCGTTTCGTTTTTCATTATTTTGTATGCTTTTTATCTTATTTTAATCTTTTGGAAAATGTCTTTTGTCAGCCATCCTTCTTTAATACTGTTTGTATATTTTCTTTTTCTTGTCTCAGTTGATTTGTTTAGCTCTTTTTTTATTTAATTCGGCGAAGGTGTTTATTGTCTTATTTTTTAGTGTTTTGTCTAGTTTTATATTGAGTTTTGTAGTCAATTAATTTCTTTGTGTACTCTTGTTTTCTGCTTCCTATCTTTGTTGGTATTTTGAATTCAATCTCGATTGATTTATGGTCACTGAGAGGGATTTCTGTTAGCTTTAATATTGGTGGTATTTCGTATGTGATATTTGTAGATACATGGTATATTGTTTGTTATCGCCTCGATCGTTTTCTCTGGTATCGTTTTGTTCATCTATTTTATTTAATATTTCCAAGTTTTTACTTTTTAGTACTTTTGTAGTCTCTGTCATTTACTTTTAGTAGATTGATGTTTGTGTCACCAATGATAATTGTCTTGTCTTGATTCTGTATGTTTAAAATGTTTTGTTCAAGGAATTGTATGTAGTCGCTTTCGTTTTCTTTGTTTGACTGTCTGTAGATAGCAATGATGCAAATTTTTGGTTTGATTACGTGCTGGATGACCAGGGTCAACGAGCACAAACGGGCATGCAAACTCGGTCATCCAGAAAAATCAGCACTGGCTGAGCATTTTCTGGATACCGGCCATCATTTTGCATTCGAACCGAAAATCCTTGGAAAGCCTAAGAGTCACCATGCGCGTCTTATCAAGGAAGCACTAAAAATCTACAAGCATCCGATAAACATTAATAGAGATGATGGTCTCAAATTAAAAACATTTTGGTATTCGGCGCTTCAAAGTCATTCTCGTCGCAGACTCCGCAGAGATAGTGATCAGACAACAGATGAATCATACATACAACACAATACAACACATCATGACTTCGGCACGGTATTGCAAGCCGATACTTAACCACAACACCAACATTCAAGACAACACATCAGCCCTGATGATGGACCCTGCAATGGGATCCGAAACGTCGGCCCGAAAGGTCGTAACAACACGGCATAATACCCCAGTAAACACAAACTTGAAGATTGCAATACTACATTTACAAAATTTTTGCGAAAACAAGCGAACCCAGAATACATATGGCGCGATCCTGGAAGTGGAAGGTAACACATTCACTAGAATAATGCAAACGAAAAAACTACACATTGATGCATAGTACTGGGAGAAATAAGTACTCTGAGATGCTTCAAATGCTGTGGATACAACCACAAATCAAAAGACTGCAAAGAAAAAATGGCATGCCGAACTGCTCAGAAGAACACAACCGCGAACAGTGTACTAGCCCAAATGCAAGAAAAACGCAACAACACTAAAACTCTACAAACCACACCGCTACAAACATGGAATTTCAACCTCCAAAAGATAACTTGAACGCCAAAAAAGAAAAATTAATTATCAACAATAGCAACCAAAAAGACAAGATGAAAACAAAACAAATTTCAAAATACTTTACTTTAATATCCGAAGCCTCAAGCCAAAAGTAGATGAACTGAACATTATATTACAAAACAAAATGCCACACATACTCCTCCTCTCAGAAACATGGCTAAAAATACATGAAGCTAAGTTATACAAAATTAATAACTACAACGGAATTCACTCTTGCAGAAACAGCAAAGGTAGAGGGGTCTCTATATATGTACACAAAAACCTAGAATTTGACAAACATAAAGATGAAACATTCAAAGATGTAAATATTCTATTAAAAATTAAAATCATCAAACCAAAAATTTGCATCATTGCTATCTACAGACAGTCAAACAAAGAAAACGAAAGCGACTACATACAATTCCTTGAACAAAACATTTTAAACATACAGAATCAAGACAAGACAATTATCATTGGCGACACAAACATCAATCTACTAAAAGTAAATGACAGAGACTACAAAAGTACTAAAAAGTAAAAACTTGGAAATATTAAATAAAATAGATGAACAAAACGATACCAGAGAAAACGATCGAGGCGACAACAAACAATATACCATGTATCTACAAATATCACATACGAAATACCACCAATATTAAAGCTAACAGAAATCCCTCTCAGTGACCATAAATCAATCGAGATTGAATTCAAAATACCAACAAAGATAGGAAGCAGAAAACAAGAGTACACAAAGAAATTAATTGACTACAAAACTCAATATAAAACTAGACAAAACACTAAAAAATAAGACAATAAACACCTTCGCCGAATTAAATAAAAAAAGAGCTAAACAAATCAACTGAGACAAGAAAAAGAAAATATACAAACAGTATTAAAGAAGGATGGCTGACAAAAGACATTTTCCAAAAGATTAAAATAAGATAAAAAGCATACAAAATAATGAAAAACGAAACGCATAGCACCGAACTTATAAAATATTATAACTACTGCCAAAGAGATGTAAAAACATCCATAAAAAAACAAAAAAGATCACTATAGTGCACAACTAAACGATGCTTACAGCAAAAAACTCTGGAAAATCATCAATAGAATTGTATCCCACTCAGACATTAAAAAAAACAACATAAAAAGAATAAAAATAAAAGATGGAACTATCACAGAAGATCCGCAAGAAATAGTGAACACCATAAACACTTTCTGCTCTACAGTCGGAGAAAACCTTACAATGCAAATCAATTAATCGAAAAAAGCAGCACCACAAAAAAAAACAAACGCTTCAATGTACCTCAGACAAACCTCAGACAGAGAAATCAAGCTAATAATAAAAAATCTCAAAAAAATGCATCCCCCGGTTTACACAAAATAAAAACATCAACGCTCAAAATTATACAAGACATAGTCATACCCACCATCACAAGACTTAGTATAAATAGACACACGAAACTCAAAAGCCAGAATAACCCCAATACACAAGAGTGGCAAAAAAGGCGAAGCCAGCGACTACGGACCCATAGAAAACCTCACTGTTGTTTAGTAAAATTTAGTAAAATATTTGAAAAAGTAATACATAAAAGAATACTCGAACACTTGAATAAACTCAACATACTGACGAAAACACAGCACGGCTTTTAAGAAAAAAGGGAAGCACAACAGCCATGATAAATGTATTAATTTACTTACAGACAAAAATTGACGAAGGGAAAAGCGTGACCGGACTCTTTTTCGATTTTAAAAAGAATTTGACAGAGTACATCTGACCACCCTACTCAACAAATTATCAAAAATCGGAATCACTGGCAACGTCTTAAACATTTTCGACAGATACTTAAAAGAAAGAAAGCAATACACCACACTACACGAAACTACAAGTCATATATGAATGTCAGCTATGGTGTCCCACAGGGATCAATCCTAGGACCATTACTCTATATAATATATATAAATGACCTGAAGCAGCTAAATATCAGAGGCAAAATAATACTCTATGCAGACGACCTCGGAATATTTAACGAAAACAGTAATGACATAGAAACCACAAAACAAATTAACAGAAACATAGACATATTAACTGAATGGACAAAAATAAATATTCTAACCTTAAATGCTCAAAAATGTAACTACATTAACTTTGAGGCCAGATGGAAAACGCATAAAATGGACATAAAAATACACAGTGAAACACTCACTGAAGTAGAAATACTAAATACTTAGGACTCAACATAGACAGACGCCTCAAATGGACCTTTCAAATAGACAAAGTAATTGACTCACTGACTAAACTGACCAGCCTATTCCACAAAATACACGAAATCACACCGAAGACCGTAAAAATTCTGATGTACCAGGCATACGTCAAGAGTAGAATAGGATATTTGATACCCTTCTGGGGAACCGGAAACAAAACTAACCTAAACAGACTACAACGACAGCAAAACAAAATACTAAAAATGGTCTATGATTTGAAATACCGGACACCAACTGAAACTGTATACCGTATAACACAACAATTAAACATTGAAAGCATTATAAAAATCGAAACACTTAAAATCATTCATAGACTAGCAATTATCGAAATACAAGACGAAGACATAAAATTACACAAAAACAGAAAAACACCAACACAACACTAGAATGGCTTAAAACTATCACACAACACACGCCAAAACAAAAACAGGACAATCTCGACTAATTTGCAATGGATTAAACCTATACAACGACCTGAAACAACAGACCAAACGACTGACCACTGACAAATTCAAAATATATATATATACATATATGTACATAGCTTCGTTTCTATAAGACTTATTTGAATATTTGACGCTGTTTTAAAAAATGTTAACGCTGTAAAGGTTACGCTGGTTGGGGTCACTTGCAGCGCGTGGGAGGCCAATGACCCGTCACAGTTTTGTTCAGTGATCTGCAAGGGTGCAGAAGAGTGGGTAGGTCGAAGCTGAGAAGGCTCGATGATGTGGATGTGGACTTTTGTGGGTGATGAACTACAAAGAAATATCCTGATAAAAGAAAATTGACAAGTTCTGTAGTTAGCCAGGACATACTGGATCCAACGTTGTAATTAAATTATCTAAAAATTACAAGTAGCCTTATATTTTAAAAATAGATGATGAATATTCAGACCGCGATTAATATTTAGTTACAGTGAAATTAAATTTTTTTCTTCCTCACCAAAATGTATCACACAATAATACATCCAGTTGTTACATATGCATGCGAGACATGAAATATAATGTTTAAATATCACGAATCGAAAATATACAAAATAAAAATAATCAAATAAATGTCGTATCGATTGAAATTAAACTTTACACGAGAGCAAATCTTGAAATATGCAAAAAACATCGCCTAATTACTACCTCTGCAAAAACGTCGTGAAATAGCAAATTTAACTTTCTTGCTAAAAATATCTTCAGGCTGAAAACATTGTCCCGAATTATTGGACAGAAGTTTGTCTTTTGTTCGCGCATATTTCAAAATATTCAAACCTCATGATGCCAGATTTTTTTAATCACGTTCCTGATAATAAATGTGTTTCAGGCCGCATATAAAAGCTTAGCGGGCCGCAGGTTGAGTAGGGCTGATCTAGAGAGATCTACAGCCTTCGGAAAATGTCTACAAACGTCTAGAAATAGCTGGTGTAACCGAGAGGTAACGAGAACCTTCTCCTAAATACTAGAATAATCTAAAAGGCACAAAAATATCAGCATTTAGGTATAAATATGGAATGGAGCGGTGGCGCGAGAGAGTTGTCGCGTTTGACAGTTTTATTTAGTGCGAAGTATGCGCGATATTGAGCGAACTAATCAAGTGTAGTACCTAATTGGCGAAATAAATAAATGCGATAAATACTGCATGCGAGAATCGAATGTTCTACGAAAGATAAATATGTGTTACCCAGCGATTATTAAGTGTTCATATAATGATATATTGCGAAATAGTGTATATTAGAGAAAACCGTTAAGTTTAATTCGTATTAAGTGACTTTTTATATTTAATAATTAATTAATCATTAATTTAGAAATCGCTAATTAATTTTTACTGTTTTCATTCATTCTTCACTAGTCACGATACGTGACAATATGATCAATTGTTTTCGCAATTTTCAATAAATTTCAGTGCCTTTTAACTTTAATGTAAAGAAATAAGTATTCATGTAAAATACCCGACTGCTCTGCTCTGAAAATTCAACGGCGAAGTGTTTTGCAGTGGATTTTTAAAATCTTTTTCTATTTTTAGACTCTGTATACTATGATCGCACCACGACACTGCTGGTATATGGCGCTGTTTTCAGAGTGAATGGTACTGTTCAGTGACACTTCCACTGTAAGTTCTGGGTACTGCACTGGGTGTACTAATAATCTAGAACCTCGTGAATGGGAAATGTACTTGCGGAAACTGCACGGAACGCGAAATATTTAATATAAAATGCAATAGTGTGTACCCATTTTTAATTTGTTATTTATTAAAAAGAATATACCTTTTATGATAAAAATTATAAATAATGTTCATAACATAATTAATAGTGACATTAAGAATGTTCTTAGGTTTTCACGGCCACTCAGAATCTTCAAGTTTGTGTTTACTGGGGTATTATGCCGTGTTGTTACGACCTTTCGGGCCGACGTTTTGGATCCCATTGCAGGGTCCATGTTGGACCTTCACATCAGCCCTGATGATGTACCCGGCAATGGGATCCGAAACGTCGGCCCGAAAGGTCGTAACAACACGGCATAATACCCCAGTAAACACAAACTTGAAAATAGTGACTTTAATCAATAAATGCATACTTTTGTTATCAGTTATTAAATTTGTTTATTATACCTGTGGTTATTCATTGCAAATAAAATTACTTGGCAAATAAAGTGATTTAAACCAAATGAATTACACAAATACATTTGGTTTAAACCACCGTATTTTTGATAATACCAAGCAGTTTCTGAACCACCGAAGAAGAATGAATAATGGTTTCGAAACCAGTGTTACCAAAAATATAGTGGCTTAAAACAAGTGATTTTATGTTTAATTTAATCATCAATCATAATAATTTCGTCGTCTGTGCGTCTATCCGTCCGTCCGTCCGTTTATCTGTCTATCTATTCCATAACTTTGTATGACATCCGTAGATTTGTTCGAATTTACGGCTAAAAAAAATAAATTAAATGGCTGAAGGCGGGGCTTGAACCCTGGGCCAGCAAACTCGGATCTTTACTCTACGCATGTCGCTACGGTCGTCTCTCCGCAAACCGCCAAAAAGATATTATAAATGTATACTAGCAAAACAAAGACGCGAACCAATTTTCCGTAATTTTCGTCGGATGACAGCTAGTTTTCAATAAATACAACGACAATTCAAGAAAATCACAAAAAAGTGTCTTTACTTGGATAACTAAGAAGATATATAACTAAAAATACAAGTTTACATATATATATATTGACGCAATAAACAATATTCGTCACACTATTTTTTCAATTACAGCGCGAAATATTGTATCGATAAAATCATGCGAATACACGCAGGTATTGCGCGCGCATTTCGGAACCGCGACCATCTACGAACTTTAGCGGCCGCTATAATCGGTCAAAGCGAAACAAGATGGCGCCATTCGTATTTCACCAGACATAAAGAATAATAACATATAACATATATGTATATATGTATATATACATGTATATATATATATATATATAATATAATAATTTATATATATATTATATATATAGTTCAAAACAAAGCGATGCGTATAATATTGGTGCAAATATTAAAAATTAGACAAGGATTATTACCCAAATTCTTTGATAATAGTATGAAACTGAATATACATTTTCATTCTTATAATACAGGAGGAGGTTACAACATAAGACTTCCGATAAAAAAAAAAAACACCTCACAAAATTGTATGGCGTACAAAGGTTTAAAAATCTTCTATATCTGATATAAGGAGGTTTAAACCGGAGTGCAAATATTTTATCATAAAAACTTTTCAACGACTAGATTAAATGCAATATGTTTAAATGAAGTATTGTATTAGCCCACGCAACATTATGTGTGGAACTAAATACTTATGATAAATAAATAAAAAATAAACAAATTATTCTCGATTTTCATTCACGTCGTTTTATTATAATTATGTTGTTTGGTGTTGTTTTATTGTACTTTTTAAACTATCAAATCATCCTGTTTCCTCTAGACCAGCGGTACTCAATCTTTTTTTTCATCGGGCCACATACATATTTTTGTTAAGTCACGCGGGCCGCAACATTATATTGATATGACGAAAAAAAAATTATTTAGGGAAAAACAGTATTGGTTGAAACCCACTTGATTATTTAACAAATATATTTTTTAACTATAACAGAATGATAATAATATGTATCGCTTATCAGCATACTAGCCAATACCACCTCAAATATTAACAACAGCTTATTTCCCTATATGAAATTTATTTTCATTTTATCTGTATACTCGAAATACAATAATGAAAAAAAATAAAACTCAAAACTAACGTAAATCCCAGCGTTTATTAATTTTTGGCGTCCTAACAAAACAATAAATTAATTAACAAATACATACAAAAACATGATTTATTGTACAACACCTAATTACAGACGTAACGAAATTATAAAGTAAAAAAATATGTCCAGAGTTGCACAGACCACATTATGGCATTAAAACTACGATACCAATTTGTACCTACAATACAAAGATTTGGACAAACTCAAAATATTGTGTGGATTATTTGAATGGTAAAATATTTATAGATTTGATTATTATATTTATAGAAGTTGGAATAATATTTATAGATTTCAAAAAAGTATTCGACACACTGGAACACGAGATTTTACTGAGAGTAATGGATGAATGTGAAATACGATGACCACTAAAAAATGGCTAAAATGTTACACCACAAACACAAAACTTCTGTTGGTTAAAATAACAAATTCATTCATAAACCACAGAAATCCGTTTTAAAATGACAAAAGTTTTTTCGCGCTTATTTCGAGATGTTCAAAACTTACGATGCAAGATTTTTTAATAACGTTTTATAAAAGCTTGGCGGGCCACAAGCGGCCCGCGGGCCGCAGGTTGAGTATGGCTGCTCTGGACGATATGAAAATCTTTTTACCTATAAACTCAATCGAGGAGTGTCAGAAGCTGCATGATGATCTGCACCGTTTGAATACGCATGTTAGCAATGCCCACTGTCTGGAACTTATAAACCTATAATAATTTAGCTAATTAACGATGTAACTTACAAATTCACTTCATTTTGTATTCGTATTATTTTTGTTTAAAAGCTTGAATATAATATAAGGATCTTCGTTATTAAGGTTCTATGTATGTGATTCAATACGATCTGAAAATTAACGGAATCTTATTAATGAAGTATGTGATTTCGCACAAAGCTAACAATTCTTTGATATTTAGTCGATACGAAACATCGATTCAAAAGATAAAAATAATATTCTGTCAGAACCTTTCTGTATCTTACACCAAAATAATGCAAAGCATAGTTTCAATTTTAATATGTAGTTAATTATGATCCAATTGGGAATTCACATATTCAACATAGATATTACCTTGCAAAATACAAAGTTACTACTCCCACGTTTGGATAGTTTCCATCGAGAGCTTTTAGGAAAGTTTGTTTGTTGTGGTGTTTTCGGACTTTGTTGTTAGTCCATCTTTACGTGGTCCAGGTAGCGATTTTATTTTTGACCACTTTCCAGTAGAGTTGCACCGGACAATTAATATTTTGCAACTCGGTATTAGGTGAAATTAAATTTCTCTGTACACAGAGGATTATACGAGCTATTTATGTCTATTGCTGATCTTACATCAGAGACATGCTGCCAGAACATTTAAGTTGTAAGAGGATACATTTTTTTTTTAAAATAGAGATGCGAACACGGAATACGTGTCACATAAAAATTCTTACTATTTTCAAATTAAGCTAAGCGCTTGTGCAATGAAAACAGGACTAACTTGCTGGTCTGGAGTGAAATGCGAACCCGTGACCTTTGGATCGTGAGGCGAGAGTCCCAACCACAAGACCAAAAGCTACATATTTTGTAAAAATAATTTAATTATATATTAACTTTACAGAACATTATGTTGTCACGAGATGCTCAAATCAAGACGAATCGGGCGTAATAAAAGTTTTCCAAATATATTAGAAGTTTCTACAATTATTTGGGAATTAATAGCAAGCACGAAAAAATATCAAAAGCTTTAAGAAAATCGAGAGTTTAAATACAGAAGCCAAGCCGCGAATAAAGCGAACGAATTAGACGGAGAGCGATACCAAGACTACAACGCGAGTGAAGTACCTATATAGTGAATCAGTGCGATACAAGCGATGAGCATCAGCATTTTCAGGGATAAGTGGAATATTCTTAAGTACGAGATACAGAATAATTCTCCGGTAAAATTCGTGTCCAGTTACATATTGTAAATAATAAAAAAAATACTCATGTTTTATTTCGTCTCCCATCGCCGCGAGCACGTGGCAATATATTATTTTCTGAAGTAGCCGTACCCTTATGAAAAGTTAATATCGACTTTATTTGCTAAAATCTAAATTAAAAGTAATAAAATAATCAGATAAAAAATGTCAAGACTGTGTAATTTCAACCCTTAGATTAGATAATCTACATACAATAATTTCGTTTTCTATCTGATTGTCCGTCTGTCGGTCCGTAAATTCGTAACATGCTGGAATTAAAACTTAAGATAATAATTAGGGTGCGATCAGCGCGCGGATCAAACATCATGCAAAGGCCGAAATTACACTGTCTTGATATTTTTATAAAATTACTAGCTGCTTGGAAAGGATTAAGTTTAACAATAAGAGTCTGAGGGGAAACAAAGATTCCATTGTTTTGCAAAGCCTTTAATTAAACAATGTTTTAATTTAATCAATGCTGGATGGATGAAATGTCCAGGAAGGAAATGTTTGCTGGGAAATATATCAGGGGAGGGGATGGAGTAAAGCTGGAGAAGGGAAAATGTCACTTATGTTACCCGTCGGGTACAAAAGAATATGTATGGAAATTTTGAGTCAGATCGGTTGAGTAGTATAGATTTGCATGAAAAATATATCAAGTGAGGGGGTGGAATAAAGGGAGAGGGGAAATATCGCATATGTTACCCACCGAATCCTAAATAATAAGTATATAAATTTTGAGTCAGATCGGTCGAACGATATATATGCATGGAAAACATATCATTGGGAGAAGGAGGGGTAAAGAGGGAAAGAGGAAATTTCACTTTTGTTATCTGCCGGGGCCTATATAATAAGTGATTCAGATTGGTCGAACGGTACAGATTTCCATGTAAAAAAAATCAGGAGTAGCCTGATATATTTTACATGGAAATGGCTAAAGAAGGAGGGAGAAAATGTTATCCGCCGGGACCCAAATAATAAATATGTAAAATTTGGCTTAGATCGGTCGAACGGTACGGATTTGCACGGAAAATATATTAGGTCCTTACATATGAAATTGGCGTTTAGTATGGGAGGAACATAAAGCCGATTTTTTTTTATTATAATATTTTTATTTAATCAAAGTATGTACCATTGCTATCTATGCACTTTTGCCATCTCATAGGTAGTTCATCGATCCCTTTACTAAAAAAACCATTCGGACGGGAATCAATAAAATCTTTGAAGGCGGTTTGGACTGCCCCATCGGAGTTGAATTTTTTCCTTTACAAGAAGTTATCCAAATTTCGAAAAAAATGGTAATCTGTTGGGGCAAGGTCCGGAGAGTACGGTGGATGTCTTAGACATTCCAATTGAAGCTCCTCTAATTTGGTAGCCGTCTGTTGTGCAGTGTGTGGTCTAGCGTTATCATGAAGCAGCAGTGGCCTAGAGCGATTAACCAGCCTCGGTTGTTGAGCAGCTATCTTTTCCATCATGGTTTGCAGTTGCTGACAATAGACATCTGCCGTAATCATATGGCCAGATTTAAGATTTAAAATCCCTTCATTATTGTGCTGGTTGAGTAATGCAACGCAGCAGTCAACGCGCGTTTGTTGATTTGCTTCATTCAATTCGTGAGGTACCCACCTTTCAAGCTTTTTCACCTTACCAATTTGCTTCAAGTGTATTAAAACAGTTTTATCACTAACACCGCAGCCTGCAGCTAACTCGAATGTGGTTTGCGATGGATCCGCTTCCACAATAGCCTTCAATTCTTCATTATCAACTTTGGTCTCCGGCCGTCCACGGGGCTTGTTCTGCAGGTCGAAATTTCCAGAACGAAAACGTTGGAACCAAAAACGCACCGTGTTTTCTTTAGCGGCACCGTCGCCATACACATCATTAATCCTTCGAGCCGTTTCTGCAGCACTGGTGCCACGGTGGAACTCGTACTCATAAATAACGCGATATTTCAAGTTTTTCATTTTGTAAACTGAGTGACGCAAAGAAAAAAACAATTGAGGAAAAAACAAATGAATTATAATTTTCAAAACACAAATACATGAGTAAATAGCTGTATAAATTTGGATTTGGAATTCCTAACCAAAGAGAAGATATTTGAGATCAAATTTGCCAGTACGGCAAAACATCAATTTCATATGTAAGGACCTAATATTACTGAAAAGGGAAGAGGTCAAGGGGGGGGATGTTACTTATGTTACCTACTGGGTCCTAAAGAATAAGTATAATATAAGTAATAAAAAATGGACAAACGGTAGATTTGTATAGATAGCAGACAGATAGACATTGAGTTTTATACGATTTTTATATATTTATTTTATACGATGGATTTAATTATATTTAGTTTTAGGTCAATTAAAAAAAACTAATGGTTTTCTATTCATTCTGCAATTATTGCATCTCGTGATTTCTCACGGGTGTACGGCTTGTGTGGTATTAATTGTGATTGAGTATTACAAGATTACATATTTTAGGAGATGAGACATTCACATGAGACATGATACATGATATACGTATATGTGAAGAAATGCAAATAAAACCAAAGAATACGAGTCGCAGGAAAATTTTTAAGCGGTTTTGTGTGGATGCCCCCCCCCCCTGCGCTTTCACTCATGAGTTTAGTAGCGTGGAAAGGATGAACACTTTAGAATAAAAAAATGCTGAATTCAGTGGTAAAAGTGTAGGGCCGACATGGGAGCTATATTTTGCTCTTAAATTGGCCCTGTGTGTGTGGTGGGTCCCTCTTCTCTGTCTGCCATAGTCATTAATAATTCTTTGTATATCATATATGTAAATACTTGATTATAGTGAATAATACAATCAAAATAAAAAATATTGAGTTTCGTATTCAAGTCATGGTAATGTTTTATTAACGAGACAATAATTATTTTTGTAACCTGTTACTGTAAAATAACTAAAAATACTCTCTTATCCATCTTGTTGTACCAATACTCTTATCCTCTCATCCATGTGTGAGCTGGTATTTTGTTTATTTGCTTTCTTAGTATTTTTACCTTTCGAGTCATGTTTCACCATTTGTTCTGAAATGTTAATTTAAAATGAAAAGGAAATATAGGGATTATATAAAAACAAACAAACATCTTTTTATGATAAAAGCCGTCATACTTTTGTATTTTTAAGACAATGAAAAAATTTATTTCAGGTTATAAATTTTAAGCTTTGCAAAAGTACAAATACTGTGAGTTATTCCTTAATCGATTTATTTTTGTTTTTTTGATGGTTTCAAATGAATAAAAAACTCCGCTAATTCAGCAAATATGTTAACAAAAATATTGCCAGGAACACACTTCTTCTTCATTTTCGGCGGTCCCTGGTTACGAAGATACCGTCTGCAATGTTTTATTTGTTATGCAATCGAGCATGGCTAAAGAGCCTATTCTCGAACCACACACCCTTCCACAAATTTTGCACGTGCATCCGGTAGCCAGGGGATTTCTGATAGATTTTTCTCCTTTTCTTTCCTATTTCTTCTTTTCTAGAAAATTACATTGGCCCTATTCCGGCTTATTTTCCCGGCGCAGTATATTGTATGACACTCGTGGCCTATCATGACCCGCGATTTCCCAATTTTTAGAATCTATCCCAAATCTGCTTAGATTTGGGATAGATCCTTCAGGACGCCTTTGTATCTTTTTTTTACACACTCTCTTTCGCCTTCTCTTTTAATTTGTTTGGAAATACTGTGATCATCTTAACATAATGACCTGCCTATCCTGCTTGGTTCTTCAGGACCGTAGTTAGAACACTGTGGATGTCACTTTTTAAATAAATGACTAAGAGTGTTTTGCTGATTGATAGAAGTGATATTC
Source organism: Agrypnia vestita (assembly GCA_016648135.1). Lineage (NCBI taxonomy): Eukaryota > Metazoa > Arthropoda > Insecta > Trichoptera > Phryganeidae > Agrypnia > Agrypnia vestita. Next base: position 191,613 of record JADDOH010001431.1, read on the forward strand.
AAATTTCCTTGATATCCAATTTGTCACACTATTATTACCGTTTCTTTCTGACACAAAATTAGTGAGAACATTATTTTCACCTGCATTTGCACAAATACCGAACTGCCAAAAATAATTAATTTATTGCTCAACTATATTTATAGTTTAATATATGTGAACACACATATACATCTTTAAAAACATAATTTTTAATTGCTTTGGTATTCAAAAATATCTACATGTTGTTACTATCTACACACATGATTTTTTACATATATATTTTTTACTTTCACTATTGCTTTTGTATTCACTAATATCTACTGTTTTTACTATCCACATTTTTTATAATATCCTCAATTAATTCAATTAATTTTATAGTTAAGTAGTCTTTTTTTATATATAATTATATTATTTTATTCCCACTTATATTGTACGCTGTTCATTTCAGCACAGGTTTTTCCTAGTGAGATGAGTGGCTCCTTTTCCTACCGGCATGTATCAAGATGAAGATAAATAAAAAAAAAAAAAAATTTTTAAAAATGTTTGCCTACAGATATACGTGTATTCATAGGTTAAAAGTTAAAATTAGAACACCGGAAATATGGCAGATAATTTAAGTAATTTTGAAAAAAAATTCAGTAAAATAACTATGTATTCGAATGTACAGATTGTTTATATAAGAGTTGTTAACAGTGAAAAAAATCCACTAATACGTACACATTTTTTGTGATCTGTGAACTCGAGTAAGATAAATGAACGTGGCATTCGAAGGCGATGGGTGTAATTTGTGCGGCGGGTAAGTATTCATATAACGTACTGTTGGGCAATGTTTGTGTATGTCTTCCCCAATTGTTATGTGTTCAATTTATTATTACCGCTATTTTTACTACGTAAATATAAAAAAAAGCAATGACGTAACACGTAAACACTTATCTAATTGATGTATCGAAGAGTAGATACCCGATGTGTACCGGAGTGGCTATTAATTCTATGTCAATTCCATTAATTCTATGATTCGTGAATTTAATTTAAATGTGTAGCTTTTTATTTTTATTAATTTCTTAAGATAGAGATGCGAACGTGGAATGTGAATCGCATCAATATTATAACTATTTTCAAAATAAGCTAAATTCTTTTACTGTGAGAAAAGGACTTACTTGATGGTGTCCTGGAATGGGGCTTGAACCACCGGTCACCAGATCACTAGGCGAGCGTCATGACCATCACAAGCTACTATAGAGTAGACAAATAGTTGTTTTTGTTATTTTGTTGCAGTTGGGTAGCCGACGAGCATTGCAGTAATTCTTTAAATGGACCAAATACTTTTTTTGGGATTAAACGGATAAAGGATTGTTTACTTATGTAAATTTAAAAAAATGGCATTTAGAACGCAAATTTGCTATTTTTGGATAAACTGCTATTTTTTCTCAGGTACTTTTTGTTTACTAATTGTTTAATCACTTATACATTTTACATCTCTGATATCACTTATAAATATTCACTCAGCAAGGACTACCAGAACACACTGCCTCTCTCATATTCCTGTAGCTCGCACCAATTCCGCATTATGCTCACCCATAGTGGGAATGTGCCGAGCTTACAGCGACCTGTTCACCGACATTGATATCTATCCTATGTCTTCATACGAAAAGTAAATACTATTCTGCATAGCAACATTTAATTAATAATGATATAAATGAAGTTTCTTTTGGGCATTTATTATTTATTATATCTTTGTTTAATGTTGTCACTTATTTCATAATGTTATGTCTTACTATTGTTTCATTATTTCACTACATTCATTTTTGTGGATACGTAATATTTATTTATGTTGACGTTATAACCACAGTATTTTAACCCACAAGCATGGCAAATTGGCTACGATTAATATAAATATGATTGAATTAATAACAAAAAAATATCCTGTTAATTTAATTATAGGTAAACCTCCGGTAAAAGAATTAAAAAATTTACAGTAGTTTAATTTACAGTAATAATTTAAATAACTAGACATTTAAATAATAAATTAAGTTGAATAGATCCCCTTAAATCGACGACTCATTGTATTCTTAAAATTTTTGACTGATAAGTGAATTATTTAAAAGAATAAATGAAGTCAATTTAACATTTTGTAATAGGTATAAAAATTAAAAATTCACTAAAGTCATTTATTGTCTTAATGAGATCAAGAGATTCAATTGAAAATCTCTATCAGAGAGAGCAGAATCTCTCTCGACAATTTGCACCCATTATTTTGTGCAAATTGTTTTCTTCGTTTTCAGATCTTGGCAGAAATACGCCGGGAGGTAATATTGAGTTATACTGAAACAACTGATATAATATTTAACTGTAATTGGTTGCGGATATATTATACGGACCGTATTACCGGAAAAAATCATCGGAAATATAGAAGATGTAATCCGAAAAAAAACATACGGTTCGCATAAAATATCCGTAACCAGTTACAGTTAAATATGTCTAACTACCGTAATAACAATCTTAAGTCTTTGATATTATATTATAAGGATAAGGATGATTCTTTAAAATAAATATTTTTATACAGGAAAAACATGTTGAAATTTTGGTGTTAAGAGTTAATGAAAACTTAAGTAGCAATAATTATTCTGAATTTTCAAATCGTCTTTTGGCTATGGATCATTTTTTTGATATTAATTAGGGTTTAAAATTTTTCCATAAACATTATACAGAATTACAGTTTGATAAATTAGAAATAAGAAAAAGTATTAATAGTAAATTGAATATTATAAATAACTGGGCCCTTTTTACAAATAGTTTTCTTTTTATTTATTTTCATGTCAGAATTTAATTATTATTCATTTTCTATATATAATTTTTTTATATCATGATTGTCTTTTTCTTCATACTTCAATTTTTGATTTTTAATTTGTTAGTATACATTGTATCCTGACGGAGGGGCCATTGGCCCTGAAACGTATTGATATTTTAAATATATAAGTGGTGAAAACAAAGTACGGTAAAGAGGGACCTACCACACACCTAAGGCCGTTTTATGAGCAATAGCTCCCATATCGGCCCTACACTTTCGCCACCCAATTTGGAATTTTTTATGTTAATGTGGTTATCCTCCCCGCGCTACTAACTCGCTTACGCGCTAAACTCAAATGAGTGCAAGTGGAGCGGGGAGGCGTCCACACAAAACTGCTACACTGTCATCAAAAGCAAACCATACAATACAAAGCAATAGAATAAGGTATGATACAATGATATACATATATGTGAGGAAATACCGTAGGTACAAGAGTCACTCTCGTAAAAACAAAGTACTTTTTTTATTAATTAATTATGATATTATTATATTTAATGAATTCGTTTAAGGGAAGCTCGATTTAAAATTTGATGGAATAGAGCAGCCGTATTCAGCCCTATTTTTCTTCGGGCCACATACCTTCAAACTATGTTTGCTAAGCTACGTAGGCCGTAATATTACACTGGGATGATGAAAAAAAAAAATATCGGAAAAAAACAGTAGGTATAAAACATTAGGGCGTCGCCAACTGATAAATCAACAAATATTTTTTTGAACTAAACCAGAATGATAAACATGTTTATCGCCTATCAGCACACCAGCTCAAACATTAACAACAGCTTATGTATGTACGTTCTCCATGTCCTTCTTCTTCTTCTTCCTCAGCCTTTATCTCTCCACTGTTGGATATAGGCCTCTTCCATACCCTTCCATCCTTCCTTGTTATTTGCTAGTTGTAGCCATTTCTTACTTCCACAGCGGCTATATCGATGGCCCATCTCTTTTGACGTCTTCCGACGCCTCTTTTATTTTCCCAAGGTCTCCATTTCAGAACTCTGGGAGTCCATCTTGTATATGAATTTTTTTGTCACATGTCTTTACTTTACCTTAAAATACAATAATAAAATGGCCGCCGACCGGCGTCAGTTACAGGTAGATCGCATCGAATGATTTTTTTCGTGTTTTTCAAAATACCTAAAACTTAGAATGCTAGATTTTTTTAAATCACGTTCCTGATAATAAATGGGTTTCGGACCAAATAAAGTAGCTTGGCGGGCCGCAGGTTGAGTATGGCTAGAATAGAGCACATGAATTAAAATTAACAAGCATTAAAAAAAAACTAGAAGATTTAATTTAATAAAATAATTTCATATCAAATCTCAAAGATAAACCCCATACACAGAGAGTTTATTATTTAGATAGCGTATATTTATACATGCAAAAATTTTGATGCTGTATATTTTTCCCCTGATGATTACATAGATTAATTCTGTGTATCTTGTAAGACATTTATGAAAATTTCTTTGAATTATAAAAAGAATATTCAGTATAAACGAAACTTCACAAATAATGTGATTTTATTAAAATTGATAGGTACTTAAATAATTTTTTATTATATTGTCATTGAAACATCAAGAAAAAATAAAAATATTGGAGTCACTTAATCATTATTGTCTGTATACTGAAAAAAAAAATTTGAAAAGTAAGGGAGTTAAATGCAATATGTTCATCAACCTGAATAATTTTATCTCGAATATTAAATTAAAAGTTAATTAATAAATAAATCAATTTTGATATTTTGCAGCTTCCGTGAAATAAAATAATACTTCTTCGTGCTTATCTTAATAAACGAAATAATATTGTGGAGTTATCTTTCAAACAAGTGATGGAAGTAGCTTGTTTGAAACGGAGTTTATATATACCCGTATCCATCCTGAAATAATACCCAGAGGAAAGAAAATATTTATATTAAATTCCAGTTTACACAGCCAATACTGATGAATTTAATAGAAACAAGATTCATGAATATAGAAAGTGTGTTTTTATTTCACTGTGAGTTTTTCTACAATAATATTGTAGCTATCCGTCTTCAAATATTATCAATATCTGAGGGACATAAAACCAATAAAAATAAATTGAAAAACGTCGTGAACGTGGTCACTGGAATTCGAGATTTTGTAGGAATTATACCTCTATCCCTTCTAAAATCATATTTACAAATCATTACCAAAAGAAAAGATAGCTATTTACTAGTAGCGCAAAAAGAAAATGTAGCAATACTCACTGCAACAAATCAACTCCCAAGGATGTGTCACGTGACAAAATCAACTCTCAATTCATACTTAAATGAGAGTTGATATCGATTTTAGACTGAAAAATTATAGCGAAGACGGCAATATCCAATAGCGTGTTTTTATTCAATTGATATTTAAAATTTTTTATTTATTTAACGCCCATATGGGCTTTTATAAAACATAGGTACAATAAAAAATCACATAAGACAGATATGTAGTTAAAAAGATTCAAGTACGAAGTTACAGTTACAAGTAAAAATCACAAAAGATAGATAGTTATAAATATGAAAACTACATTAAGAAGATAAAGTACATATAGGATAAAGTATATATAATAGATTTGAGTAAATTATGAAAAGAAGTAAAACAGAGAAGTTTAAACAGGAAAAAGAAGGAAAAATAAGAATTAATTTATCCGTTACCATTTAATTGAGACGTAAAGAAATGTTTCAGATTAGTCCTATACACAGTTATACTATCAGCAAAAATGTCGACCACCTCCGCATGTTCATTTCCCAACGAGTGTAATCTGAGGATTACGGAGTTTGCTAATGCATTAGTTCTGACATTTCCTCTAAAATAGAATAATGTACTGTACTTTGATGACGCATATAAGTCGATCGGACTAACAATCAAGGGGCAATCAATCAGGTTATTTATGATTGTATACAGAAACTTACGGTACTTCTCACAGAGAAGTTTACTAGTTGCAGACGACTGAGGAGATGTTCATAATTGATATCCTCCAAGCGTATATTTAATTTGTAATTAATAAATCTTAATTGTGATAGATAAAATATTTATTCATTTGAATAACAAACGAAAATATATTTTATTTTCTCTAATTATCAATATTATAACTGGTCTATTATATAAAATTATATAAAATACATAAGTTCATACAATTACTAACTCTTCAATAAAAATAACCTTACGCAAACCAACATACAATTTTTAATATTTAATACGTGGCTATTTCCAAGTGGTTATTAATTTTTGATCAAAAATTTTAATGAAATTCGTTTGTAATCACATGAGTGTATCTATTGAAGCCAACCGATTTCTGGAAATATAATGAGAATGATAAAACAAATAATTCAAACATATTTTGTTTACAAAATTTTGAAAAATAATTGCAACAATTCTTTTAGTTGCTGACTTAGGGCCGGTTGTTTCAAGTTGGATTAAAGTAAGCGTTCTTATAAAGCATAGATTTTTACGTTCTTCCCCAATCAGACGATCCGTTTTCGTAAAAATCTATGCTTTGATCGACCGCTTACTTTGATCGAACTTGAAACAACCGGGCCTTACTGTGTAGTTAAAAGTGTTTGGTTTGCAAGTAATAAACTTAAATGTTTATTAACAGAATTCATAGTAAATATGATTAATGTACATAAAATATAATTCATACAAATAAAAATCTTTTTTCCAGTAATCGAATAGTAAAAGTCTTGTGAATACTAAAAATTATTTATTATGAATGTTGGACGAAAATTCATCAATATTTAGCTAAGCTTCCAATAAAGGTTCTGATCGACTAAACGACACTAAATTTCTGATAACAATAGATTCTGTACTACGATTGAAAATTAGTAAAAAGCATGTTTATCCAAAAGAATACAAACCTCTTGTATGGGTTAGAATGATTAAAACGTTACGATGAAGAATACGACTTTTTTTCTTAAGCTTACGAATACCTGTTTAGGGCTTATTTAATTTATAATTTAAATCGTAAATAAAAATTAAAATAAAATTTCTGTTCATACCAGCATTACCATTTACCAAAATTAAAAGTAAAATTTATGGGGTTATCATTTTTTTAATTAGTAAGAGCCTATGGTGCTCTAATAAAAATGGTGAAAAAACTTGATTATTAACTTTAAGCGAACACAAATATTTGTTTGGTAATTAATAATGTTAATTACATAATTTAAATACTAATTAGAGGAAATTTTATAAAGAAACAACATTATTGTTTCTTAATAATTAATTTCTTGATAATTTCTTAAAATAATATAATTAATATTATTCCATGCCCAACGATCTCTAGGATTTAATTTTTAATTAAAATAAAATAATATCAGGGTTTATGGAATGAGGGTCTAGGTTGTCGTAGTTTTGTTTCGCAGGCCCTTAATAATTGTTACTTACCTTATAACAGATACATATTTTTAAAAATTATTTATTAACTGTAAACTTAAATACATATATTTATACATACTTAGCCACTCATCTCACCAGTATAATAAACCTGTGCAGAGATGTATATCAAAATAAGGACAAAATACCACCTAGATATTGTAGATGTATTCAAAACACACGTAAATAGATATTATCAACTACGAATATGCATTGAAAACAATAAAAAATATAAGAACGAATTTAAAGAAGAATAAATGTAAATAAAATATGTGCATGTTCACGTATGAGAAAAAATACAGTTCTATGAGTATATTAATAGACTGAAACCTGTATCCTGCAATTGGGTATATGTGCACATTCAGTTGAAAATCCTCTCAATAATGTCTTCACTGCATAATCATGTGTCGGTAAAAATATAAGTAGAGAATCCACAATAACTACGATAAAATGGACATCAAAGACATATCAATGTAATTATTATCACTCAGCATGAACACACAACCATTTTTTGAATAGTAATAATGTACTTGCAATCTTAATGTTTTCTGGAAGAACATTAAAAAATAAGCCTTGTAAAACAATTTCTTTATTACGTATTTAGTGAGTTCTTTTGGCCACAACTTTTTTTTAAAAAAATGCGGAATCTATCTGAACGATTAATTTTTGACATAAACAGGGTTATTTGGAAAACTTTAATAACCTCCAAGGACTATATTTCTGCCTTGATTAAGCGTTGAAAATGTTCAAGCAGCCATGATTTAATATAAATAGTGGAGTTATGCAATATCAATGTTTGCATTTTTTCAATATTTTTGACTTATTTTTAAGAAAACGTCGAACTATCATTACAGTAACTTATATCGATATCGAAAAATTCATTCATTTCAATACAAGATAAATAAAATGATAAAAACCTTGCAGAAATTCAAGTGGGATTGGAAGGTTTTTATTATTTTATTTGACTTGTATTAGAGGGAATGAATATTTAATATTTGATATAAGTTACTGTACTGATAATCTATCGTTTTCATCATCTCCATAACTATAGATTGTGTCATAGGTGTATAGGTCATGGTTGCTTGAACATTTTCGACCCATAATTAAAGCACGAATATAGTCCTGCGAGGTTATTAATGTTTTCCAAATAACCTTGTATATTCGCGGTATAGGTCGCGGCCGATAAATTTACTAAAATAATGAGTTTGAAATTGAATTTATGTAGTATGTTGGTATTTTTATGATATCAATGTTAAAATATTCTATTAAGTTTACTGATATTTTTATGATCTCAAGGCTAAAATAATCTATATTAAATGGAAGAAAAAATACTGTTGTAAATAATAAACATATATGAGATATCATATACTTACTACTGTATATTTATTTAATTTTTAGTTTCACACTTGAATAGATTTATAAAACATATTTGTAATATGCATAAAATCTTAGTGTTAGACCGGAACTACTTTTATTGGTCATTTAAAACATTATTACTCAAAGCGACGCATTTCGAAAAAGGTATATTAAATTGTGAGTTTATGGACTTTCCGCTGAATGTCAAAGTTACGATGCCGTAATGGACTGGAAAATATCCCCAACAAGTAACTTGTTCCGATTGGTCAGAACACGAGCCGGGATCGGTAACGCATTACGGGAGTAGTCTTTCCAAGCGGTAAATACAACATTTTTGTCACCCCTTCAGCTCGACTCGTTACCTTTTACCACCACCTGCTTTTACGGCCAGCTGTAACTCATTTCATGAAATAGACACGTGTAATTTAAGTAGTTCTAGAAATAATTTTTATTTAAAATAGTGCATACGTAAAAATATGCAGGGGGGTAGTGGAAATATGGAAGCATTATATTTACGTTCAATATTGAAACAAATCGAATCAAAAAATACAAAAGATACATGTTAAATAGATTAATTAATATTCCATTATCTGTTGATAATTTTAATATTGAATTAAAAATTATTAAACAGATCGCGTTTAATAATGGTTATGATAAAAAATTAATTTATATTATGTTAAATAAAAAGTACAAAATAATTTTTTTACAATCTTTTGTTTACCCTTCAATTCTTGATTCTGATAAACATTGAAGGAAAATTATATTTATAAATAATGAAATTTCTAATTCAATAGTTAAAAATATTTCAAATGTTATTCAACCAGCTTTTTATACTAATAATAAATTAAAAAAATACATTTAAATAATAAAGATAAGGATAATTTAAAAAAAAATCGGGTGTTTATAAATTAATTTGTAATGATTGTGATTATATTTATATAGGAAAAACGTGAGGAATTTTGAAGTTAGAGTTAAGGAACACTTAAGGTGTTTAAATAGTAATAATTATTCTGAATTTTCTAACCACCTTACTACCTTTCTTTTGGCTATGGAACATTCTTTTGATATTAATAAGGGTTTACAAATTTTACATACAAATTATACAGAATCACAATTTGATAAATTATAAATTTTGGAAATAAGAAAGAGTGTAAATAGTAAATTGAATATTATAAATAATCAGGTACTTTTTGCAAATAGTTATCTTTTAAATTTATTTTCATGTTAATTAGGTACTTTATATTATCATTTTCCATGTATAACTTTTTAATATTTTGATCTATACTTCGATTTTTAAATATTATTTTTGTTATCCTGACGAAGAAGCGATTGGCTTCGAAACATGTTGAATTTTTTCAATAAATAAGTGGTTTTAACAAAGTTAATTTATATCAATTATATAAATTACCACAAAATAAATTTGCTACATTTGAAGAAAAAAAAGATACATCGTTAGGGAAGGTAGATAGGTCGTGGAATGAAAGATCTATCGATTATATTGCCGAAGTTTATTTCCCCCTTAGTTAAGCTCCGGGAGCCAGTCAAAGCGTACAGGTAAGAAAACAGTAATAATATATTGTGGGAAAAAATTATGGAAATGATTGACTATTTAACTGTCGACTGTGCGAGCGATGCCGAGGGACACTGTTTATATACCCCGCTGACCCTTTGTTCATTCCCTTTCCAGTCGGATACCTAATCGCTGACTGATTTGATAGTTTGGTTCATGACTAGAAATACTAAAGTCAGCAAATTCAGACAACGGAAATAATTGGATAATGGACTGCTAACGCTATGCGGGCATTGCCCCCGCAGTAACAAATGGACAACAAAAATCTGGGTAGTGCAGTGTCTTCCTCAAAGTACGTCGGATTCAAACCCGATCCTGGTAGAACTGCTGACGTTATGCAGAAATCGTCTCCACATATCTCGTAATATTCCTACCACAATTGTTATCATATCAGATCACATTCAGACTTTAATATACTTTTTTTTTAACTAGCAGACCGTCAAAAAGTCATTAATTACCGTAATATATAGTTCTAGAGTGTCTTTAAAGCTTATTATGACGGTAAATCCTTCGTCATAATACACAAAAAAACGACATACCAATCCTAGGATTGCGACCCAAAAAAATGACGGTAAAGTATACCATAATATTCTTTCACTAGTTATTATTATTTTTTTTTTTCAAAATGTACGTCTGCGTTAAAATCATGCTTCAGTGTACTCACTGCACAATCATACAATATCATATTGTTGTTGAATAACTCAATTGAAATGAAAATACCTCAATATATTCCTACTATAAGGATAATAAGATTGTTTGTATTGTAGATTTCTATTCCAGCACAAAATGCATGACGCATAGACCTCTTTCCATTTAAGAAAGACAATCAAGTCAGTATATGCAAGTCGTGTGTATGACGCACATTATTTCGTTGTGTTGGTGTATACTGGTATAGACACCAACACAACGAAACAGTGTGCCTCGTACGCACGGCTTACACATACTAATTCGATTGTCTTTTTTAAATGGAAAAATGTCTAATTATTAACATCCATGAGAAAAGTCAAGACATATGTCGACGTCAATATTTCGTTTTTTATCAATATAATTTAAGCGGAAATATTGTACTCAATTTAATATCTATTTGTGTAAAGAAATCAATGGATGCTTGTGATACACACTGATTTCTACCGACTTTTAAAATAAAATTTGTTTTATTTGATATTAATCACGCCAAAAAGACGCAGTGTACAATTTATATAAAAGCGATCAAGACATAGTGATAATAATAGCGATAAACAATGAGGCTAAATCCATATAGACAGATGGAAAAGGTATGTTAAATAAATAAAATCGTACGATTTACGAGAACGATTTTATCCAAAAGTTTAAATTTAAATTTGCAACAATCAAAACTTGATCACTTTTTTCTGTATGCCTTACATATTTATTTATTTATACGCTCTCGGTATTTACGCCATGGAATTAACGTAAATTTATAAAATAAAAGTGCAATATTTATTACAGGTATGTTTAAATGAAATAAAAGTGTATTCATAATTAACTGACGCAGCGCAAGAAAGAAAAATCATTAGGTTCATAATAACAAGATACTTTCTTAGTATAAAATTTATCTGTTTTTTTTTGCATGAAGAAATATTTTAATTGCAAAAAAATTGCATCAATTATAGATCTTGGCATAATTGCATAGGAGAAGAACTATGAGTGTACTTAATCCATTTATTGCAACTCAGAAAACTGTTATAAAAGTTATCCTCAAATCATCAAAATTAACAAGGACTGACGATAAATTCAATAAATTTGATGTTTTCGATACTAGGCACATAAACGCTATTGCTATAATAAAATACACATATAAACACAAAAAAAATACATTATAAAATGAGCCTAATGTCAATTACCACGCACAAAAACAAACGTAATTGACAATCACAAGAACACACGCTACATATGGGCAAAAGAGTTTTAACTACTTTGGACCCAAACTTTTTAACAACATGCACCAAGGTTTAATTGAATATAATCCAATAATAAATTTCAATGTAAATAAAAGGTAACTTAAATTGTACAATTAATTTGTAAACTTTGCCTATCTCAATATAAATTCTTCTAGTGAAGCAGGCAAATTGTGTGTCACCTCTGAATAAGAAAAAAAAAATTAAATTCATTAAACCAGATGTATTAGAGAGACGTCTGTCCCCGTAACTTCATATAAGTCCGTAATTTCGTTCGACTTTACGGTTAATAATACGAAGTTAAACGGTCGGAGATGGGACTTCAACTTTGGGCCAGAAAACCCGAACTGACTGCCCAATGCATGTTGCTACGGCCGCCTCTTCATGGACCACCAAAAATATATGACACCTATATATATATATATATATATATATATATATAGGTGTCATATCTAGGGCTTAGCAAGAATGCGAACCAATGTTCCGTCATTTTTTACGGGTTGCAGCTATTGTAAAATATATTTCTGTCATTAAAATATTATATTTTGGTCACATTTATTCACATAGCTATTTATTTTATATGCGGTGCACGAACTATAGGTATTGAAATATTTCTCCCCAAAATAATTTGTATTTTTAACAAAATAAATATTTTTTGATGGTTTCCATTTATTTCTTTATGTAAATACGCGAAACAATTTCATTTTCAAGGATTGTTTACCTTGGCTGGTTGGTTATTTAATTTAATAAGAGAGAATAATTTTTCCTCGGCTAAACAAATTTGGCCAAACTTTGTATATTAAGTTCCTTCTGAAAATGGATTGATGGATTTAGATTAGCCGCAAATGCTTATATATATACATATATAAGCATTTGCGATATATTAACAAGGACTGACGAGATACATTACAGGTATTGTATGTAGTGTATTGACATATACATGTAATCTATATCGTCAGTCCTTGTTAATATGATATATGCACTATCTCTTATATTATATTATACTTATATACTACTCATCTGATTTAGAAAATTCTTTCACCTATATTTAGAATAGACCCTTGGGGTAGATAAAAGGGGCATTTTATCCCGTTAAAGTAAAATGAATTTTCGTGGAGACCATTTTTGCAACGTAGTCGATGAAAAGGTAGTCGAGCGAATGCGTTTCTTATGAACGCTACCTAGTGTTTAATAATGTTTTTATGTTTTCCCTTTCTTAAAATTTTCCGATTAACAATTCTCTCCCACGGATTTCACAATCTTTGCCATATTCAACACGTAGAATAATAGGGCGCATCTCTTGTGTAGTAATAATATTAAAAGTGAAATGCCAAAAATCCCGAAATTTTTGTGATATAATTTTCTAGAAATAGATTTTATCTTTACGTATTTTGTATTATTCAGATCAAGCACCAAAGTCCTTGCTGAACTCAAGACCAATAGCGCGAAGGAGCTTAGGAAGGCCAAAATTAAAGACGGAGCTTCGGAACTGGAGAGAGCTGGCACCAGACCGAGATGAGTGGAAGAAGATTATTGAGGAGGCCGAGACCCACCAAGGGTTGTAGTGCCAAGAGTGATGATGACGATTATTTAGATATAGAATGGATTGAGAGCAGTAGAGGATGAATAATTAAGGAAATTGTGAAGACCAAATGCAATTTTGTTTTGCCGGCGCCACATTCAGCACATCTTCCGTCGCGTCTTTGACGCCGCTACATTTCTTTCCATACAATATGCGCTTATCGAACACACTGAAAGGATTGTCGGTCGATCCGCTGGCGGAACGCTTGCTTTGGCGTCTGTTCAGTTCTACGCCCGCGGAACTTACGTCAACGTAAAATCGGTGACGTCGCGTCTCATGTTTTTAAATAGAAAGCGCCACTTTCAACAGTTCGTCCGCAAGTATGTTTGTTGCAGATTGAACCCGCCGTAGAATTTTTTATGTGACTGCTAAATTTGGTTGCGGATTCAACTTTTTGCTTCTGTGTTACATGTATATATTTTGATACAATATTGCAGTTGTATTACCATTTTGATTAACCGTAATAATGCATTTCCATCGAGACTAAAATTTATACATTTTTTTAATTAGTTAAGAGTGTGTTATACTTTTTTTTAATAATGATAAAATTTTTATTTTAATAATAAATTGGTTATTTTCCAGCGAAGAAAATTTTTATAATGAATTTTATGTACAACGACATAAGTTTATCTATTTAACCAATCGCTTTTGAAAGGTATTATTTCCTTCATCAGTGTGATAAAGAAAGATTTTTTATCACCCTGATGAAGAAAATATCAGTTTATAAAATTTGTATACAAATAATGAAATACCACAAACTATTTCCATTAAATATAAAGAATTTTATCCGCTAGGCTACGGGTAGGTATCTTAATTATTTAAATACATTTTCATGCTGCACTAAAATTAAACTTTATATTGGTAATAAGGCTTTATACAGGATTAAAAGTTAGGGCTTAAGACCAGATGCGTTCTACATACGTAATCTCGTCACAACGTGGGCGTCAAACTTTCGAAGAGAAATTGGTTTGCACTTCTCCATATTACGAGCAAAAGAGAGGATAAGGGATGGAGGAAGTTCGAAGAGGGTGCTTAAAATAGAGGGGTACAATTTGAATAAAATTTTAATACGATTACCAAGTTCGATTTTGGTCTCATTTTCAAATATATCATGTTTGTAAAAAAATGATACCAGGCGCATCAAAACCAGTCATGTCAAAGATTTCACTAGTTAGTAAAAGTATCAAAGCTTTTGACACAAAGTAGGTGGTAAGAGCTGATGTACTAACAGTAAAAAGGCGATCTTTAGTTGAGACCAGAGGTTATGATACAGTTGGGACCAAACAAACTGAAGACTGAGATTGTAAAACCTTTTAAAGAAAAGTAAGCTCTCTTTCCACTTTTGCACTTTACGGGGCAGTCATAGGCAGAATATTTTAATTTTTTCAATTGATTGAGCAACATTGTAGATTGACATTTAAAAAAAATATTGATTATTTTATTTGTATATATATACTTTTATATGAGTAATTCCACCAACATGTTTCAGAAATTACCATTCCATCATCAGGGTGTTGTATAACTCAATACAACACCCTGATGATGGAATGGTAATTACATTCCATCATCAGGGTGTTCTGAAACATTTGGTGGAATTACTCATATAAAAGTAGATACATTCAAAATAAAATAATCAATATTTTTTACGAATTTTTTAAAGTTATTATCGAAATATTTCTTTAGTAATTTAATTTTTCACAAATTCTCGATTTATGTTGCATATAACTATAAATGGTTATTTTTAATCATCATTTTAATTATCACTATAAAAATAATATGGCTAACAATAATGTGTTCATCAAGTAGGTACTATACAATCCAGTAACATGCATAACATAAAAATGTGAAAGTGCGAAGATATTCGGTAAAAAATAACATAAATTACAGAAATGGTTTGAAAAAGATATTTATTTTGAAAAATTACAATATAAATTAAAATAAATAAATATTAAAAACTATCAGTGCTCTAATTCATAAAAGTTTAAAACATGGATAGTGTAAAAATATTTACGTACAATAACTACAGTATATTTATGCACAACTATATATCATCGTCGCTATCATCATCATCATCATCTGTGTTGCTGTCGTTATCCTGTAAATTTACAATGAATGGTGGTGATTGATCTCGTAAAATAGCATCTTGTAGGTCTGCCTCTGTATAGGTAGCAAATTGTTAACAGAGCGTTTACAGCGCTGCGCATCCCTACTGATATTATATTTATGGTCACAGTCCTCAGGTTGTTTGGTCCCGACTATAGTCGCGTGCACGGTACTCAGCGTTGGAATTTAAAGAAAAACCCCACAGTACATAAGCTTATTTATTATTTTATTGAATTTCTTTTTGGTTCAAAGTACAATTAAAAAAATGCATAACATCATAATGATTAATAACGACCCTTGAATGTAACATGAGCCGTGCGCTGATTACGTGTTACACTATGGCGCCCGGACCTCAATAGCGGCTAGTCGTTGTCATTGTTGTTGTTGTAATTCCAGCTTAATTACAGCGAGTTAAGGACAGAAAGTCATTCGAAATAAGGATAGTTGATAGTTTCGAGAGGAGCAATCTCTTTCATCATCAGATATACAACTAGACCGAAAATATTTATAGTAGTAATAAATAACTCAAATGTTGTGTGTATAGTAGGTACAAAGATTAAATAAAAAAAATATTTTTAATTAAAATGCCAAACCATTCAATGATATTGTAGATAATATCTACAAAATAAATCGAAAAGTCAAATATTAAAAGGAGAAGATTATGTCTTCAATAATTATATCTGCAAAATGATTATATCTACAATAATGAGAAAAAAAACAGAAAAATAAAAGATTAAATGTATGATGTAAAATAGAAAAAATAAGAACTTAGTACTAGTAAAATTTTGAGTAACAAATTACAACAATTAAAAAAACTAAAGCAGTAAAGACTTTAAAAAAATGCATGCAGCTAATCCTAATAATTATAATGACAAAATGAATTTATCCAGCTTTAACAGAATTTATCAACAATCGCTTAAAACAATAGACCACAAAAATATATAAACATGAATTAACAGATAACTCATGATTCGCGTTGTGGTTCCACGTTTGATTCCGCTACGTTTGATTTGTTAAAAAAAATAGCACGAGCTTGTTAATTCTGAAAAAACTATGATAAGGTACAACTATATACTCGTAAATTTATGATCTAATTAGTTACCAAAGAAAACTACACTGCCCCACTAAGCAGTATCTCCATGAAACAAATTACTGAGTAAATCAAAGAAATGTTAATGGAGCAATATCTATAATTCAAAAGAATATATATTAATTTTTTGCGTTTAATCAATGGACATTGAATTAATTCAGATAAAAAAGTTTTTTTTATTTGAGGTATTTTTATTAGTTTAAACCTTAAACTTAAAAACCCTTAAATTTGAAAATAAGGTACATGTAACATACCCCAGACGGATATATTGTAAATAAAAATTGCTTATATTTTAATATTTTGAAAGAAATATGGCAAATAAGCTTATTAAAATGATAAAATGTGACCTCAACTATTCAAAACCACAATTTTTTTCTAAAAGTATTTACTACTATTAAGTAGGATTTACTACCTTTTAGCTTAGTGGGGCAGTATAGTTTATGTCCAATATTAGTTTCTATAATTTTACTAGCTGGTTGGCCCGGCTTCGCTCGGGACCATAATTCGGTAAGCATAGAATTGTGTTGACGTCTCTTTTTGCTGGTTTCGGCGCCTGTGATTGGATTGCCCTGCTGGACAATCCAATCACAGGCGTCAAAAAAAAATGTCAACAGATATTTTAGCGCACAATCATAACACTCTAAGAGAACGTTCTAAGACTTTCTAGAGCATTCTGAAATCTTATAGAACTTCCTGGAATGTTATAGAACTTTCCCTTTCCAGAACCTTCTAAAGCATTATAATTCTTTCTGGAACCTCTAGACCCACCGACGTACTCCCACACTCAGTTTGGAACCTTATAGATCTTTCTGATAGCTTGTAGAACTTTCTCCTTCCAGAACTTTTTAGAGCATTCTCGAACCCTCTAGAACTTTCCGGAACCTTCAAAACTCGCTGACACATTCTGCAACTCAGTTTGGAACCTTATAGGTTTTTTATATAAAACCTTTTAGGAATCTTCTAGAACGTTCTCTTTTCAGAAATTTTTAGAGCTTTACCGAACATTCTGGAACCTTTTAGACTCACAGACACACTCCGCCACACTGTTTGGAACGTTCGAGATCTTTCGGGAATCTTCTATAGCGTTCTCTTTCCAGAATATTCGAAAACTTAATTGAACGTTTTAGAACCTTCTAGGTTCACCGACACACTCCGCCACTCTGTTTATGACTTTATAGAACTTTTGGGAATCTTCTAGAACCTTTTCCTTCCAGAATTTTCTAAAGATTTATCGAACATTCTAGAACTCAACGGCACACCGGCACCACCATTCAGTTTGGAACCTTATAGAATGTTCTTGAACTTTCTGCTCATAAATTTGTAAAGCATTCGAAAACCTTCATGAACGTTCTGGAACCTTCTGGACACACCGACACACTCCGCTACTCACTTAGGAATCGAATATTATAGAACTTTAAATAATCTTCTAGAATGTTCTTCTTCCAGAACTTTTTAGAGCTTTATCGAACATTCTGGAATCTTCTAGACTCACAGACACACTCCGCCATACTGTTTGGAACGTTATAGAACTTTCGTGAATCTTCTAGAACGTTCTCCATCTAGAATATTCTTGAACTTTATCGAACAGTCTGGAACCTTATAGAAACACAGACACACTCCGCCACCGGAATTTTATAGACCTTTATCAAACGTTCTAGAACCTTCTCGACTCACCTCTTAGTTTGAAGCCTTATAGAATTTTCGGGAATCTTCTAGAACACTCCCCTTCCGGAACTTTCTAGAGCTTTAATGGACATTCTGAAACATTCTTGACTCACCGGCACACTTCGCCACTTAGTTTGGAACCTTATAGAACTTTTGAGAATTTTCTAGAACGTTCTCCTTCCAGAACTTTCTAGAGCGGATTTTTCCGGAACCTTCTAGACTTACCGACATAGTCGGCGGGCTCATTCTAGAACAATCTGAAGTATTTGCGGCCTTCCCATAACAAAATAATGTGCTAGAATGCCAATTTTCGTCACCCACTCCCACCCACCCCCACCAAACTGGGACATTTTAAATGGGACACTAAGGGCTATCCACCACTATAACCACCAGGGGGTGGTAGTATCTGGTTGTGAAGAAAACTAGGCGGACAGGGAAACACGGGTTTCTTTATATTTATATATAAAAAAAATAAATATATATATATATATATATATATATATTGATATTGATTAGTACTGATGATAGTCCCTGCAAATTTAAAATTAAAAATAAATTTGGTTCAAAGTCGCGTACACAAGACAGAATACCCTAGAAAATTATAACCAGAAGGTTTTCAAGGTGCTTCATGTATGTAGATGATTAATTTTGCTTGTTTACATATTTTGTGAATGTTATGCCTTACTGGATTTAATATGTCTTGTTGAATATTATCTAAGATGGGAATATTGTTAAGTTAACATTGAGGTTGTTGTGTTTCGTGGTTTACTTTATTAATTATTATATTTTTACTGCATCAAATAACTAACTATTCGAAGTTCTTCTACGTAACTTGTAGAAATTCGTGATAACATTTATTAAATTATATAAATTGAAAAAAATTTTTTTTATTCCGCTGTACTTTTTATTTAGATAAATAATGTATTTAAAAGAAATTAGATGAATCAATTAAAAATAAATAAGTATATGTATATAGAAAAAAAATATTGAAATACCCGGCAAGAAAATATTCCGGATATTATCCGTGTCTAGGTGGTAACCAAATATTATTTTCGATTTTTTTTGCATTTTTTAAATTTTTTTTATTATTTCTTTTTTAAAAAAACATCTTACAAAATTGCAAAATTTTAAGTTTGTGTGCAAACATACATTGCTTAACACGTTACATGTAAGAACACATTACTTAGAACGCCTATTACGAATACATTAAATATTATTGATTGAATTAATTTTTTTTAAGTAATACAGAATTGTATCATAAAACTGAAACTTTACAATAAAGTAGTGTCACAAAATTGTAGAAACGGAGGGAATTGCACTATTTCTCATCACTCTGAATATTTTGCAGTGAATTCGAAATTAATATAAGGATCTAGAATAAACAGTGGAAATGCCGACTAGATTAGCGAAACGTCTGGAAAACCGAAACTGTATATAAGCGGGACAACACCATTGAAACGAAAAGTTTGTCGTGACAGTACGGCGATTTCATAGAAGCCAAGCCTGTGGCAGTTTGTGCGAACCATTCGTAGTAAATGAATTACGGGAGTACATACCAGTGGCGTGCAGCGCATACAAGCAAAAAAGCTGTGCATTAGTAAAGATTCTGGGAAACAAATATTAATTAAATAATCCTTATGTTAAGAAAAGGTTTATTAAAAATTCTAGCTGTAATTCGTCCTACGGCTAGAAGTTTTATTTCTGACGTTTCCGTTTAACGTGACGTATCTATTTTTTTCCAATTTAAAATTCTAGCTGTAATTCGTCCTACGGCTAGAAGTTTTATTTCCGACTTTTCTGTGCCTAACTTCATGTCAATTCTTCATTTATTTCGCAAACCAATTTCGAGTAGAGAAAAAACCGTGTATTTTTTAGGGTGCGAGTTTTATGTAATAGACAAGTAAATTTGGCGTACTTTTTCGAAAGGTCCAACGCCAGGTGAGAATACGCGCACGTAATTGCAAAAATGGTATTTTCTACACATTGCACCCAAAACTTTCGGTGTAAATTCTGTCTTTTCTGTGGTGAATGTACCATGTAATGTGGTGAATACCATCTGTCATCATAATGATATCATAAAATGTTTGATTTATTTTTGTGAAAAGAAACGTATATCTGAAATGAATATTGTTCCCGATTTAAGGGGGGGGGTAAGGTTTTTAATTTTTTTTTTGCGTTTTATTTTTTTAAACGAATGTATAATATCGTAAGAATATTGTGTCAAAATTTCAAGTCGATCGGAGCAAAATTGACGAAATTATGAACATTTGAGCGATACTCACACTGATTTTCTATACCTGCTCGGGCAGCTGAGAGACGCGCTCACCTGAGGACTACCGGACGTGCTTACATGGCAACGACGATTATGTGTAAGTATAAAATAAGTGTTGAGTTTTATTTGAATTTTACAGTGTGCAAAACTTTAAAGCGTTTTCCCCACATCACACGTTTTCAATGTCGGTGTCCATCATAACTTCAAAACTGCTGCACCGATCCTTTTGAAATTTTGAAGACTATTTTTGTACATAATTTACAAGGTAACGCTGGAGAGTTTTTTCAAATTTTTTATTAATTTATATTTTTTAATAACAAATTAGTCGATATTTTTCGCAAAAAATAGCGTTTTTCCCTTCAAAGTGTTCCAAAAAATTGAAAAATTGAAATTTCAAAAAACCCTCCCAGCGTTACCTGGGAAAATCTATTATCTAACGAATGAACTTTGATTTTTTGATTTCAGATGATCTAGCACCAAGTTATGATGGACACCGCAATTCTCCTTTTCTCCGAGACACGTACGAATAATTGCTGCCTTGCCGTATTTTTTAATATTTCGTCTTGAAAATTTTACACAATATTCTTCAAATGTCATACTTTAATGTGTCATTGGTTTAAATAAAGAGATTTTAACTGTGTCGTCACAAAAAATTCACAAAAACATGCCTTTTTTTGTACGAATTAACCTTACCCCCCCCCCTTAATTATATATAAATCGTCTTCGAAATATATTGAAATTTTTTGCCGTATAAGCTATACCTATATAAAATATTTATTTATTTAGAAAATATTATTTAAAATACTTTTTTTATAGTGCAGTTATTTTTGTCGATTGAAACTAATGAAAAAAGTTCATTATATATAGTTAAAAAAATTTTAAAAATGTATATACCCTTATAGGTATATGCGTATATATATATATATTTTTAATATATATATATATATACGCCCTAATATATAATAACCTAAGTTTATACCCACTGCACGCCACTGGTACTTACCGAGCTTTAATTGTGAATAAGTGCCATCACAGAAGTGCAAATATTCTGGAAAACTAAATAAGGTGTACCGCAAACAAGTGGAAGTGTCTCAATAGTGATAATAAGTGCAAATTTCATAAAAGAGATTACAATGAAGTTCATGTCTGATTTTTTCGATGAAGTAAAACTTAATATAATTTAAAGTACATTTGTGTCCCAACGCCGCTATCCTGTGTGTATAATATGTTTACATTCAATAATGAACATAATATGTTATTATATTGATGTTCCGTCCGTCTTTTACCCGTCTATTTTTTGTAAGTTATTCATATTTCATATTACGAATCGCTTAGCAATTTTATTCTAAGGTATTGAAAATGTAAGTGTCTGATGCCTATCGTAGGGGTCTAAAAGTTTTTGTTGAGTAGATCAAATGTAGACGCGGATATGTAAATGTTTAAAAAATATAGAATAGTTTCGTTTAAATGTGAAAGATAAATTTTATTGTCCTCTGATAGGTTCAACACTGTTGTTACGTAATGTGTTCAAATTATATTGAACCTCTATTTCTTGCCCAAACACATGTGGCGCTGGAGGTGGCCTTTAGTAGAGATTGTAAGGGACATAAATGCGCACATGTGAATTTTATCTCGCCCACAGAAAGGGTCAGTCGTTGACAGTCAGTCCTCGAGTGAAGAAGTGTGTTTTTTTTTTAATTTTCTATTTATTTTCTTTACATTTTATAATATTTGTAATTGTGAATAATAGTGAAGTTATAAAATATTGTATTGATTCTAAAATTGAAAAAAAAATTATTGTATTACTTTAAATCTATTTTCAGAGCTTTTAATACATAAGTTTTATTATGTGTAACTTTAGTTAGTACTTTTTTTTATTTTCTTTTCTTTTTATCTCTGTTTTTTTAGTAATTAATCTCTTTTCTCTCTGCTTCACATCTAAGTTTTTTATGTAATATTGATGTATATTTATATGGCGGACCAGGTCCTGCACACCTCTAATGTGGTTACACTGGAATAAACGCATTTTTATAATTATTATTATAATTATTTTTTATATAATTATAATAATAATAATAATAATAATAATAATTATTGCAAACCAATGATTAAAATATAATATCGAATCGATTGGTTTGAATTATGTTAAAAATAGTTAAAAATATTGGAGAACAGTTGTTTTTGACGGATCTCCAACCATTTGAATCATATGTTGTGTTTCCCTACATAAGAATTATTTTTCTTGTAGTGAACGATTGTACGTGAGGGTATTGTACAGTTTTGGTGTCAATAATGCATATAAGCATTGGTAAAAAGCCATTGTTGCTCTCGGTACTAGTGCGAAGTTGTTTATTGTCTTGTAGTTTATTTCTGAGTGAGTATGTTTAGATATATTAGTGGTGACAACCCAAAAGTCTCCTCATATATATTTGTCTTATATCTGGAAAACTGAATTGTTTACAAATAATCTAATCATACGTAACATGATATAATATATATGATATTATCATCTTAACATGTTTGTGTCCATTATAATATAAACAGAGATGTAGGTCCACGCAAAAACGTAATCAGGTTTTATTTCGTTCAAAGTGCCCGCAAGAGAGAATTATATGAATCCTTTGAGCAAGATACTTTAAAATGTTAAGCCATATTTTGTTATCCATCTACGGAAGAGATTAGAATAAATTTACCCTCAGAAAAGGAGCCAAAGCCAAAATGCCCTCCAAGAATACTGAACAGAATTACTTTATTTTAATGAAAATGTTTCAGCAAAGTCTTAAACTCTGTTTTCAAATTAAAAACATGCTTGAAAAATAATATTTTATGCGTTTTATTAGAATTTTTGAACCGGATTAACGAGTGATTTATTTTAAAATGAAAATCATTTTTAAATTTGAAAATTTACAATCCACTTTGTCACATGCTTGAGCGTTTTATTAGAATTTTTGTTAACCCAATCTTTGTCACGAGTTGTGTCCGCTCTTAAATATTCTAAGGTTGTAGCTTTTTATTGGGGAATAAAATATTAAAGTTATCTTCATATCCAAGAACCGATTAACAAAAATTACTGGAAGAAAATATAAACCTATTAACAGTCAATAATATTCGAAGTTGTTGAATGATTCGATAAATATATGTTTTAAAATAAATAATTTTAACATCGTATTCAAGCATGTTACCTATAGAATGCGTCGCATAACGAAAATGGGATAAACATGTTGTGTTTTATTATTTTCAAAACAGCAGAAACATCAAATACATAAAAAGTATAAACTTTGCACACAGCGAAACAAAAAAAGAAATTGGCATAATTAGATGAGGAGTTGCAGCTCAAGTCCACAATTAGCACTACGACTCAATATTAATGGTTATGGAGATACGCAATATCAAAGTTTGCATTTTGAAACGTTAAACATTCAATAAAGTAACTTATATCGATTATGAAAAATTAATTCGTTTTGACTCAAGTCAAATGAAATGATAAAAACCAAAAAAACTATTTTAAATTTTTGCAAGGTTTTTATCTTTTATATGACTATTATGTAGGTCATGGTTGCTTGAACATTTTCGACTCATAAGTAAGGCAAGAATCCAACGGTTAGGTATTGTGGACTAGCTCTCTTATTGTTTATATATTTATTAAATTAATAGACCACAAAAGGCTTTAATAAAAGTAATTCTGAAAATTTCAGTTCAAACGAGCTAAAAAGAAATATATAATACGCAAAATATTATTAACAGAATATGTAAACTTATTTGTTGACTATACAATTTACTTTCAGAATAAAGTCAATATCATATTTTAATTTAATTTATCTTCTTCAATTATTAAATCTAAGAAAACTTTAATGAAAATACCACAAAAAAGTTTTTAAGGAAACATCGTTTAATCCATTAATGGTATCTGTTCAATCCGTTAACGAAACATCAAATATATGTTTTCAGCGAAAGGTATCTACTAGAGACGGATACCGTGCAGATGTGGGTCATGTTTTATACATTATAGTATTTTTTAAATTAAATCATATATATATAATATATATATATTATATATATATATATATATTAAAGAAACCCGTGTTTCCCTATCCGCCAAGTTTTCTTCACAACCAGATACCACCACCCGCTGGTGGTTATGGTGGTGTATAGCCCTTGGTGTCCCATTGAAAATGTGCGAGTTTGGTGGGGAAGGCTGAGCGTGAGTGGGAGTGGGTGACGAAAATGTGCGTTCTAGCACATTGCTTTGTATGGGAAGGCCGCAAATACTTCAGATTGTTCCAGAATGGGCCCGCCGACTGTGTCGGTAAGTCTAGAAGGTTCCGGAAAAATCCGCAATAGAAAGTTTTGGAAAGAGAACGTTCTAGAAAATTTCCAAAAGTTCTATAAGGTTCCAAAGTGGCGGAGTGTGTGGGTGACTCTAGAAGGTTCCAGAACGTTCAATTAAGTTCTAGATTGTTCTGGAAGAAGAACGTTCTAGAAGATTCCCGAGTATTCGATAAGGTCCCAAACAGTATGGAGGAGTGTGTTGGTGGCTCTGGAAGATTCCGGAACTTTTGATAAAGTTCTAGAAAGTTCTGCAAGGAGAACGTTGTAGAAAGTTCCGTCGTCGCATCGGTGTGCGTCGGTGACTCTAGAAGGTTCCAGAACGTTTGATAAAGTTTTAGATTGTTCTGGAAGGAGAACGTTCTAGAAGATTCCCGAGTGTTCAATTAGGTTCCAAACTGAGTGTGCGGAGTGCGTTGGGTGTTGGTGTGCGGAGTGCGTTGGGTGTTGGTGAGCGGAGTGTGCCGGAGAATCTTGAAGGTTCCAAAACGTTCGATAAAGCTCTAGAAAGTTCTGGAAGGAGAACGTTCTAGAATACTCAGGAAAGTTCTATAAGGTTCCAAAATAAGTGGCGGAGTGTGTCAGTTTCAGAACGTTCGATTAAACTCTAGAATCTTCTGGAAGAAGAACGTTCTAGAAGATTCCCGAAAGTTCTATAAGGTTCCAAACTGAGTGGCAAAATTTACAGGGGAGTTAGATTGTTCCAGAAGATTTAAAGAAGGTTTCAGAATGCTCTAGAAAGTTCTGGATGGAGAAAGTTTCCGAAATTTCTATAAGGTTTCAAACTGAGTGGCGGATTGTGTCGGTGAGTGTAGGAGGCTCCAGAAAGTTCGAGAATGCTTTGGAATGTTCTGTAAGGAGAAATTTCTAGAAACTCTCAGAAAGATTTATAAGGTTCCAAACTAAGTGCGGAGTATGTCAGTGTGTCTAGGAGGTTCTATAAAGTTCTAAAAGATTCGAGAATGCTCTGGAAAGTTCTAGAAGGAGAAATTTCTAGAAGGTTTCAGAAATATCTTTAAGTTCCAAAATAAGTAGCGGAGTATGTCGGTAAGTCTTGAGGTTCCAGAATGAAGTATGATGTTGTCGATAATGAATGCTCAAGCTAGACATCAGCATTTAACGGCGAAGCAATACACCACCCCAAAATTGCGCAGCTACGGTGCGCTAAAATATCTTTTGATATTTCGGCAAGGCGAAAACGGCTCGACAAAGCCATTCGATCATGGTGCCTAAACCAACAGAAAAGAGATATCAACGAAATCCTATGATCACCGAATTATGATCCCGGGCGAAGCCGGGCCAACCAGCTAGTAACAGTATAATAAGCAGGGTGGATAACCAAAACCAAAACACAAAACACAATTATGTTTTAACGAACTTTCGCAATGCTCCTGGGTATGGAAGAAGCAGCATTTTGTTAACGATTCATGCAAATTTAAAAGTTCAAGCTTCTCAATTTCAATATATTTATATCTGAAACGCGAGCATTATATAAGATCTGAAATGCGGAGTAATATGAACGGAAAACGTATTTCAAATGCATGTTTTCCTTGGTGCACATGCAGAAACAGTTATCTATATAGATTTAATATTATTTTACTTAATCTACCTCTGGAATATAAACATTTCAATTTATTCTGCTGTGCTTAAATATATAATATTTTACTCTTACATGCAAATATATAAGTAGTAGATAAATTGCAATACAGATGGTGAATACAGAGTTATTTCAAATCTAAAAGTGCAGAGTTAAATTACTTTATAACTCTATTCTTAGGTGCGGTCACATTTCAGTGAATTTTTTACTTAAAAAATATTCATAAATCATTATTAATAATCGAATTCAATTAAATTCGAGTAGTTGATCAACAATATTAAAAGTGTGTGGGACCATTAGGTGCGCTTTGAGGAAACCATACAACAATACCACGCGGTGATATAAAGATGAACGTTTAAGTATGTGGGATCATGCTAGAAGTTTATTTCACTTTGAAGAAATAAATAACATCATTTATGTTCATAAAAGATCCTGTTTGATATTAAATTTTTATATTATATAATTAATAAAAATGAACTTTGTTTTCACAACATATGTATTGAAATATATCAACATGTTTAAGAGCCCGTGGCCTCTTCATCAGGATTTAATTTTTATTTAAATTTTCACACGAAGCAAATACATTTTGGTGAGACATTATATCTTTAAATAAAATTACTCTTTGTTTAGCACCACTTTATTGAGCTTAAACTAACTAGTTTCAACTCACAGTTAATACTAAACCCTGTGAAGACTCAGCTGTTAGTTGAAACTAGTTGGTTTAAACTCGTTTAAAGTGGTGCCAAGAAAAGAGTTATTTTATTTAAAGATATAATTTTTATGCTTTATGTAATCAAGTCAGTTTTGTATTGCTTTCAATATTCATATTATATGTACGTAGTCGCATTTAATTTGATGGTACGATGATATGACAAAAAAAATATATATGTGGAATAACGAGTGTAGTCTATATCGATATCTGTGGATGAAATGTAAAACATAGATAAGATTTATACGAAGAAAATTTTATTTATAAACAATACCAAATGTTTAGTGAATCATAGACAGTAGAAGTATGATAAATACCGAACATAGAAACTTTTTGTAATAATTATTGCATAGTAATTTTTATTATTTATGTTTTATATTAATAAACTTTTTGTAATAATTATTGCATAATAATTTTTATTATTTATGCTATCGTTTTTATTAAAATCAAAACATACACCATCAATAATATAAATGGTACCGAATGTTTCCATAAATTATAGACAATAAAAACATAATGAAGTATATCGTGACGCATATGTTGCAGTTTATGGTGCAATTTTCAAAAATATTATACTTTAAAGTATAATATTTACTTCAATACTTATTTCAGTGTCAATTCTGTTTCATTTTGAAATCAGAACTCTCAATTATATCAAAGATAGGTACTCACTTTCAAAAGGATCTGCTATGATGACGGTATTCTTGGATCAGCCGACGTCCATAGACAGGATGTTGATATCTCCATGCGGACTGGAAGATAGCCCAGAGAAGAAGAAGAGAGAAGTGGTAATTTCTCTGAAGAATCACCCCCTAGTGTCACTTCCAGTGTTTATCACTACTTATTATGATACATTTAAAGCTACTAAGACGCAATCACGAGTGTTTTGACAGATAACGGTGAAGTTCACACAGGGTGCCATGCAGAGAGAGCGAAGAAACGACTGCCGCGTGCGACGTCACAGCGGCGTGCGCAGTACGTTGCAGAGTAGAGATTGCGACCGACATCAGCATTCCCTTAGAATATATACAATCTATAAAGGGATAACTAAACTTAACATTTTACCAAACCTGTACGCATGGTAAAATAGAGCTCACTCAAGGGCAATTCGTTCTGCGAGGCGAATACAAGGTGACGCAAAAATTTTATTGCCATCATTGTGTTAATCTTTACATTATTTTTACTGTAATTTCTCTGTACAAATTTATAGTTAGTGTTTCGAAATTATATCAGTAAAATTACCGAACCAATATTTTTGATTTATTCATTTTTATCACTTAGATCATCATTAGAAATCTGTACAAATTTACAAAGCGTGGATACGAAAAATAAAGGTAAGAATGCACGACCTTCTCAAGTAGATCGACTGAAATATCCGGTGATAGAGGATGGCGGAGGAAAAAATTTGGTAACGAACATTTCTTTTGAAGCCAGAATTTTTTCCGGGGAATAGCGATAAAAATTTCGCAACAGTTATCTAGTACAACCGTGGTTGCTAAAAATTCAAAGAAATCGGATACATATATAAGTGATTAATTTATTATTCCTTTTTCAAATAGCTTGTATCATTTTGCAATGAATCCCAAAAACTTTTGAGTTATAAATCTCGGTGACATGTTTATATGGTATTATGTAACTTACCTGACTCATTCTTAATTAATATTATGTTTCATTCAAATACCAAACGCAATTACGCCAGTATAATAATAATTATTAGGAATAATACGTTACAAGCCCATCATTGTTATTACTTCGAGATACTAGGAAATTTAATTCTGTATTCTACACAATGATTAACATTGTGTATAGGGCTTCGTTAGTATTTAACTATTCTGCTCCCATATAGATACACGAAAGCAATGGCATTTGAATGAAATCCTTGAGGATTACCCGTGTGGGGATGAATTTATTCATGAGACTTTAATGTAGGGTCACATTCACTTATTTCATGTGAGAAATTGAGGTTCAATATGACTGTGAGTATATTGATAATAACGTTTTCAGAGATGTTATCAGATGTTATCAGATTTTCAACTTTTTGCAATTGAAATTGAATTGGTGTATTTTCAGCGTGTCACTTATTCTATATAATAATAATAGCCAATATATCGGAAATAAATGTCTATTAATATAAAAGAAAGAGTGTTTTATTTGAAAAACATACATAATAGTTTTTTTCATATTTTAATGGGATAGTGACGCAGATAGTTATAGGTTAAGATAGTAAGTTTAGTTAAGCGTAGTTTTAAAGAAAATCAAAGAATCAAAACAATAAAATCTATAAAATAAATACATCTAAAACTCGACTAACGCCAATGAATGTCATGACAGTGTTTGGAGAAATAAGTTTCTTTACAAGGCTCCTTTGTTCTTTAATGTTTTTTCTGAAATCATGAAGAGTGCGAATACATTCTCACTTTAAAAAAATGATTGAGGGTGTTATGCTGAGTGATAGAAGTGATATTTAAATGTCTTTGCTATCCATTTGTCTGTCAGTCAGGGTGGACAACCAACTTTTACCGTCTTTTTCTGACAAAATTATTCGTGACGACATTATTGTCACCTGCATTCGTATAAATACCGAACTGCCGAAAATAGGTTATTTATTTATTTCTCACTAATCTGTATTTATTTTTCATTATTTAATGTATACATATAATGTAGGCGAACACACTTAAATTTTTTCACATATATTCTTTTTCAATTTTGATATTGCTTTGGTATACAATAATATCTACATGTTGTTACTATCCATATATATGATTCTTTACAAACATTCTTTTTACTTTCACTATTGCTAACTGTTTTTACTATCCACAATTTATATTAATATCTTCAATTAATTGATTAATTTTATAGTTAAGTAGTATTTTGTTTTATATTAACATTATTTTGTTCTCACTTTATTGTAAGCTGCTCATCTCGGCACAGGCTTTTCCTAGTGATATGAGTGGCTCCTTTTTCTATCGGCCTATATAAAGATGGAGATAAATAAAAAAATAAAAAATAAATGAAAAAGAGGGACTTACACAAATTACAAATTAAGAGTGGGAGAAGAAACAAATGTAAAAATTTAAATGGTAAATGAAAAAAAAGCTTATCAAATATATTTTCTGAAGGAACGGGGTGGTGATATATTGATTGAAGACATTATATAATAATAGTAAATTATTTTTTATATAATATTTGTAGTAGACCATCTTAATATTTTTTCTTATAACTTTTCAAAATATCATTTCATTTGAAGTGGATTTGATGCTACCCACCTCAATTCCTTTAAAAAGCCTCCTTACATGCGTATTAATTTTTTTGCAATTTTGATACATGAAATATAAGGGTAAACAAGTTTAACAAAATACCCTCCTCTCGATGTGATCGTATCTTAGGCATTAGATAGTACCGTACCGAAGACGCGCCATGAATATCAATATGTAACGCGAGTGAATTCCATTGAGATATGATAAGATAGGCGGAATGCACTTACAGAATATTGAAAATCGTTGGAGAGAGAAATACTTTTTCACCCCAAGGACTTTGATTCGCAAAAAATCTAGTTTCCAGCAATACTTAAATTGTTATAATATTTGTAACTACATGTTTTATTTTATTTTAATAAAATATTTTTATTTTTATTTATTTATTTTATTCAATATCAATACATCTTGATAATTATCACTGCATGTAATTGTATCTTTTATCACGTAAAAATAAATAATTATAATCACGGTGAATATAAAATTCGTGGAAATAACGAGAATCAATATCAATCAATATATATATATATATAAAGAAACCCGTGTTTCCCAATCCGCCAAGTTTTCTCCACAACCAGCCACAACCACCCACCGGTGGTGTTACGGTGGTGGATAGTCCTTGGTGTCACATTTAAAATATGCGAGTTTGGTGGGAGTGGCTGGGAGTGGGTGGGAGTGGGTGATGAAAATGTGCTTTCTAGCACATTGTTTTATTATGGGAAGGCCGCAAATGCTTCAGATTGTTTCAAAATAGGCGCGCCGACTGTGTCCGTGAGTCTAGAAGGTTCCGGAAAAACCCGCTCTAGAAAGTTCTGGAAGGAGAAGGTTCTAGAAAATTCCCGAAAGTTCTATAAGGTTCTAAACTGAGTGGCGGAATGTGTCGTCGTGTCTAGAAGGTTCCTGTACATTCGATAAATTTTTTGAAAGTTCTTGAAGGAGAATGTTCTAGAAGGTTCGCAAAAGTTCTAACACGATCCAAACAGTGTACTAAAAATCTACGCGTGCGAAGCCGCGCGGGCACAGCCAGTATTTTATATGAAGACTGAAAATGTTGTTTATGCTCGGAATGGTGTAAAAATATAAATTATTTTAAGGATTTTTAATAAGATTTTTTCTGTTTTTACTTCCTTTCTTTTAACTCGTGGCGTCTGCTTGTCTGACGAAAAAACTTTGGATCGATTTTTAACCCTCTTCCCGTGATCCAATCGAGCCAAGTAAACTCGTGGCGACGATCAAGAAGATCTATCAATTTTTCGTTAAAAAAAAATAATTACAGTATAATTTTGGATTTATCAAATTTTTAATGGTTTTTTCAAACAAGTTGTATGGAGATCCCGACGCATATGGTAGACACAAAACTCGAAAATGAGGAAGGGAGTATTGTAAAAACTTGTCTTTTTATGGGTTACTTTTTTAACGTTATTAGCATTAATTTTGTGTTTGAACATAATTATTAGTTTTAGAAAACTAATAAACTTTATATAAACAGTACTTATTGTTTTTACACGTTTACCAGTTCGGATACTGAACTGAATTAGACGTTTAAAAATAATCAGCTTGACTTATACAAAGTTTATTAGTTTTCTTAAATTAATATATAATTTTCATTTTTTTTACGATATATGAATAAACAATATTATTAGTAAAATGTATTTGTACTTCAATATATTTCACGCGTGATTGAATGTTGATAACCAGTCGCGTGAAAATTAAAGGTCTTAATGAAAATGCTAACTTAAATAATTGCATCTTTTATATAATTTGCTTAAATTAACCTTCATACTTACTGGTATTTTTCTGTGCATTTTTATTTTCAAACGAATAATTTGTACGTTTCCTTGATTGTGTGAAAACAAAGCTTGCGCCCATATTTAAGTAAAAAATAAACGTGCAATGTAATTTTACTCATATTTTTAATGGAAATATTACACACAGATTGATGTTTAATTATTATGCTATTAGAAATGATATTTCTATGATTTACACTATTTGTAGGTGAAATATTATACGTTCACGTAAATTTATACATAGACATGTGTGACAGAAGTAGTCCACAACGCTTTAAATACTTAACAGATAGATTTTATTTTATTTATTACAACATACGGTACAAAGAGCACCTTTTAAATAATAGTAAAAACACGATATCAAAAGAGTAGTAACATTGTATAACTAAAAAATACATTGATAAATAAATATAGTGATATAAATGAGAAAAAAAGTTGTGAAGTACATATAAAATTAAACAAATATGTATAATAATGAATTTTTTGAACACATTATAGATTCATGACGGCAGGGTGTAGAATTTTTATTAAGGCATCTTTATAATGTGCCAAACTAGAGTTGAAAATATCCAAGATAATTTGCATAAGTGTTACCTAGCCTATGCAGTCTAGTTACAAGAGAGTTAAAATACGAGTTAGTTCTAGTGTTGTCACAATAAAATAACGTGGGTATTATATATAAAATAACGTGGGTATAACCCCTTTACCTAGTTCTAAGCGGCGCATGAAACATAAACAAACACAGAATATCAGGGGTGTCAAAATTTCAAAATGTTTTTGCCTAAATTATGAGTCGAAATTGTTAAAGCAACAATGTCCTGATATTAATAGTTATGAAGATAAGCACCTTCAGAGTTGACATTTTTTTCAATGTTTCTGAGTTATCCCCTTTAAAAAATTGGTCAACAAATAATTTTAATTAAATATGGGAGAATTATATGGAGATTTTTAAAAAATTTATAGAGAATTTTAAAAAGAGGAAAATTTTCACAATAAAATTCAAAAAATTGTACGTAACTAGAAAGATTTCGTCATAAGGATAAAAAATTTTCGTGTATACTAATTATTCTAATTAATCTCCAAATACAAATGCAGACATTACAACAACAAAAATTAATAAAGAGTATCATCTTTTATTATTTTTCAAATTAATAAAGAGTATCATCATTTATTATTTTTCAGTTGCACTCTAGGACTCCTAGGAAAACACAGCCACCCCACACTATCCATTTGAAGATCTCGAAATCTCCGTATCTGGATTATATTTTGCATACATCTTTAAGCCCGCGCAAAATAAAGGAATTTCGTTTCTTTCTTTTGCACCCCAACTACTTATTTTAAATTATAATTAAATTGATCGTTATTCGTTTTTTTTCAGTGGCTATCTTACTTTCCTTTTTCTTTTCTTTCTTTATTCATGTTTCTTACTTTACTGCCTCGAGATTCAATAAATTACTAATTTTTATTTTTATATTAATAGATCTCGCTGTATAGTATTGTACAACTTTTATCGGTGTAACTTGAAAGTGCTGTTAATTTTGATCTGCTTCTGCTTTTTCTAAACATTCAAAATATATTTTTAAGGTGTAAATGTTAATAAATTGGTATCAAAACTCAGCTTGTATTCAACATTTAATCAAAATTCTTTTGTTAACAAGAAAATAAATAAGTTCTTCTTCAATTACGGTAACAATAAAAAGCGTAAACAGAAACTTTTCTTGAATCGGAGACTTACTGCTTGCTTTCTTCGAATTGCTTCTTGTAAAAGAATTATACGTGAAAAAAAAATTAAGTTCGATCGAGAGAAAAATAGACAGTAGCGTCAATTATCAAATTAGAAAGTTCACTGTTAGTTTAAAATAGTAAGCGATGTAATAATAATTCTGGAAAAAAAAGTTAAACTGCTAACTGTGCATTTATGTGTAAAATTTTTGGTGAGATTTTCAATAGTGGTGGACTACTCTTGGGAAAGCAATGTAATGAAGAAGATTTAAAAATACGATTCTTTAGTTAAATACTTCTTTAGTTAAATGGTTTCGGCAATAATTATTAATACAATTTTATTGATTCCTTTTAGTAAATAATATTTCGCAATTAGAAATATTTTATTTTTTCGATAGAAAGCAATAACTTTGTGGTGTTCCATATTAAAACAAAATAAAACATGTATTTTGACGTGTTTAATTTTATTTATATAATAATTAATATATATCTACGCATTTTTATAATTATTTTGAAAACATAATTAAAATTTTACTGTGATTACTGATGGTTGCATTACTGGACCAATGTACTTAATAGAAAGGCGACCATTCAAATGTTACGGCTACTTCTGTATGGAGAAAAGTACTAATTAAAGTGGTTCGGATACGTCTTGCGAATTCCAGAGGAGCGACTACTTGATCGCTTCTAGGCACTTTGGAGAAAGGGTGGCAGTTGTTCGTGCCAGTATCTGCTTGGACAAATAAACAGATTGGACCACACCTGGTCAACAAGTACCGAAGAGGGGCAAGACAGGAGAAGATGGAAGTGCCTCGCAGAGTTGATGTGCCCCCAATTCTCCTAGGCGAGTGACGGTGGACTTATAACATGCATGTGTCAATGGTGACATGCATGTCATTGGACACTGTAACGATTTGGGTAACGTGCCAGCGTTCACCAACACCCATATTACAAAAATAAACGCTTAATAAGTTCTGTGACAGATAGCCGGCCCCAGGCCGACAAACGCCAAACAATCACTCACAAGTATATATACGTATCCCGCCGCCCTGGCGTTATTCAATCAGTCAACCGGTTAAGTTTTGGCAGCTCTAGGTGTGACACGCTACAAATTTTGTTAGGTTCTTGCTGATTTCGCTTTTTATATGCACACACGTTGGTTTTTCGAATACTCGAAAACATTATTTTCTTTTATGGGGTTTACGATGATGTTCCAGCCGTTTTTAGATGTTTTTCGAATGTAATAGATAATCCCATAGTATGGTAGTGTGTCCTAGAAAAAACTAGAGGTTTCGATCTTATTGTTGTCATCGACATATTATAAGGGATTCTGTACGTAATAGCTTTTACCGTCTTGTTGCAGTATTAATAAAACAAAATAGGAATATTGTAGTTTCTCAAAGATATTTTTAATCAAGATATATTATAGATATCTCACAGAAATGAAGCTATATTTTTTATATGGAAAAGAAGGTAAAGAAGTTTTTTCGTATGGAAGTTTTTTGAAGGAAAGATGGAACGGTGGTTTGGCTTACGACCTATGGTAGATACGGCTGGCTTAAGTTATCACTTTATACAATGAAACGTCACCAATTTCACCCACGATAGACTACCACATCTTTACCATAACTTTAAAAGCTCCAATCAAAATATTGATATCTAATTATAAACAGTGACATTTGCATTGGATTATGAGAGTGAAAAAATTTTCGATTGCAGGTGGCGGTAGTAAAAGGCAACTCGCATACGAAACATGATGTGCAAGTCAAACATACATAAAACTTCCAAAAAATGTCTTTCATGGATGGAATTGGTGAACGTTGCATTCTAAAGCGATCGCTTGAGCCAGCCGTACGATAGGTCGTAAGCCCTATGAACACCCAAAAGGCTACCATACATCTGTAATATAACATCTTGATTAATGATGTTTTTAATGTTCGTTTTACAGCTATTTAATTATGCATTGTCTTTATTTCGATGTAATCAAATATTTCGTGATTTACATAGGGAATTTTTCAACAAACATGGACTGCATGGACTGGATGGACCACAAGAATAAACACAGAAAATTCCACCAAAGAATCTTGACCTGGTTACAGTATGCCCACTCGTTGTTGACGCTGCGAGAGTCAACAACAAAAGTTGTCGCATTGTTAAAAAGCAAATACGATAAACGTTTCTCGGTATTGCGATGAAAGAAAGACACATTTCAAAGCAGTAAAAGAAACATCTAATCGCTGTGCTTATGTTTCTACATAGAAATATACAAGTTTTATTGTATCTATCTGACAATATTAAAAACATTATTAAAAACCCAAGCACTTAACATAAACCTATGCCGAAAAATATAGCAAACCTATTTTAACATGAAACGTGTAACAATCTTACGTAGACAATATAATATTGATGTAAAATTAGATAGTGTTAGATAGATAGATATTATTTTAACGATATTTTGAAGAGTGAGTGATATCGAAAGGAGAGTGACTAAGGCTCGGTTGCGCCATCAGAAGTAAGAGTAAGAGTTAATAAAAAAGCATAGAATTTTGCATTCTCCACCAATCAAAACACCCGTTTTCGTAAAAATCTATGCTTTTTGCTTAACTCTTACTCTTACTTCTGATGGCGCAACCGGGCTTAAGAAAAGCAAAGTGAATGATGAACTACATGTTTTTGTACATTGAAGTTTGTTTCTTTCCGACCACAGATGTCATACTACAAATACTGATTCTATTCGACAACAGATGCCATTTTAGAATACCGAATTATGTTTTCCTCGTGCCGCCTCAGAAATTTAGGACCGTGAGAAATAAAAGTATTAACTACATGACGCTAGATGTCAGTATTTTTTGATTTTATGAAAAATATATTTTTAAAAATAAACGTTTATTTTTTTTATAAAGTATCACTGGATATGAATGAAATTATTTGAAAAGAAAAATACATTTTAACGCGAATTAATGAAGGTAGTTATCTTTGTTAAGAAATTAAGTATTGTTGAACGAGCTTCGGGGAAATTTCGAAAGATCTTCTTTAAAAATATATTTTTTTAAATTATTTATTTTGATAAAATAATTTAATTAATATGAAATTATATATCTCTCCTTAATTTAATAATCTTAATTTACTTGAGCCAATTCAGTCTAACTACATACTTCATATTAATTCTCTAAATTAATTTGCCGTCAACATTGACACCTTTTTCTTAAAACTTTATAGCAATAAATAAATAAATATATTTGTATTCTTTTTGTTTAAATTTCCATACAGTATCCGGTAACTACAATTTTTTATTAAACTACTTTTTTATAATGGAATTTCCGGCAAGGAGGGTTTTCGGTTCAAGTTGTTTGTATAACTTTATACACGATATAATAACTTTACCCTTAAAAACAAAATACAACTTAGCGCCGAAAATTCGAAAAGGCTCTCGGAAGCCATTTGAGATTAGAAAATGATCTCAGAAACAAATGGAAACATCCGGTTTTCTTATTTCGTGGGCACGAGCCGTGAATGGCGCCGTCTAGGAAACAAATCTGTAAATAAAATATGTTCTGAAAAGGTTACACTGTGTTACTGGCAAAGTATTAAATACTTTAAATAAAAGTTTTTTAAATTCTAACAAACATTTTTCTATTATCATTTCTATACTATCCATAACCTACAAATTATTTTGAGAAAAAACCTTTGAGAAAGATGTACGATATAATGATAACAATATTAAAAAAAAACAATGTTTATGTTTCTCTGCATATATGAACACGTAATTTTTTTACTCATGACGAATATGTTGTTAGTTTAATTTTTTTTAATGTCTTCAATATAATTGTATATAGATTTGATATGAACAGGTATTTTTTTTATTCAAAACGAATCTGTTGCTTGTATACATTTTTTATTATTATTTACAATATAACAAAACAGATCATAATTTTCATCTTCACGAAGAACAACTAAGGGCCGGTTGTTTTAAGTTGGATTAAAGTAAGCGTTCTTTTAAAGCATAGATTTTTAAGTTCTCCACCAATCAGACGATGCGTTTTCGTAAAAATCTGTGCTTTAATCGACCGCTTACTTTGATCAAACCTGAAACAACCGGGCCTAAAAAACGCTTTGCTTTCAAACTGACAAAACAAAATTTTGAACAAATGAATCGTCAGAAGCCTCTAAAGCCACGGTACACTTATCGTACGTCAAAGGAACTACAGACAAAATTAGTAAATATTTAAAAAAACAGAACATTAGAACAACATTCAAAACGAACCATAAGATTGCTTCTCTATTGAGAAACGCTTAAGATATCATCCCTCTGGAATTCCAAGGAATATTCAAAATACCATGCGGCACTTGCGATAAAAGTTACATTGGACGAACTAACCGGAAGATATCCGCCAGAATAGCCGAATATGCTGTGGACGTAAAAAACAAAAAGTTCACTTCATCCCTAGCACAGCATGCTATAACAGAAGGTCATAAGATCAATTTTGACGGAGCATCTACGGTTGCATGTCTAAATAATGATACGGCAAGGATCCTTAGAGAAGCAATCGAAATATACAAAAGACCCAACAATCTAAATAACAGACAGAATAATAGAGTACTAGATTACCGAACACCTGGCTCAACACATTAGAAAACACATCAACTCTTCAGAAAACACCCACCATTAATACGAACATTATAAACTCATTAACGCCAAACAAATTTTCAATTACGCCCACCGTTAACACAAACATTAAAAACCCATTAGCGCCGAAAAAATCGCCAAACCCCCCAAAAACAGATAGAATTCTTAGAAGCAATGCAAACAAAGGACTACCACATTTTTCGAATTAAATTTACTTGGCTCTGAGCTGTCGGCCTTAAACAACGTGTTTTCACAACATGTAAGAGCGACACTGCAGTGACAAGTCACATCCCCTGAAGATGAACAGTGTGTGATCTGTTTGAAACGTCGGGAGTACAACGGTCCTTCTCAGAACCAACGGACGAGGGATAACCGAGAAAATTATATAAATATATATATATATATATAATATATATTTGTTTAGTGTTTTATTCATTTATTAATAAGCAATGAAATAATGTATATCTTTTATAAATAATAATAATAATAACCCTGTCGATGCATCAGATTAATCTCGAATCAAATCCGTAATACATAAAACTTTTACTTAGGCATTAAATAACAATGATGTAAGCGGTTTGGTTCGGGCCGGAAGATGCGAGATGTTCTACATTGGAAGGGAACGTGTGGGATTACTATATCTTCATCAAAGTAACAAAGAGTGCAACATACACAACATGTTTTGCATAGGGTCCTAAAGAGTAATTTTGCAAAATTGTGTAAAAATCAAATATGATCAATATACAGAACTGACATATGTTTGAATTTTATGTATGTATATATCTACAAGGAACATTATTTAATGTCATTCTAAAATATAAGAATACATTAATTTCGTATTCGTTCAAGGGAATAGTAATGGATACTTACGCTTTACATTTGACGTACCGGAGATCTCATAATGCATTATTTTGAAAAGATGCGCTGTATCCAATGTTTTTTTTTTTTAAACTTTTTTCAAGATTTAAGCTTTTTAATAAAGAAAAAATTTTAAGCAAAATTTAAGTAGCTTTGTCATACGCCACAGAGCACATAAAAAATATAAATTTTATATCTTTATTTTTTTTAGTTATCAAAAGATAAGCAAACAAATACAAATATCAGTGGCGTGCATTGAGTATAAACTTAGGTTATGCTGTGACCGACTATATACCAATATTACATGTATATATATATATATATGCATATACCTATAAGGGTATATACATCTTTAAAAAAAATTTAACTATATATAATGAACTATTTTGAGTAGCCTCAATCCACAAAAATAACTGCACTATAAAAGAAGTATTGTAAACAATATTTCCTAAATAAATAAATATTTGATTCATTTTCTTGCAATGTCATCCTCAGAGTAACCAAAGATCAACATAACTTGAAGGATCGAAAAGTGAAAGGGGTAATCCAGCGAGTTTGATGAACAAAAGTGTATGGGAAGGCGAATTTCAAATTCATCCGTCTTCCATAGGTTCATAAGACCTTTGTATTTTCCCATTTTGGCGAATTATAGAATTGTATGATGGAAAATTATAGAGCTGTTTCGTTTTATTGCTTTTAAACATTAAAAATACCGTAAAAAAGGTGCCAGAACGCATTAGCAGCGGGGAGAATACTTTAGCATTAAAACAATGCCAATATGGATGAAAAAAGAGTAAGGCCGATATGAGAGCTTGCTATATTTGCTCGTAGAATGGCTCTGGGTCTGTGGTCCATTTCACTATTCCGATGTTTGCAATTTCTTAATATTTCGCAGATTTCTCGTAGCTTTAGAGGCTTTTCAGAGTCATATTACCAGTTATTAAATTTATAAAAAACTATATTTATAAATAACTAGTATTTCGAATTATGTTATATACGAAATAACAGCAATAATAGGGTTACTCAACCTTTTTAGATAGCAAATTTATTGTGTCATTCTCGGCGGTATGCAGTCAGTCATTAATCTAAGTATCGGACTGTAGGACGGAATACGGGCGCTTTCTTTTCTTTGGAAATTTTTTGTTTAATGTAGACTTCACTAGGTTATATTAAACATAAAATTTGCAATGTGCACTTGGTTTAGTTTAACTCTGGGCTGCGCAGTCCTTTAAAAATTTACTGACTCAGCTTATAGCTCCTACCTTATTTTAGTGCGACTCCGAACGAAGTAATGCGAGCAAAGGACAAATAAAGAAACACTTTTCCCACACAGATACAGCACCGATCATCAGCTCACCAGTACATTAATTAATTTATACATTATAAATACCTATGACGCATACTATCGATTTAGCGACTCCACTATTCCGAATCATTTAAATAAAACGATTTAAAAATATAGGTAGGTATTAGATATTGCATTTGTTTTACGATTGTACAATAAATGAATGAATAGTTAATTTACCCAAAAATTCAATTGTGAATATTACTTTTGTGCTGATCGCAGTTTTCGGATTATTATCCGAATTGAAATCGAACTGAAATATTTTATCGAAATACTAACCGGATTTTAGAAGAAAAATTTCCAAGGACCAATGTGATCTCAATAAACGGTGCCTACAGTATTTCCTCTCAGTGAATTATACAGCATTTTGTCAGAAGGCGCACGTTTCTACTATTTTTTCTAACAACATATCGGATTTACACAATCAGATGACCTTTTGCGTTAAGCATTCGTTGCATCACTGGCGATCGGCGCTCTAGCGATTGCGGGATTTATGCGCCTTCGTTAAATTCATTTATAAGGTAAATCCCTAGCGCATAGTTATCCGATATTCCTTTTAACCACCGCATTCTATTTTGTGTCAGTCGGGTGGTGTGCACTCCGCGCCTGCGAGTGTTCAAGGACCGAGCCGATAGCCGAGGACATCAGATGTTTTCGAAACTCAAGAACTGAGGTAGGAATTTGAAGTAGGTAGGTACCTACTGGCTTTGCTACCCGGCTTCGCCCAAGTTTCTTAATTTTATTTATATAAATACAATATTCCCACTCAAAAATGCCAAAAAAATGCTTGTGAAAATGATAATAGAAGAAAGAAAACAGTAGATATAAACGATCCATTTTCTTTGACATTTTTTTTCGTTGAAACATAAAAATGCAAGAAATAAAATGGCGCCTTATTTCTTGACAGTTAATTGGATATTTTCAAGCTTCACATCATCATCACATCATCACATCAAATGGCATTGTGAGCTGAAAGTAATAGCGATAACCTGAAAATTCTAGACAAAATAAACTATGTAAATTTTACGAAACCAAAATACATCATTCTTGAGTTTTTGCTGCTTTTAAATTTTTTTTTTAAATATATTTTTTTTTACTTAATAATATATATAATATTTTTTACAATCATAAGTAGACAATGTTTACAAATCAATGTTTTTTTTGTGTGTAACCTTACCAAAAAGAATTATGACACTTGTGTGTGGTGAGGGATAACCACTTACAATCATAGGTATAGGTAGTGTAATCTAATTTAATAACAATGAGAAAGAAAGAAAAGAAAATATTTTAAATCAAAAACTTAATTAATAATACAATATATAGAATAAGCAGTCAAGTAAACAATAATATAGAATAAGTAGTCAAAAAAGACCAAACTCAATCACAAAGCCAATTCTTCATAAATGAGAACACATTCGGTTTCACTGGGGGAATATGCAGACAACCGAATTTTTTTTTTGTTTATAATTACGGTATTATATTTGATTTTTAATATTTCTAGGTATTTTATCGTATCATTAAAGTAGTAGAAGTTTCTGATTTCAATTTCTGAAGCGAAAAACGTCAAAAATTATTCAGGCTTTAGTAAATTTCATATATTTTTTGTGAGTTCACTGGGAATCAAACTCATAACCCACGATGTGAGCTGATTTTTTAAACTTATCTATTTATATAAAAAGACTTAAATTTTGGGATAAGTGCAATGGAATTTTTAGGCAAGTTATGAAACCCTTCCCAACTTTGCCCAACCATCGTACCAGTATATTTTTTAATTGCAATGTCGTAAATTTTAGGCAATTTATATAATCACTCCTCACCGTGCGTATATTGCAGTAGGTTATTTATCGCCATTAGGCTAGGTTAGTAAATATCGATAATTACACACAACCTCACCCAAATCTACACGGACATGGAATCATGACCAATGGAGAACAACGATTCACCAGTTGGCTCTGATCCAATTTGGCGATGGAACGTAAGCACATAACCAAATCTGCCGACAGCAAACTCAATCTCGGCAAACTTGACGTCATTTAAGTAGTTATTATGTACATTGTCAGATTTCTAATATTTGACTGTAACATTACGTATTTTTTGAGCTGTTTAAAAATTACGTAAGATTCGCGACAAAATATTTTTTGGCACCAAAAACAGCGAAAGTTTAAGGCAGTAATTATTTTAAAACTAAATCCAAGTACAAAAAATTTTTGGCTGAATATTATTTTCCTTGACATGATAAAAATGTAGCTACTGCTTTCCGTAGGCGTCCAGTGATATTCTGGATCTTGTAGTGTAATCGTATTTTTTTCAAATCAATGGATAATATATTAATCATCATCATCATTAAAAATGCAGTCTTCGACAACAAGTCCACTTTTGCGTTAATTACGTAATTATGTATGTGCAAAATAGGAGAATATCTTCCATGCATGCATC
Source organism: Agrypnia vestita (assembly GCA_016648135.1). Taxonomy (NCBI): domain Eukaryota; kingdom Metazoa; phylum Arthropoda; class Insecta; order Trichoptera; family Phryganeidae; genus Agrypnia; species Agrypnia vestita. The sequence goes on from JADDOH010001431.1 coordinate 235,028, forward strand.
ATAAGAAACTGATGAGAGAATATAATTATCGCAGCGTCGAGTAGTGTCGACAGGATAGCCTATCGATATTGGGGATCAAAATTGAAAAATGATTTAAAACGAATCTCCGAATTTATTATAGAACTATGGCCTATTCGTAAAAAACAACTATTTGCATAATCGAAAGTCATGCGTTTTAACCATGACCCCAAAATTCAGAATGCATGTAATGAATATGCAAACTATAACGCGTAGTGTGCAACTCTTAAACGAACTGAGCAATCATGTGGATGTATTTATTTTCTAAGTATTTAAATCACCGGACTTCATATTATAAGATAAACATTATAATGTGAGAAACCGCACGGTCAATGGAACAGTCCGTCCTGTAATAATTAAACACCAAAGGTTTTTTATACAGACCCAAGGGAATAACTATGCCTTAAATTCACCGATAACACGAGTGCATCGCCTTGGAAACAAGTTCTCGAAATTCATTGACATTTTTCGTTGTAGTTGTAGGTATACCCGAACGTGTTTTAGTCATGTGAAAATTCCCTGCGTGGACTTCAGTTTGAGACTGTAAAAGTATCAGTGAGAAATCAATATAATCTATACTACTCGACCAAACAATGCTGTGTGAATGGCAATTTTATCTACATAAAATTTCTTTTGAGTTCTACAACTTCTTTATAGAAATTATCTAAATATCTCTTACCATTAAAAACGCGTCGTTCGACCATTTTTTGCCAACTTTAGTTGTAAAAAAGGTTTTTAAACGGAATAAAACAACCTATAACTACCCTGAAGGTTTATTCTAAATATTGATGAAAATTTTTTTTATTTTTCTGGATCTTCAAGAGATTTCCAGCATTAGCGTACCATTTTTTGGAAGTTCTGAGTTAGCATAGTAAGATGTAAAGATAATTTAAATTATCAAATTATCATCAAGATAATTTAAATTATCATTAAAATCATTATCATTAAAAAATCAACTATGCCAAAACGATATAAAAAACGTCGCCGAAAGCAAGGCGATTTGCGAAAAGCGAAAAATTTCGTGGTTATTATATTATTTTAATATCCTAAAATTAAAAATTATATGCTGAATTAAAGATTTTATATTTTTCAAAAACTATTTAAGATTTATTTAAAAAATTCAGCTCTTTTTTTAAAAACTTTAATTAAGTAAGGCAGTCAATATGGTAAGATTCTAATCGATATAAGACTACATGAAGTATAATTATTTACAAAATTAAAACAATGCCTTATAATATTATATTTTAAAAGTAAGTTTTATTTTGAATACATCATATCTATTTACAATATTGTCAACAGTTCGCGGCGGTGGGAAACAATATGAAACACTACAAATAATTTAATATTTTATTTATTCATAGTCACTGGACACAAGCTTAACTAGAACACTATCCTGTCATCCTGCCGTCACTTCTCGACTCTGCGGTAATTATATTCTCTCATCAGTTCCTTATGATGCGTGCATGGAAGATAATCGCCACTCAATAATATTAAATTTGTCTGTGAAACACTTTGTATCGCGCTGATTCGCCACAAGAATATTCCGCACGTAGGTAAGTACTTTGGTACTTAATTCGCTAGCTGACACGGATCTCCCGCTTGCTTTATCGATAACTTCAGCAAGTGTTAGACGACGACCGGCTATATGTAGGTCCCAGGCTATATATAGGTCCCAGTCTATATATAGGAAATGTTTCCTCTCGAAACTGGTAAATTTAATTGTGCTCTACTGGTTTCTAGGGGTTTCCAATTTATTTTAAAATATCCAAAGTGCTGGGAAATACTCGACTATATCGTCGATGTATATATATATAATAAAGCCAATGTGCCGTTTAGTACATTCTGAGATGAACGAATCAATTTGTCAATTTTTTATATTATAAATAATGGAGATATTCTAAAAAAACATTTCCGTTCATCTAGAAAGTCTGCCCAGTAATTATTTAAAAATTTTTTTATACATCTTGTCTGTGCAATTCTTTTTTAAAACTATTTCCCTCGTTTATCACAGAATGTACTAAAACGGCACATAGGATTAATACAGCGACGATATGCAGATTCTTTAGTTTCTTATATCTCGTGACAATATTATTGAATATGTGAAAATCATAATTGTTGAAATATTTTTCAGAAAATGTCAATGAAATCAAACCTTACAACTAAACTACAAAAAACAACTTAATTATAATTCCACGCTAAACTTCACAAGAATCACGGGAGAAGTCCTTCAACTCACTGAAGTAATTTATTTGTTGTCAAACAAAGGAAAAACCATTCAAGTGACTTGCTTAATCGGTTCGCATTTCAATGGGAAAAGTTAAGAAATTGTTCAATAGAACCTTTCATCACATTTTTTATTTACTCACTTTTTATTAACTATGAACTGACGGAGGTTCCTGATTTTATTGAGATCACTTTCACTGTATAGAAAACTTTACAACTTGTAAATAGTGTTTTGTAAGTAGAGACATTTCTAATCAATATTGTTTATTTTTCTGAATATAACAAATCTACATTTTCGGCGCGTGGGTAGGTAGAGATGACGAAGAGCTACAATTTTCTGTCCTAACATCTCACCCCATCCACATTCATACATCTTCTCTTGCATGAAAAATTTTGTGGCTACTAACATGACCTTCTCCCAGTATTTCAGTAAACTTGATCATTCTGTACCGTTCATATCGTTTTGTGGTGTTCATTTGTGGTTTTTTGTAGCATTCATTCGCTCAACATGACCAATTCACCTAAGCGACCCTTTTTTTAATTCTATTCACTATGCTCATATTCTACCGCAATTTTATAATTTTTCACTCTAAAGTGATACGTATATCAGTGTTAGTGCTAGATTTCCGTTGTGTATCGCTGGTACTAGTTGACATATTTCCATTAGAAATTACTGCATTCAAAGCACCGCTCATTTTATTCCCTGCATTCATGCTCCTCTTCATGTTTCTCTGCTTTCCTGAATATGAATTTAATAAAACGAAATCTCGGCCATGCCATCATGCCACGTTTTTGTGCACAATCTTCAATAATAATTAATTTTGTGAATATATTATACATTCTCGACGACAGGGTGTAGAGCTTTTATTAACGCATCTTTATAATGTGCTTAACTAAAGTTGAAAATAAGAAGAGATATGTGCATAAGTGGTACCTAGAACATGCAGTCAAGGTACAGAGAGTTAAAATACGAGTTAATTCTAGTATTGTCACAATAAAATAATGTAGGTACCCAAGTAGTTCTAACCAGCGCACGAAACATGAACAAACACAGAATATCAAGGGTGTCAAAATGTGTTATACAGTGCCTCTTAATATTTAAGAGCTCTGTATCCCGGACAACTTGAAAGGAAGGCGTCAAAGCATTTCCAGAAGACTAAATTAATTGAAGGGGCATTTGCGGTGGCAGGCTTCAAGGCGTGGAACTATCTAACCTCAGTAAAACGGAACAGTGCTTTAGAAATATTATTTTTAAAAATACTTCTTCTTAAATAACTTCTCCAAAACTCATTTCCAAAAATTCGAAATTTTATTTTAAATAGTAGCACAGTATACCCAGAAGATGGCGCCATATAAATTATCATTTTTTTTTATCATTAATATTTATTGTGCTTCTTCTGTGCAGAACTTGCCTGATTATCGATCTTAGAGCTGGTAAAATCCAGTGTTATTATAAGTAATTTAAATATGCATTCAAATATTTTTCTTTTGTTACAGGTAAGACATTTCAGGAGTCTTCGATTTGAATTTCATAGTCAGCGCCGCTCGTAAGTATTTTTATGCGTACTTAAGGGGTTACGTGTAGTCAGAGGCGCAAAAAAATAGACAATTTCAAAATTTTTTTTTGAACGGTTGTTTAATGTTTTGATTCAATTCATAATACCAACGTTTTACACTATATTTTAAGTTACTATACCGAAAATTTCAAGTAAAATTATTAATACTGGACCACGATAGAATCTCGTTTGTTGACCCCTGTTTTGCAAGTAGTGCCTCGCGGTGTCCATCAGTACTTCTTAGTGATTTATCTAAATTTAATGAAACAAAAAGAAATTAGTAGTTCAATAGTTAATCTTGTGCTTAATCGAAGCTTTTTTATTTTTTTTCAAATTTAGCAAAATGGCGGTCTTTGAAAGCTTAATTATGAATTTTGAGGGAAAAAATCACTAATTTATTATTTATAAAAAAAAAAGTTTAAATAAAAAAAAAATCCTTCGATTAAGCACAAGTTTTTAATGCCTAAAATATGATGTTTAAATTTCATTTAAATCTGTCGAGTAGTTTTTAAAATATCGTGGACACCGTTTTTGAAAACGTTATTTTGAGAAAAACGCGTTTAAAGTTTTATGCATAAATAATTAATACAAATACAATTTAAAAAATTACTTACGTAGAGTCGTCTATTTCTGGTACATATAATACATCTTCTGCCGATGTGTAAGCCTCCAAGATGTCGATTTTTTTTTATCTACGTCTCATTTTGCCTTCTCGAGTGACCTGATTTGCAAGTTGGTCAGCAATCTTTATGCGCTCTATATCGAGTTTTTCAGCGTACCGGTGTGCATTAGGTCCATAATGTAATCCTATGCATTGGCAATCATTAATATTCCTTGCATACCTTCTGACGTCTCATTATAAATTTTTGAAAATGATTATAATACACGCACAACTACCTATCGACTGCTGGGTTTCACTGCCATTGAAATACTAACAATATATCGAATTTCAGTTAGCCTAATGGGACCTATGTCTAAAAGTAGAAGTGTAAAAGAAATTTCGTACATTATTCTTAGAATTAATCAGGTAAAAACCGCGTTCGGCAGCAGTCGCGCCGTTTGTCAGCCCGGCCGACTCTAGTAGCGTCCGCGTATCAGTACGGGCGGCAGTGGAGGACCCTACAGTTATCGTTGGATATCTTTAAAACTAATAACCGGATCGAGTTGATATTTTCACACAATATTTTTGAAACATTTTGCTTTAAGAAAATACCAAAAAAAATTCGATTTTTTAAAAATCCTGACTACACGTAACCCCTTAAATATCTTAACGTATGCAATGCGTTTTTAAATATCAAATTTTTACTACATTAAAACAAATTTCTTTATTTTATTCTTTTCTTTTTTGTTTTCTTACAGCTTGTGATATTCATAAGCATCAGTGATATAATTAGACAGATTGTAACGATATTGACTTATTTAAATAGACATTGCTGAAAAATTATACGAAAATATTTATCTGCTAAAAGCTTAAGATTAAGAATTAGGTGCAGACGAGCCTTTATTGTGCCTGTGCGACGATTTGAGCCAATCGTGACGATTCTAGAGACTAAAATTCCGGCGAATGAAGAGCGTCCGTGGTGAAGTCATTAAGTGCATGAAAATGACTCACGGGCGAGAGGGATTATGAATAATGGTGCAATGGCGAAAGATTTTGACTATATAAACCGTACGAACCTTGGTACAGCCCTTCAGTTTTTTTCAGATTTGACGTTAGCCAGAGGCCCTTGAGTTTTCTTTCAGCTTTGACGGTAGCCGGAGGCCCTTGAAGGAGGACGTCAGAAATACCATCAGTGGGGCAGATAAATTAATAAAAACCGTGAAGGAAGAAGGAAGGAGATATATATAGTAATTCAAAGGAGATTTGGAGCAGTAAACACCCGCAAAAAAAGCATTTTCCTACTATTAATCATTATTTATTTTATACATTTTCCTACTATATACATTTTCCTACTAATAATTATTATTACTATTAACTATTAAATATTTCTCTTGTCTTATATGTATTCAATAAGATGCCCTGTGAATCATAATTTGCTTTATAATGCCTTCTGTATTTGCATATTTAGTAGCGCGTTTTGGACCATTATAATATCGTAATTCGCAGCTGGTGTAAAACCCAATCGGTGAGATGTTCACAATACTTGCCACAATATTCAAATACGTCGCGATCCGAACGAGAGCTATCATTTAGATTGAGATTCATATAATATCGAAGATATTCCGCCTGCAGTTCGAGTTTAATTTTCAATACACAGATGTGTGATTATTAAGTGGTTCAATTCATTCGACAATTATTATACGTAGGCTTTACGTTACACAATATATTGTGGTCGGGGAGATTTTACAAATAGGAATTATATAGTGTTCCGGAATGCAATCAATTTTCGTAAGGTTTTAATGTATATCTTTTGTAATTGATCTGGTTAATATTACGGTGTATCGTGGCATGTTCGTCCGAAATAACATTGTAATACAAGCTACTGGGGAGGTTGCGCAACACTTGCGAAATTATAAAAGTAGAGAATTACAAAATTATAAAATAAGATCGAACCTAAACTACGCAAGTAGTTTAGGTTCGATCTGTATGATTAGAACGAGAATTATGTTAATATATACGAACGATATACTGCAACAGGATCGCGATCTATTAATTCCTTCACTTACGTACTGTATTTTGGGAGAATGCGGCTAAGAATTTACGATGTTAAAATTTATTAGTATTACATTCACTCTCAGTATGATTTACAATTTACAGTACGTTTATTAAGTTTAGGATTATTCGTTACCAGTGATTATCGGCATTATATTTTGAAATTGTGTGATCATTGTTCAACCACCGAATGGGAGGTAATAATGTTATAATTGTTTCAAATTACTATCAATTTCTTCTAGAGATGGGTTTTTCTGCTTACGGGAGTTATCGACAATTTTATTGAAATTGCAACACGATGATGCAACTGTCATTCTCAGGTTGAGAAAGGAAGGAAAATGGTGCGCGGGGCATAATGTACGGGGATGGAAAGAAGAAAGTCATCGGATTCTTTTGCAGATTTGAAGCTGGTGGAGTTTTATAATAACAAGGCAGGATTCCTGACTGGAGAAACGTGAAGGAATACTATGGCGCTGATAATTACGTGATCTTGGAGGAAACCCGTAATATAATATTGGAATAGGACGACATCTCTGGAGCAGAACAACTACCAAAATAAGAGAAGAACCTTTAATATTGCTTATTCTTGATGTTTTTTTATGTGTTTTATATAGAATGTACTTGGTTCATAATTTGTTTCATCACTATTCATTTCATTACGTGGGTTTAGAGCTCGACGTTAACGGACGCGGTAATAAATTAGTACTGATGTCGAGACGTAACGCCGGGATTATATCTTAATTTTCTTTAGAATAGAAGGGAAGTCATTATACGTGCGTACTGCATTTCGAACGTTTTACTAAGATATATATATATATATTATTGCGTTTTACAAATTGAATAGGGTCGCGGGAAATAGGCATTTCGTGCGGTTGTGCAGTATTTAACTTACGACGCAGCATAATGAGATCTTATTACCGGTGTTAGACTTTCGAGGTTAGTCACGTGATTGTTTTATAAATGGAATAATGAAGGGGATTGAAGAATGAGATACTCTCGCGATTCGGATAGTTGTATGTAACCAGGATCAAATGACGGGATGCGTGTTTTCGGTCCAAGGGATGAACGGGGCTGCAGGAACACCCCGGGTGGATCTAAGTAGAACTACGCAAAGTCTCCACACAGTTAAAATGTGTTCAGTCAAGCAAAGACGGAGTAGATCAAATCTGTTCATGAATGTCAACTATAAGACTCAGGTAGCCGTACCTCAATTAAAATCTTCGTCCGGGACCACATTAATGAACGAGTCACCCAGTAGTCATTAGCCCTTAACCTGCTGTACCGAATAATAATCTGGTTCATGTGATCGCATCATGGGAACACTCTTAACACTCCAGTCTAATCTGGCTGCATCGAGGGATTGTATACATAATCTTTAATATCAGACGCTGGATATTTCCTGATATGTTGCTGGCCGGAGGGCGATAGCTTCGAGAAGACTCCAGCAGGAGCAAGGAGTCTCGGCTTGATCTTAGTCTGCAGCTTAGCGTGGGAAGCTATGATTAAGCAGGCATTAGCTACCGGATACAGCGATGCCGTTGGGGCTGTAACCCAAAATCCACGGAAAGTAAAATCAGAATCAACTTGACTCTTATAAAATATGACTTATGAAAGAATCGCAAAATTTAGATCTTAGAGTCACGTGCTGTGGTAAATTAAATATCAAACAGAACCTCCCCGAGCCTCTGTTGTGCCTGGTAGTTATGAATATGTTTATTGTCTTCTACTATATACCATGAACAGATATATCGGGCCAAAAACCACCAAACGCGCAATTGGTAAGCCTTGTAGGTATGTGTTCTGAAGAACGCAGCCGTTAATTTGCATTCCGAATATTCTGTGTGTGTTTTATAAGTATATTTGTGTAATAATCGACTGGGAATTATCTAACCTGGATGATCGGCAAGTCGAGTATACTATTGCATCCAAAAATAGGTTAGAAATAGATATTGCGTGGTGTTGCGCAATCCTAGAGCCAAGTTCCTAATATGTACCATTGACCACATTACGTGGATACCAGCTATTACTCCGCATGCCTTATGCTGTAGTCTGTGCGCGATGTTCGTCTATCCAAATATTCCATTATAATCTAGACTTTGCGCTCAGCCGTGGAATCCGTCCACAGGTTCTAATATAAAACATAGGTTACCAGGCGGCATCGTCCTAAGCGAAAATCTACGTAAACATGTCTATTTCCGAGACGCCACTACCGGTTTCGAGGAAATAACGGATGCGTCCTCCACTATAGGCGATTTCGTCAGCTTGTTCAATCGATCGTCATATTTGAGTCCGGCTGAAGTTGCGCGTTAATAATATTATGTTAGTTTCACCTCATATGAATACGTTGGCTTTTCTTCTGCTACGCCCCTTAAAGAACTTGGTAATCACGTCACATCGGGGAGTCCTAGTTACTATCACTAGACGATTACTGGCCAAATTATATGTTAAACTATACGTAAACATACTCTCGAAATCCTAAATTCATTCACAGTTCAATTCGGTAGCTTAAAAATCCCCAGCTTCGGGTTGCACTTTTATAAGTTCAGTTAATAAAGTCACACGTAAATATACTTTAAGCATAACTTTGAGCTTGCAAAAGCAAATCTCAAATAGACTTTTAACAAATAAACTTAAAGTAAAATCATTTAAGCTCTTAAGGTTTTTCATTTAAACTTTCAAAAAAAAAGAAGCATCACCTACAACACCCCGTTATATATACAGCAAACGTTACAAGATCTTTTGGCAAATTACAAGAAAGTTTTATAGGAATACTAGCTGGTCATACCCGGTGTTGCACGGATTAAGGATTAAGTAAAAAACAATTTTTGTGAGGGGAAACAAAGGTTCCGTTGTTTTGAAAGTCTCTTTAAAAACCTACTTAATTAATCAATCCACTTTATTTTAGAAGTATTTGTCATTGTGTTTAATATTTTTATGAATATTAATGATTGTTATAATGAAATGAACGATAAACTCGAAGTATCAAAATTGAAAATTAATTGACAGTATACATAATTGTCCTTTATTTTAAAATATCGCGATGTGATTGGCTGCACTTTCTCATCGATTCAAACGTTTTATTTAAGCAAAGACAACCGAATTTAATCGAAAAATTTGGATTCGGAAAATGTTATATCTAAATATTTATCAATATTGAAAGGTAGGTACCGGCACCATTTTTTAAAATAAATTTTGTGAAATCGAATGCAACGTTGTGTCAAAAAGAATTTTAGGAGATTTATGATTTTGGAGAATAGAAAATTTACATACATATAATTAGTTGATTTATGAAAACAAAATAGGTATACAAAAACATTCAGAGATTATCGATTATGTACAAACAAACATCTACATTTTTATTTATATAGATTTACAATAACTAGGTAGTATTTCAAGAAGTCAGCTAGTAAGTTGGTGTGTGTTTTGTGAAGATATTTTATATCACTTATCGTTCGTCTGTCATTTAGGTTATTTATTCAATGATAGGTACTTATACGCCTGTTATCGTTACTATCGTTATATAATTTAAATTGCCACTAAAAAAATAATTATTTTATACCATAGATGATACCATATGTCATTCACAATTGTGTCGCGTTGCCTGTATGATGGTGTGACACATAAATAACAGTTCGCTTGCAGGGACGAAATATTGACCCCTAATCTCACGAGGTTTGTCGGTACTGGCCTGTAAGTATAAGTAGCGTCTACTACATGTAAAAATACAATAAACAATGCGTCATAATTTACTCCGGCCTCGATTCTTTACCTCTACGCAACTTTCGAGAGGTAAGACTCTCTGGAGACAATTCTCATAAGTGTAAATGCGTCATATCTCGACTTCGCCACTAATGCCATCGTGAACTGAACAAATTTTGGCGTCTTTCAATATTCTCTTGAAAAATATCTCTAAGTAAATCTTTATTCTTTATTCTATCACAATAAAAAAAAAAAACAGATCGCTTCGTTTTAATCGTTAGACAAAATTTTATACAAGAGATGATTCAGATGACCACGCATTCAGAAATTAATGCCGCATTATTATGTCACATGTTTTTGGCACAAAATTTTGTTTTTAGCCACGAAACAAACCAAGCGTCTCAAATAAATGTTGGTTGTTCTTCGTAATTGTAAAATATAGATACGGGTTATTTAATAAATATAAAGATACATATTTTAGAAGATTTCGATAATATGTTATTATAAATGAAATGGTTATATTAAAAAAATAATAACGCAGTTACAAAAATTGACAAAAAAGAAGAATTCTTTTTTAACAACTACAGTACTAGGAGTGATCACAGCATATGCGTATGTCAATAAAATCATAGGCGTGGGGCGCATTCTTCTTGTTCGTGCGAAGAAAGAATAATACACAAAGTAAGACTGCACACAAGATTTTAGTTTGAGAAAACGATTTTTTTATTATTGATAGGCACATAGACCTCCGCTATAATAGCGTCACAACTCAAAAAAATAAAAAATTAATTTTGTTGAAACATAAGTTTCAAAATACTTCAAAATCTTGTCTCAGAGTGTCATGTCTGTGTAATATAGTTCAATTATTTGTCCCTAGAGTGCACTTGTGTCATTCTGATGTTAACCGTAATTATAAACAAACCGAACATAAAGAGTGTCACGTAACGTAAAGTCATTTTTTGAGTTCTGACATTATTTGAGCGGGAGGTGCGATATAATTTTTTTTTATATTATATTATTTTCTACTTTTAAGTCTTCGTAACATTAAATCTTACAATAAATTCTAATATAATATAACTGAAATTAATAAAACTCGTGGCATTTTCAATTGAATTAAATATATTAATTATTTATTAATATTTACTATTTAAAATTAATTAATATTTGCAATTTATTATAATATGCAATTTAATAATAGATAAAACCAATATTAGAATGTTAAAAGTTAAACGCCACATTAAGCTTTGAGCAAAACGTCAATTTTATAATAGAAGCCGGTAGTTGTCATCGACATGGATAATATCCGACAAAATATCCCGTCAATTTTTAAAATGCATTATGTATTTTAAAATTAAAATTGTACTGATTTTGTTAACTTAATAAATAAAATTATTGTATTGTCATTAGGAAAATGTCTCGAATTTCAGAGCGACTGTTGGCCAGGAAGTGAATGTAAAATAACAAATAACATGTAAAATAACAACAATATCCATTGATTCTTGAAACAATCATGCTTATTTAAAAAATTGTTTAAAATAAATACAATGTTTGTTAGTGAAATGATTTTTTGGTAAATAATAAAAATAAACATTATATTTATTGTTCTTCGAGTGCGCGCAGTATATTTTTACACTATGCAAAATCTCCGTGCAGTTTGCACAACGAACAATGAGGAATTAATTACTCTGCATTCCGCTGCGCTTCGCTAGTTAAATAAATAAGATACGTGCAACGTTTGCAGGGATCTCAACTAACGATAATATATTCTCCTGGTAGTGCAACCCTCACTCGTAAAAATGCAAATCGTTTCATCAACCCTAAAGCTCGGAGCACTTGCTACGCGCGTTCGCTCCATGTAAAATATGCATACATGTAAAAGGGGTATTTTTTTTACATTTACACTAAATATTTGTTTAGCTTTTACACTGCGCATGTTTTACAATGTAACGTACATTTTTACAGGGCTTATTTGGGTGTTTGACTCTCCAGTTGCTGAGAAAATTGATTTTCTTTCTATTTGACTTCCTAATGCCCTAATAAGAAAGGTCCGTCTTCGTGGTGCAATTTAGAATCAATTTCAAAAGCATTTAATTAGAATTCAAAAGATTAATCTCATCTAACGTACTATGACACAGCCTCTTGCAATTTATGTGAAGGAATATTATGATAGGTACATTGATATATAATCGAGTCGTAAAAAATTTAGAATGCATTTATTAAATTTATTTAATGGTAAGATTTTTTTGTCAGTCCCAATTTCAATACCGATATATTAGCGTTTATTGGATAAAATACATTTAATAAAATTGATTAAATATAAATATAGGATAATATATAGCAAGCCTTTTGGCCCACTACATTCCTCGGCCATTACCTACCGGATATATAGAAATACCTGTTCTGAGTTAGGTAGCTTTTTTATCATTTTATCAGCTTAGATCGATATCTGTATAATATTTTTTGAGTTCTTGAGATATTAAGTGCACACAGTTAATTTATAAATTTAAAAAAATATAAAAGTATCATGCGAGATGCAGGAAAAAAAGGAAATGAATGCAAACAATAGTTTTAAATTTCTTATCAAACAACATCTTTTATAGGATCCGCAAAAGAAGTGGCAAGCTGAAATAAAAGTAAAAAAGAAGAATAATTAGGAATACAAAGAAGACATAGGAAAGAATGAAATTTGGTAAAAAGATAAATAAGATAAATAACAAGCAGGACTAAAAAATCTTTAAAATATAATAGATTTAATAAAATAAATTAAGTAAAATAATCACAGTGTAGAGAAACAATCTATAAAATATCATACAGTAAAATAAAATAAAATAAAATTCGCTTCTCGGTAATACATACGGTGCGTATAAAATATCCGAAATTACAGTTAAATTATACAACATGTTACATATTGGTACACAATATATTACAACAAGCAGGAGAAATACATAATATATAAAATATGTTTGAAATATATGAAAGAAAAAAATAGAAAATATGCGCATGACCCGTTTCACAGTTTACCAAGAGTTAAAAAGTAGAGGCTAGTTCACTAACGTAGGTACTCATTTATTTACCGACACTCACTACCTATCTCGGCTAACCTCAGATCACCAAAGACTCATTTATCAAGATTTGTAACTGTTCTAAGGCAGATCTGTTCATCTAAGAAACTCTTCCATAATTATTAAGATTAAGATTAAAATCTGTAGACTCACACTATCCATGGTTAAGTAGTACTAATTAATAAGACAGCTGTGGTTATTAGAATAACCTGCGAAGTATTTTTTTGAGGATATTAGAAAATACTTAACTAAATGTAATATCATTATGTCAGATTAAAATGAAAACCTTTTAATATTTACTGCTCTAAAAGGATTATGAGAACAATTTTGATTTTATAATTTTAATTTGAAAAATTCTCGTTAAATACAGCTCTTATTTAAAACTTATGCCTGGTAAGTTATACGCCGTTTTTAGCAATGCAAAAAAATAATTTTATGGACTTATAAAATCTTGTCCAAAAATTATTTCGTTGAAACGCAATTCATACATATCACTGGTTTTATAAGCTATATTTTTTCTTTCTTTCTATTACAGCAAAGTCATGATTACGTAACGTCCATGTTAATGACATTCATATAAATTTAATTCCAGTATGAATGGAACATAATAAATACTGATAATAATTTACCCTTCGTAAAATGCTACCTGTCATGGCGTGGCTCCCACCCTCAAACTGCGCGCGCAGAGCAATCTAGCGTAGACTAGAGCCACTGACTCTTTCCTCCCTTACGTATTTACTCACACTCGTACAGAGAACGAGGAGTTCATTCCACTTACCACCTCGATCGTCATGTGCTCCTGGTATCGCATGGCAGTTTTCTTTCCAAATACCGGTTTTCCCGGAATCCTTGGGCCAACCCTTAGAGGGAATATTCCGTCGTATATGTTTACTCTTTTCAACACATTGCATTCCAAATCAAGGCATCTATCTCATTCTCTGGAAAATATATTTGTGTGGAAAATTATTCCCATCGCTTCCCGCCAATTCTCCTCGGCGGGGGTAGAGTACAGAAAAGGGAATCTTGGCGTTCACCCATTCGTTTTTCTTCACTCCTGGTTGCTCGTAGCCTCTAAAATACAGCCTTCTTTTACAGCGTAGCACACGGGGAGGCTTTATGGCCAAAGTTTAGAGACTACCGATAAAATAAACCACAATGTAATTAATTTCATCGCCTTTCACGAAATAAGCTTTGCTAATATTTTTTAATAACTTTATGACTTCAGAAAAATATTCATAACATTGTTGAATACGAGTATAATACTTTGACTTTGTATTTTATAGAAGTTTTTTATAAAAAATTTTCAAAGAAAATTTTATAGACCATCACTTTGTTTTTTATAGAAATGAACGCAAGGATTGATATCCAATAACTTGTTTTTAAAATTTGTCCTAGGACGGGCGTGATATTATTAATCTAATTACATTTTACGTACGAATGATATAAGCGAAATATTTACTAACCCTGTAAAGAAGCTTAAATGTCAATACTTTTAAATTTTCTGACAATAAAAATAGATTTGTGTTTTACGCTTGAAAATATAACTTATTAAATTATAAAAAAAATATAATTATTAAATTTATATTAAATAAATGACATATCAGCACAATACGAGGAAATTGACAGATCACTCGAAAGCTAAATATATAATTATATCAGTTTCTTTTTAAATTTCCCTATGAGTGATAATATGTTAATCAATAAGGTAACAATGATATCCGGTATATATAAGTAAACGATTACAAATTATGCTCCGAGTAATTCCTTTTTATTTCCTTTCTTTTAACTCGTGGCGTCTGCTTGCTTGTTTCCTTGACGTAAAAACCTTGGATCAATTTTAACCCTTTTACCGTGATCCAATCGAGCTGAAACTTTGCAAGCAGACTCGTGGCGACGATCAAGAAGATTTAAAAAATTTTCGTTAAAAAAAAAAATAATTATAGTATAGTTTTGGATTTTTAGAAATTTTAATGGTTTTTTCGAATTGGAATCATTCCAAAAGTTTGATTACCAACGGCGGCCTGATACCGTCACGGAATATTTAAAATTTGAATTACTCCGTCGGTAGGTACAATGGTACTTCACTACGAATTTCGAAAATTTATGACAATTGGTTCACAGATGACAGCACACATCGGTTTTTTGGGAAGAAATCAAATAATAAAGAGATATTTTTAGAGATTTTTCATATATATATTTGTCTAGACATGTTTCATTTTCAGTCAATCAATTATTTAATTACATGATGGTAAACTTAATTTACAAAGAAAGGGAGTAAAATAAAAACTTGGGTTTTAAGGGTTAGTTTGTTTAAATGAATGTTAATTTATCTATTAAAATTATTAATCTTTTTATAAACTGAACATTGTTTATTACATGTACATTTTTATATTTCTTTAGACTTCTATTAGAATCATCAGCAGGTTGTTAATGATTCTAATAGAAGATAGTCAAGATAGTCAAGATGGATACACATTTTTAATAACAATCAAAAAAATAGTGTCTTATACGCAATACATTTGTAGTTGTGTAATTAAAGTAATCTTTTGATGGACGTAAATTATAGGATATATAACATCATCGTGAAAGTAAAGAATGCATATATTATGTTAATCTTCGAGCCTAACTTAATTTTATTAAATATATTAATGTTAACTCAGCAATTAATAATTGTTTAACAAAATAATAAGTAATAGGTCTTTTATAGATTATCGTGGACAAGTGACACAATATAAATGCAGTAGGTAATGAAATTTTTTATTAAATTAATTAAATAAGTAGTTTAATTTTTCATCTTTTTCAAAATTAATAATTGAGGATGCTTTCATACTGATAATTCTTAATAAAAATAAAAATAAGTTGCAACAATCAAACCAACTAAAAACTTCAAATCCCGAGAAAACATATAAGTTCGGAGGATGAACGCTGGAGTATTATGTTTCTTTATTCAGTAGTTTACCGAGAAGCCTTCTGGTGGACTCTAGCAGGAGAAATACAAGTACAATGGTGCTGATAGCTCAACCAGGTTTATATTTATATTCATTATTATTATTTGCGCCTTTTGGTAGTGTTATTTTATATATATATCTCATTATTTTATATACTTCATCGTTAGGTACTTGCACCATTTGGTAGTACTAGTGGCAAATTGTAACATGGAGAATTTTCCCTTTTTTCATTTTGAACCTTATTATTATTTGTCTCATCTGTCGGATTGTCACGTAGAGAATTTTTATTTTGATCGTTAATAAATATATTTATTTTATATAATATAATATAATAAATATTATATAAAATATTTTTATTATTATTGTATTAATTTTTTTTATATAATACAATATAATATAATAAATTTTTATAATATAATAAATAAATATATTTTTTTTAATTCGAAAACACATTTTTTTGTTCTAAGGTTTTAACTCTTCAATAAAATACGTTTTCATTTAAAATGAAAGTATATTATATTGCCTATTGCGAAGATTCAAATTCGTGACCACTTTGCCTATGCAAAACTCGTGATGTTTTGAATTTCAAAGTACGCACACGATGGCCATCTGCATCGCGTTTTATTTGCGTGTCGGGTAAAACGCGCGACAAAATTTCCCGTAAATGGGGGCCTTTACATTTTGGTAGCGGGCGCTTGTTAAAATTGTACGTCACGACTAGGCTTACGTAAAGCTGCCAGTCTTTCCCACGTATCCCATAATGGCGTAGCGAAAAAACCATCTCAAAACGTTAAAATTAATCAAATTCCTCAAGAAATTTGATAATTTTATTCATGAAAAATGAAAACGATGGTTGAACCAAAATCATTGCCTAGAGCAGTCTTTGCTGGCAAAGTGCCGGCGGTACAAATCCTTAGAAGCTTAGAAAACCGCGGGTTTCCATGGAAACCCGTGACGTGTAGGATGGGAATTCAGAATTTATTTTCAATGATAATGCGTGCATCGCGAGGCGTTCGTGAATTTTCAAACGAATTTCACTTTGATCAATTTGATATTCGCCTTAAATTTGGCCAGGGAAGAATTGAAAATAATAGGTAGTATCGAAGAGAAGATACAACATTGGTTTGCGTTATCATAATAATCACATTTTTTATTACCGCTATTATATACTATCTCATTGCTAGTAACAGAAATTCTTCCTCTTCTTCATTAAAAAATTTCTTCGGGGGAGTCTTCCTTATTAAATTTAGAAAATACACTTTGGGTGAAATGTCGACATTTACGGAGATAAGCGACATCAAAGTTTGTAATTTTTGTCAATATTTTTGACTTATTTTCTGTATATCATTCCAGATAATTGTATGGAACACATACATACTCGTACATACATATTCTCAAGCAGTCTTTCCGATTGTCAAAGCTCTAAACATTAAAAAAGTTGGTACGTCTATTTGGTCTGTATGACACTAACGATATTTTTATCTTGAGAATACGGAGAAATATTTGGCGGTATACTGCCATTTGAAAAGTAAATCATTAATTTCCTGATCACTTTTGTATTTTTTTGCTGTTTCTAAAATTCTGGAAAAAATCTACGTGCTATATTACTAAAAATAAACCAATGTGTGGGCCATGTGTAATATGTAATGGTGTGTAGTCTATGATGGCCGCGTCTATTGGAAATTGAAATCGTGATCATTTAGTTAAATAATTGTATATTAATAAGACAACGGGAATACAAAAAGGTGGCAGATTTCACAGGAAATGCATCAGTTAATTAAAATATTTATTTGTATTGAAAAGGTAGTAGGTTAGAAATTATTTCTTTAAATCATTAATATTTTTAAAAATAGTCTTAGTATCACCATGTGAAGTGACATATTTATAGATACAATAAGGCTTTGTTGAATGGTACATTTTGTTATTTTTTCTTTCATATTAAAGAACCGTGTTTTTAATGGCAAGATCGCCATACTCTCTGCTCCGGAATGTGTCTTATCAATTATTACGAATCACAACTAATCTTTGTGATTTACTCAAGCCTGGGTGTTTTGTGATGTGTTTCGCTTCTGCAATTGGGCCTCTTGCCTGTTGAAGCGTTAAAAAAAAGCAAAAAAAAAAATTCTCGGATTTGTTTATTCTTTTCATCCTTCTCACACTCCCTCTCACAATAAAAGTCCCGGTTTAATTTTCGTAAAATGTTCCAGATGTAGAATTTGAGAAATTTCTTTCTCGTCACTCTGCTTATTTGAGATGTAAATTTTTGTTGACATTAAAACCAGTTTCATCATTAGTATTCATTTATATATTAAATTAGCTTTTGGCAACATGTGTATTTATTTATGAAGGCTTCAACGTAGAAATCTATTATTAAATCTTGAATGTGCTCACATATCAGAAATATTAACAAATGTCAATTTTAAATTATTGATGAGTTTGGCGTTAACACTGTAGGTACAGTTTATTCATAATTATCATTAAATTGTATGATAACATAAACTATGTTATTTCTGGATTTAGATTATATATACTTATATATAGATTATATTTAATTATAATTGAGTTTAGTCATACATTTATATTTTACTGCTCGAGTTTCGAGAGTATCAGAATCTCTCACAGATAGGTAAAGTTTTAAACTGACTACATTCAAATATAGAATTTTTTACGTGCATTAGGTGGAAATTCAAATAATTTATTATTGATTAGCTACAGACAAAATGACCCAGAGTTTCTGGTGTAGAGTGGTGGTACAGATGGTTGCAACGAAAAATTTGAGAAGAGAGGAGAAGAGTTAGTGAAAGTTATTAACTAAAAAAAATTAAAACGAGAGTTATTTTTTTTAATTTCTTATCTAATATGGCGTTTATCCACCAGATGGAGAAGTTCAATGGTAAATTAATGAAAATAATGATTATTATACATGATGTTGTTCGCATATTCAGAAAAGTGTTTACTATTTGGACAACTACGATGCTAAATAAAACTTAACCGTAACACAGTTTATGTTCCCACCCATTTTATTGATCACAGTTTATGTTACCATCCCATTTAATGGTCTATTTTATTCATTTTTTTTAGACAGAATACAGATATATTTATCCGTGTATTCACGGAATATGTGTTATAATAATATTCTTACTATTTTTAAACATTGTGATGTGACAATAGGATTTCTTTTCTGAACTCGAGGTATGAGGTTTGAACTTCCTACCACCGGATTGCTAGGCGAGTGTCTAAACTACTAAACCAATAAGCATCTAAATATAATAATTTCCTTATCCTCTCTCCGTCCGTCCGTAACTTCCTATAACGTCTGTAACAACATATATTATTATGTATTCATTTTTTAAAATTATTTGTTTTTTTTATAAAAATAATATTTCTTATTCAAAATATATAATAATTTTTGGATTGCGTGATTTTCAACGGGTTAAAGGTAGTATCAAAAACGAAAACAAAATGAAAAAGTTATTCTGTATCCAGAAATTCTGATACAAATAAGAAATTTAACTGGTTTTCATCAATGTTACAATTTGATTAAAATATCTCTTGAGATTTTAGAATTTTTTTTTTCATTTTGTGAGGTATTTCTACCGTCGTCATCAATCCGTAGAAACTATTTCGCTACCGAGCAAACTTCGTTAATCCACATCGCAGGAAAATACTGTTACCCATTTTCGTACTACAATAATGCAGCAGTATGGTGGTCGTCGTCTCATTTATTTTGATATATTAATATCTTGAATAGTTTTCAAATATTAAACGAATAGTTTGAGTTGAGTGATAATGTACAGAAAAATATTCGTCGTACATAATTTAAAATATGGAAAAAAGTGCATGGTAAAAGGTATGGTAGCGCAAAAAAAACAGAATATTCTTACGAAATGAAGTAAACAGAAGAAATCATGCACTGTCCGAACCCCTTGTAATATGTCAGTTTGGAACAACATTATAGAATTCTGCTGAATACCCTAGAGATCTCTAGGATCTAAAACATTGAGGAGATTCCTGGAACAGCCTGGAAGCGATGGGAACCTTCGCGCAAATACTATAAATCTAAATATTAGAATGTTCTCGAGGATTCGAAAAACCTACGTGTTTCGTATAAACAGCGAGGAGAGCGCCGCGACGATTCAATGTCATTTTGACGTTTCTATCGGTAAGATATTAGTGAAAAACTGTAGCGATCGGTATTACCAACATGTGTGTGATACCAGTGACGCGCAGATTAACTGAACCGATAAAGAGGGATTTAAATAACATGCTATTGTTAAATTAAACAGAATATTCTAACAAGCGATAGCAAAGTGTTCAAAGACGAGAGATAAATTGTAAAATAGTGTGAATTTGAGATAAGTTCTGCAGATTAATTCATATCCAGCGACTTTGTAAATCTATTAAAATAATTAATCACTAATTAATAAATCGTTAATTAATTTCCAGTGTTTTCTCCCATTTCTTTCCCAAAGCCACGTCCCGTGTCAATATTAAAATAATATTTTGCAACTCATAGGATTGAATCATTCATGAAAGTAAAAGATAATTATTTCTTAATTATTTTGAATAATAGGTTGAATTTAATAGGAGTTATATTTTCTAATATGGACAATGTACCCACATCACATGTGTATTATTATATACAAAACTATACTTGCTAAAAATGACATAGCAGCATGTGAAATTATATAAAACACAAAACGGTTGTTTTTCTATTTGATTATTTAAAAGAAGGCTAATAATATTCATCGCCAGTCCCGCGATACACGAAATTATACTGTCACCAGGCAGCATAACATGTGTATGATTGCATTAATATTCAAATCATTTTATCATTCACTTTTAAATCGCATAACACAAATTCAGACAAAAATAGATATTTTAATATCAGCAAATTTATTTTCTTGCGATATTGTGTAGAAAAGAGTATGACGTACAATTCCCTTTAATTTTATTGTAAATTACATTTGAATACTGGGCGGAACTTGGGATTCTCAGCAATCAAAAAACATTTTGACGATTCACCAATTTGACAATGGGCTTTGGAAATTAACGATTCGTATAAAATGGGTACCTACATAATATGTAGGTTAAACCACCGGATTTTTCGGGCAGTATTATATGGTGCGTAAATTTCTCGCTTAATCCACATGTTTGGATGTCGGGCGCAAAATAACGGACTCCCTGACACATCATCTTACCTTATCATACTCGGAAGGGAACAGTTCCTTTGGAGACCCATCTTCAGAGGTTAGAAAGCGGATTAACGTAGAAAACGAAAAATCATCATAACGGATGATCCATTTAGAGCACGATGTTTTCATAAAGCCCAATGACACGCCAAGCTAAAAAATTATACTAGATTACTTAATTATACTAGATTAGATTACTTAATTACTCTGCATAGATATATATAGTATAATAATCTCGTTCTTTGTATACAAGCGGATATTCACTAGATCAAAGCTGATATTCTGCTCGTTGATATGTTAACTAACAATAAATTTGTAATATTTAAAAAAATGAGGGTAAACACAACACTGTTTTATTCCACTATATATAATTTAAATAAATATATTTAATAAATTAAAATAAATTTGTCGCTGTAGACGCTTTTATTATAAAATATTACCATCATTTTATTATAAAAAGTTTGTTCAAGTTCTACGCTGATGGCTTGCAGGCTTAAAGTTCTTGAGTTAATTTATATTATATGCTTGTAGACCAAGATATTTGATTAAAATTCGTTGTACGATCGTTCGGGAAATTTCCAACGATGGTGACTTGGATTCTCACATTTCTGCGGTTCCAATTAGGTTTATTTCTCCTTTGAACCAGCCATGCACCGGCATTTTTGCATGAAGGACTAAACAACACGTCTCAAATTTATTGATGAGGTTATAGAGTAGGAACAGGCGACCGCCAGACTTATGACATTTGAGTTCGGGGAATTTCGGCAGATAACATGTAATACATATACAAAAAATGTATAAGTAAAACGTTTAAATATAAGGTATCAGGTAATATAGTTAAATAGTGGCCCGATTAAAATATATAAAATTCAGATTTGTTAACATAACGTAAATGACATGATTATTTATAGAGCTTGATAGCATCTGGTGGAAGAAATGACCAGCAAAAAACATCTGGCGATGAATAATATGAGTGTGACATTAAAAATTATACACTAAAAAAATCAGGTTTATTATTTTTACCTTTTACTTACACATATTTTTTGTACCTGTTCTTTCCGATCCCGGGAAAAAGAAACTGTTCAATCTCCACGACTGTCAAATCTCTTCCCAGTTCCCGCCTGGAACCCACCGATGCTTTTTATCGTACGAAAAGAGGAAATGAAAACACGAAAGGCTTCTACAATTCCGGCGACAAAAATAAGAATTTCTTCGTAAAATAGCTATCAAAAGAAGGAACGAAAGTATAAAATTACAGACATTACAGAAACATTACAGACACATTACAGACACGCAGCCATGTTGAAAAAATGTTACGAAAGAGAGCTATTTTTCTCAAAACTTTCCTTTTTATACCATGCGATATTTATTTTTTCAAAACAAAAATTATAAAGTTACAATGTTCCAAATTCTTCATTCAAATTTTTCAGTATTTGTCGAGTTCTTACTTGCACAAAATAGTAAAAAACACGACATTTTTATTAATCGATAAACAAATATATACAAAATATGAAACAATTTCAATTTTTAGGACATTTTAATATATACTACATTGCCAAATCATTCGATAGGTATTTTGGAAGAAGCAGTACCTATTTTACTTATTATCTATTCGAATCCCAATTAATTTCGTTGACTGTTCGTCCGTCCGTCGTAACATCGTATAACGTCCGTAACTTATTTATAATATGAAAACTTTTTCTTTCCTTTTTTTCTTCTTTTCTTTTTCCGTCATTTTTGATAGGTAACAGCTCGTTAAATATAATTAAACTCACATCATAGAGATAATATGGTTTACATTTACCATAAATTTTAATGATCTTCAAATAAAACATATAAGGCTAGACCACAGACCAGAAAATATATAGACACATATGTACTTAAGTTATTTCTTGGTATAGGCCTTTCCGTACAAGAAAGACAGTCGAATTAGAGTGTGTAAGCCGCACTCTACGACGCACATTGTTTCGTTACGTTGGTTTTTACGGGTAAACACCAACAACGAAATAATGTGCCACGTGCGCATACTGCGCATGTTACGCATACTTTTCGATTGTCTTTCTTAAATGAAAATGACTCTACACGCCCTGGTTTCACGGCTGGTTCTTTTGTTTGTTTGACTTTTTTTTTAAATACATCGAGCTTCTAAATTTTGAAACAACTACGAAAAATTATAACTTAACATTCTTTAAAAGTATCTTTGTTAAAAAGTCGCACTTTGATATCATAGGCCAATTTTAGATATTCACCAAATTGAAAAAAAAAAAAAACAACGTCTATTGTACAAATAATATTTAACTAATTATTTAAGTGTAAATACTTTAACTGGATTATGAATGTACCTTAAATATAAGCGAGGCGGACATACTTTCGCTTTAATCCAATCCCATCGCCTTAAGAAGGGGTTGAGTTCATCTCTGTACAACTTAATACTTTGTGGATTGGACGGTTCAAAAATGTCTCAAAAGAAGTAAGAAATCACAAGCACAAACTCACAAACGAAATACCCTATTTTTTAATACATATGTGTACATGGTATATCACCTTTAAATGTTAAATTTACAAACGCAGATACTATCTATATTTTAAGTTGTATTTAATTTTAGTTTATCGTCTAGGCTAGGTTGCTTCAGGCTTTACCGCATACTATTGACGGATGTTTCCTAAAATGGTCCAGCGTCTGATGTTGCCACTCCACTGACTGCCCATCTCCTGGAGAGGGTTTGAAGTAGCAATATTTCACCCTCGGTCTAGAAGGGTTTGTAATCTACGATTTACGCCAACGTTTCTGCTTATGCCGTTGGATAAATGGTTCACAGAATTCTCAAATCCTTATGTACCTCCGTGCGAATGAATTTTCTAACACGTCGTCATTGCTGACAGCAGAGTGCTTTTAACAAGGCAAGATTTTTTTGTTGAAACGTATTTATGCATATTTTTATAATAGGGTAATTTTTTAACAAAGCTACTAAAATATCAGTGTGTGATTAATTTTCATTCATTTTGAATGAAAATGAATTATTTTGGAATATTTTGAGTTTGTCCAAATTTAGTACGTACGAAAGTAGGTACGGAAGTCTTTTGATATTCATAAGGCTTACGACCTATCGTACGGCTGGCTTATGTTATTGTTTCTTCCAAAATATTCATTCATAAGTTAATTTTTAAAACTCCAACTCTTTTCAAAGAATTTGGGAAATGTTGTATATAGTGAAAATGTATTCGAAATCGATTCTGTTCTTATATTATGTGCTTGTTAATTTATTGGATAAAAATTGTGTTTTTATTATTTATGCGAGTAGGAACTTGCAAATATTAATTTTATTTATGAAAAAAATTGAATTTAGAAATGTTTGGGACACATAAAATATTTGTTTTTTATATTTTGTTTAAAAAGAATAAGTCTCAAACGGCTATAAAGAGGGGAGATTTTCGAAAATTTTCGATGAATTGTTTAAAGAGATACGAAGTGTCGATTGGTTTTTACTCCCTTTATATTAACTCGTGGCGTCTGCTTGCTTGCCGGCTTGCCGTCAATAAAAACTTTGGATCGATTTTTGACCCTTTTCCCGTGATTCAATCGAGCTGAAAGCAGACTCGTGGCGATGATCAAGAAGATCTGTCAAATTTTCATTAAAAAAAATTAATAATTATAGTATAATTTCGGATTTTTAGAAGTTTTATTGGTTTTTTCAAATTGGAATCATTAGAAAAGTTTGATTAGCAACGGCGCGGCGGCCCGATAACGTCTAGGAATATTTTCTAAATTTGAATTACTCCATCGGTATAATAGGTACATCACTACGAATTTCGAAAATTTACAAAACAATTGGTTCACAGATGACAGCAAAATTGGGTTTTTTGGGAAAAAATCAAAAAATAATTTATTTCTTTTAGATTTCTGCTTAGTTTTGAAGAATTCTACATTACTCAAATCTGATTCTGACTAAATCAATTGACGCTGGAAATTCATAAGGTACGATATTAATGATAATTCAATCTATCAAAATCTTGACATCTCAAAACATCTGACATTTTAGAAATATTCAAGTTTGTGTTTACTGGGGTATTATGCCGTGTTGTTACGACCTTTCGGGCCGACGTTTCGGATCCCATTGCAGGGTCCATCATCAGGGCTGATGTGTTGTCTTGAATGTTGGTGTTGTGGTTAAGTATCGGCCTGCAATACCGTGCCGAAGTCATAATGTGTTGTATTGTGTTGTATGTATGATTCATCTGTTGTCTGATCACTATCTCTGCGGAGATGTTTTTATTTTGAGACCCGTAGATTGCTGGTGTTTTTGATGCGGGCTTCCCAAAAATACATAAGGATGGAGTGCCACTAAGACCAATTGTGAGCGCAATAGGAGCGCCAACATACAAGCTGTCACAATACTTGGCCGGACTCCTACAGATGCAGACGGGGAAGACGTCCTCATGGGTGAAAGACTCAGCACACTTTGTCAATATGCTAAAAGAAATAAAGTGTGAAAGGGGTGATATACTAGTCAGTTTTGACGTCATATCCCTCTTCACTAATGTGCCTGTGGACGACGCTATGAGTCTGTTGGAAGAAATTTATGATGAAGACATCTGCGCACTGTTTGAGCATTGCCTGACGAGTGAATACTTTTCTTTCCAAGGTGAGCTCTTCCAACAAGTGGAAGGCGTAGCGATGGGTAATCCACTTTCTCCGGTGATTGCTAACTTTTTTATGGAGAAATTCGAAGAACCAGCACTGGACACAGCATCCTTTACTCCGAAGGTCTGGTGGAGATACGTTGATGACGTGTTTGCAATCTGGCCGCATGGTGAAGACAAACTAGGTGATTTTTTGGAACACCTTAATTCACTTCATAAGAACCTAAAGTTCACCATGGAGATAGAGAAAGACAACGTGCTGCCTTTTCTTGATGTTGAAATAAAAAAGAAAACTGATGGGAGTTTCGGACACAGAGTTTACAGGAAGCCTACACATACGAACCGCTATCTACATGCGAACTCCCACCATCATCCTGCTCAAAAAAGAGGTCTCATCAACACTTTGGCCACGAGGGCCAAAAGGATATGCCAAGATGAATATCTACAGGAGGAAATGATAACACTCAGCGACGCACTGGAAGGCAATGGTTACCAGAAGCGACAGATACAACGTGTCATAAGTACGAGGTCTGTTCGCCCTGAAAAACATACAGAACCTGAGTGCAAAGGCATCGCCTTTCTGCCCTTTGTCCAAAGCGTTACAGACAGAATTGCCAGAGCTCTCAAGAAAAGAGACATTAAGACAGTTTTTGGTACCAACTTCAAAATTAAGGATATGTTGAGATCAGCGAAGGATCGAGATCGCTTAGAAACAGACGGTGTGTATAGACTCGATTGTCAAGACTGCGATAAAGTATACGTGGGGCAAACGGCGCGTACCATTTCCAAAAGGGTCAACGAGCACAAACGGGCATGCAAACTCGGTCATCCAGAAAAATCAGCACTGGCTGAGCATTTTCTGGATACCGGCCATCATTTTGCATTCGAACGAAAATCCTTGGAAAGCCTAAGAGTCACCATGCACGTCTTATCAAGGAAGCACTAGAAATCTACAAGCATCCGATAAATATTAATAGAGATGATGGTCTCAAAATAAAAACATCTTGGTATCCGGCGCTTCAAAGTCATTCTCGTCGCAGACTCCGCAGAGATAGTGATCAGACAACAGATGAATCATACATACAACACAATACAACACATCATGACTTCGGCACGGTATTGCAGGCCGATACTTAACCACAACACCAACATTCAAGACAACACATCAGCCCTGATGATGGACCCTGCAATGGGATCCGAAACGTCGGCCCGAAAGGTCGTAACAACACGGCATAATACCCCAGTAAACACAAATTTGAAGATTCTGAGTGGCCATGAAAACCTAAGAACATTTTAGAAATATATTAAATTTCTGTAAGTTAAGTGTTATGTTATATGTTTTAATTCGCCTTTAATTATTGTTATATTTTACAAAGAAAGGGAGTATAGTAAAAACTTGGTTTTATATGGGTTACTTTTTTACATGATTTTTTGTTTGGAACGCTCTAAAAATTTTCTCTTTGGCTGTGCATAATCAAATTTCTTTCGTGTTCTTATTTAATATAAGTATATTTCTAACGATGTGAACGACGCCAGTGAAACTGAAATTTTAAAAGCTTTGTTTGCCATTGTGAATTCTGTCAGAATATTTGGAACAGATAAACATCATTTCGCGATAAAGAGTCAGCCTATTTAGTTGACTAAAGTGACTAATTATTTCAATATGTCGGCTCAAGTTAAATAGTCTGATTCCGACAAAAGATTATTTTGGAACTGGAAAGAATACGTTGCATTGTGTAAAGTGATCACTTAAGCCAATAATACGATAGGTCGTTAGCCCTATGAACACCCAAAGACTTCCATACCTACTTTCTCATGAAAAAAAAATCGTCTCTATGAGACGTCTATAATATATCTTGATTAATTATTTTGTTTGACATGGTAAATAAATCTATTGCAATTACAAAACGTATGCACCCGAGTATGATACAAATCTTGAGATGTATCATATTGAAAATATAATGCCTAATTTTTTGCGAAAAAAGGCTTACACGCTACAATATTTTTTTCTTATAAGACATAAGATATATCTTATATAAAAAAAAGATGTGAAAATGGAATGCTTGTCGCATTAATATCTTTACTATTTTCAAACTTGTGCACAGTTTGAAAAAAGCTTAGTGATCATTGAAAGCAGGCCTAACTCGCTAGTCTCCTAGAGTGGGGCTCGAACCATCGACCACTAGATCACTAGATGAGAGTCATAACCACTAGAAAATCAGGCTATACAATTGTATCATTATTTTTTTGACGCTAATATTTCACGTGCTTATACAAAAATTCTGTGTATTAGCAATAATTTTTTTTTTTTGTTTAATATTATTATTAAGTTCTGCGAGTCGAGTGTAAATAAATTTATTCCTCATTACTACAATTTCGATTATAATGTTTTTTTTTTGTTTATATTTCGACACCAAAATACATTTTACGGTAAGATTTCAAGTTTGGTAACTTGAATTAGGCCTAGAACTAACAGAAATCAATATATACGAGGTTTAATCAAAAATTATCGCGAATTTTGAATTTCCGCAGGTTACGTATATTCGATTTTCGATTTTTTTGTGGCGTTATGTTGGTACTTATATTTCTTACTTATGTCGACAAGTTCGGCCATTTTGGATGTTCAATTATTTTTTGACAGCTGCGTTGCTTGCACGTGTTTTGGCTCGTCTTCGATTTTTGCCTATTCCTAAAAATGGAGCAAAGAATCTGTATCAAATTTTGTGTGAAAAACAAAATTAAGTGCGCGGACGCATTCTAAATGTTGCATATGGCATATGGTGAAGCTACCTCGGATCGAAACAACGTTTATCGGTGGTACACAATGTTCTCAGATGGCCGAGAAGATGTAAACGACGAAGAGCCTGCCGGACGCCCGAGCACGTCAACATCAGACGAAAACATTGATGAAGTGAAGAAAATAGTATTGGCCAATCATCGAATCACCGTTGGAAAAGTTTCTGAGGACCTAAACGTATCAAATGGCTCGTGCCATTTGATTTTTACCAATGATTTGGGCAAGAGACGGGTCGCCGCGAAATTCGTACCAAAATTGCTCAATTTCGTCCAAAAACAGCATCGCATGAACATTCTTCATGAACGTTCTGGAAGAAAAACTTTCAAAATTCTATAAACTTCCAAACTGAGTGGCGGAGTGTGTCGGTTATGTGATAGTTTTGAGCCATTTTAGTGTTGTGTTGGTGTTTTTCGTGTATTTTGAGTCTAGAAGATTTCCAGAACGTTCGGTAAAGCTCTAAAAATTTCTGGAAATAGAACATTCTGGAAGATTCTTAAAAGTTCTATAAAGTTCGAAACTGAGTGGCGGAAATGTCATGTCGTCGAGTGTGTCGGTGAGTCTAGAAGGTTTCAGAACATTCATTAAGGTTCTCGATTGCTTTAGAAAGTTCTGGAAGGAGAAAGTTTAAAAAGATTCTATAAGGTTCCAAACTAAGTGGCTGAGTTCATCGGTGAGTCTAGAAGGTTCCAGAAGATTTAGAGATTGTTTTCAGAATGCTCTAGAACAGTGGTTCCCAAAGTTGACAGGACCGGGACCCACCAAAAAAATATTAAATTTTCGGGACCCACCTCCTACCTCACATTTTCCCAATTCATATTGCAGCCATACAAAAGACTGTTCAATTAAGAAAAAAGAAAAACCTTCAAATATAATCTAAATTTTAAATTCCAAAAAATGTTTATATGTGATATTTTAATGGGAAGGATGAATTTGTTGCCTCTTTTTTTGTCATAACAGCATTAGCGTTGACTTCAATATTAGTCATTTTTAATCGCAGTGAATTCGATACGTCCAATTTATTTCTGTATTTAGTCTTAATAGACCATGGCAGAAAATTCCACTTCAAGTATGAGATAGTGAAGGGCAGGAGGACTTTCATGGCTTCGTCAGACAAGCAGGGATAAGTGTCAGCAACTGAAAAGCAGAATTTTGCTAATTACTCGCAATTAAAAGTGTTTTTCAGCGACGTATCTTCTGATAAATCAATAAGCTCTTCACTTTCTTTTGTTGACATATCAGTCGGTATGTTGTCTTGAAATGGATTTTAAATCCATTTCAAGAACCTTGAACCCTGTTGAACCTTTTCATCTCTTTTTCGAAGTTGGCGTTAGTTATTTTTCAACTCTGTTAAATGAGTGAAAATTGCAGATACTCTACATTGATATCTGGACGCACTTCGTTATCTATAATAAACAAAACACGACCCGGACGAGACGTGTTGCGCGGTGTTGTGACTGCGACCCACCTAATATCCGCTCGAGACCCACCAGTGGATCGCGACCCATAGTTTGGGAAACACTGCTCTAGAATGTTCTGGATAGCGAAAGTTTCAGAAAGTTCTGTATGGTTCCAAACTGAGTTGCAGAGTGTGTTGCGAGTTTCAAAGGTCCCGGTAAGTTCTAGAGGGTTCGTAAATGCTCTAGAAAGTTCCGGAAGAGAAAGTTCTACAAGCTATCAGAAAGATCTATAAGGTTCAAAACTAAGTGGGGGAGTGCGTCGATGGGTCTAGAGGTTCCAGAAAGAAATATAATGCTTTAGAAGGTTCTGAAAAGGGAAAGTTCTAGAAGATTCCAGAGAGTTCTATAAGATTTCGGAATGCTCTAGAAAGTTTTGGAATGTTCTCTCTAGAGTGTTATGATGGTACGCTAAAATATCTGTTGATATTTTGACAAAGCAAAGACGGTCCAGCAAGGCAATCCAAGCACAGTTGCCGAAACCGGCAAAAAAGAGACATCAACACAACTCTACGCTTACTGAATTATGGTCCCGAGCAAAGCCGGGCCGACCAGCTAGTAGAAAAAATTGACTTAAAAGAGTACACCAACCTGAAATTTAGGAAGAAATTGGGTGATTTTTTACAATGAGATGATTGATTTTTTCTTACTTATTAAGGTTTATTTACGCACTTATTATGTCGCATTAATATTTTCCTATGAAAATCTGAAAAAATGGTCGCGTCATGTTCGATCCCGTAGAGTTCCTATTGTGTACGTGTCTGGTTCGCAGCTTTTACTGTTTGTGTGGAGCATCTTTGTTAGAAACTGAAAAGAAAGTTATGCCAAATTAATTAATCAATTAGAAAGACATACAGAAAAATCAAATCCACCAAAAATATTTGTCTGCTACAGGAATTCAAACCACGAATTTCTTGTCTTTCTAATTGTTTAATTAACTTGGTTTTAAATTTTACAAAACTTTGTTCTGAAAAAATTGCAACTTCTCAATAAGAATGTGTTCTTGAATATATATAATGTATGTTGTATCAAAAGTGTCCAAAAATAAAAAAATGAATTTAGGCGTTCCCTAGCGGCAGTTAAGCAAAGTAATTTGTGCCTACCGTACTGGAAAAAGTGGATTGCTCTAAAAAATTGATAATATATGTTAATCAATTTATAAATGAGACTTGCAGATAATGTCGATATATTCACGGAAATGTACAAGGCCGCTTTAGCGTAATTGGATAACGCACCTGTTTCGGATAGTAGAAGATTCGTGGTTTGAATACCGGTAGCAGCCAAATATTTTTTCGTGGACTTAATTTTTCTGTATGTCTTTCTAATTGATTAATTAATTTGGTTCTAAATTTCTCAGAACTTTGTTCTGAAAAATATGTAATTTCACAATAAGAATGTGCTCTTGAATCGAAAATTATGCACCTATTAAGCAATTCCGTTGAAATATTAATTTTTGAATTAAGAATATTTTTAAAATGACATAAGGTTAAAAAAATCAATGCTAATGCTTCATTGTAAATAATGCTATATTTAATAGGTATCTCTGAAAAATGTAAGTAAATCTGAATCAAATTGTCGGTGCAAAAACGCGATAGAATAAAAAGTATTAATAAAAATAAGCTTGTTATAAAAGTTTCCTTTAGAGCAGCTCTCTTCAATTTCCGGACTTATTTTATTGCTTCCTGTACTCTCATCTTCAATATGCTGATGCGGCAGTCTGTATCCAAGTCCTCGCATGCTCGCATCGCGTTGGGCCCGATTTTGAAGCCGAGAAGTTACATCATGTGCATTATTGATATTCTTTTAAATCACATATACACAAGAATAAACATAAACTTTTCAATTAATTAATTTTTTTAATAGTTTTATTTTTATTATATAATTATTTTAATGTATATTTTTAAAATATTTTTTATTTTATTATTATAACTGTAACAATATAAAAACTTAAATAATTAGAGATACGAAAACGGAATGCATGTCGCATCAATAGTCTTACTGTTTTCAAACAAAAACTATGTGCTATGAAAGTTGGACTAACTTGCTAGTGTTCTAGAAAGGGGTTCGAATCACCGATTATCACCATATATTTCATACATTTCGATATTTAAAACACTTCATCTAAGGGTACGGCGCAATTCATAAACAATAAATGGAAATTTTTGCAACATGTGAAAAATCATTTATTCGTAAAAGAAAATATCCATAAAAAACTTTCAGTATCTCTGTGTCTGGGAATTATAGAATTGTGCAAAATTACTAACAAACCAAAGTAACCTAACCTAAACTAATAAACTTATCCCAAAATAAACCAACCTAACACTTTTTTACGCGTCAACAGGCCTAGAGGCCCAATAACAGAAGCGAAACACATCACAAAATATGTTAGGCTTGAATAAATCCCACGGATCAATTGTGACCTCTCCGGGAATCGAACCCAGAACTCTCGGTGTGAGAAGCCAGTGTCATACTCACTGGGCTACTCGCCTAACCAAACCTAATTATCCTTATCAAACTTTACTAACCCTACCTAATAATATGCGTCATTTGAAAAAATCTAATCAAAAACCGTTTTTGTCTATATCATACAAATAGTATTAAAATTATTGAAAAGTGTGATGAATTTTTAAATATTTATCAATAACAATTTGACACTCAATTCCACCGTAAATCAAGCAAAAGTCTCAGAAACCACCGTTGAAGTATATTACTGATGATTAAAATTAAAATGATTGTTAATTAACTTTTGAAATCAGGACACTCAATTATACATTCCCGAGAATCTGCACTTGAAAAAATCGGAGGATCTACAGTATTCTCAATTTTGGTCAATTTTTAAGCAAACTTAATTTACTAGATGTCATATTTCAGCATGTAGATATAAGTATGAAATTCAAGAATTGCATATTTTTCAATCATTTGGGTTTTAGATTTTTGCGGTTTGGTTATTAAAGACTTTTCCTGGCAGTATAAGCCACAATAACCGGGGTAATCGTGTAATGGAAATTTTTCCTTGGGTATATAGGACTAGAGCAAAGATGGGTTATGAGGTACGTGAGTGGTTGGCAAGTGGACGCAAATGTATATATACAGTTTGCTCTCTATTGAATATTTTTTCATGTAGGGTTTTAATATTAATTGAATTGTGATTTGTGTACAGTTAACTAGTTTAACATAACTACTCGCCTTTTCCTTGGGTGTATAGGGCTAGAGCAAAGATGGGTTATGAGGTACGTGAGTGGTTGGCAAGTGGACGCAAATGTATATATACAGTTTGCTCTCTATTGAATATTTTTTCATGTAGGGTTTTAATATTAATTGAATTGTGATTTGTGTACAGTTAACTAGTTTAACATAACTACTCGCCTTTTCCTTGGGTATATAGGGCTAGAGCAAAGATGGGTTATGAGGTACGTGAGTGGTTGGCAAGTGGACGCAAATGTATATATACAGTTTGCTCTCTATTGAATATTTTTTCATGTAGGGTTTTTATATTAATTGAATTGTGATTTGTGTACAGTTAACTAGTTTAACATAACTACTCGCCTTTTCCTTGGCTATATAGGGCTAGAGCAAAGATGGGTTATGAGATACGTGAGTGGTTGGCAAGTGGACGCAAATGTATATATACAGTTTGCTCTCTATTGAATATTTTTTCATGCAGGGTTTTTATATTAATTGAATTGTGATTTGTGTACAGTTAACTAGTTTAACATAACTACTCGCCTTCGCTTGTGATTGGGATTATTGTATACATTAATTTCATACTTCCTTACACCTCAATAAAAAATGTATGCTAACAGCAAAGAAAAATGACGAAACAAAAATGAATCTCAAACGCACATAAATAAATTTTCTACATGTATTTGTTCGTTGCGAATAAAATATTGTTAAATAAAAATGCGGTGATTCATAAATAATATGACCAGAAATTCATATGTGCAAATTTCACAACAAATTTATCTTTAATATTAGAGTATGATGGCATTTAATGTATCGGTATCATAATTTTTATTTCCTCTTAAATGAGAGTTCGTGACATTTTATTCTTAAGTTAATTTTTTTAAATAATAACAAGTCAATTGCACAAGTAATATTGCCTCAATTTAGAAAATTGTAAAAAACATTGTGAATGGTATGGAATAATTTTTATTACAAATGTTAATAACTAACAATTTGATACTCACATTAATGATATTCAGCTCCTTCTTAAAATAATTATTTTACCTTTAACAATCGTTTTTCAAGTAAAAGTGTGAAAATATTTTTATAATTATTTCAAGACCTTGATTATCGAAAATAAGTATTTGTTGTATACGGATTTGGCTTACAAAATGCAACGATAAAATAAAGTTCTTAGATGGGTTTTTAACAATAGTTATTTAAATAAAATAATTTTGTTGTTTATCTGTCTGTCCGTCTGTCGGTTCATAAATTCGTAACTTAAGATCATTAGATTGTGACTTGCAATCAGCTGGCGGCTAAAGTTGCGCGGTAACACGAGGGCCTTTATTAATTATTATTCATATTTCTCTTGATTTTTCACGGGTGTACGGCTAGTTAAATAATATTTTTTGTTTAATGTTCTACTCAAGGCAATGTTAGGCCGGCGCCACTCTCAGCGTATCTTCCGCCGCGTCCTCAATGTCGCGGAACGCCGCAACATTTTTTTCCATACAATATGCGCTTATCGAGCACACTGAGCGGAGCATCGATCGATTCGCTGGCGGAACGCTCGCTTCGGCGTCTGTTCGGTTCTCCACCCGCAGAGCTTACGTCAACGTAAAATCGGCGACGTCGCTTGTTTTAAATGCAGCACGCCACATTCGACGGATCATTTGCACTGCGTACGTAAAGACGCGGCGGAAGATAGGGTCAGGATGGCGCCGGCCTTAAAAAATATATATTTATTTCTTATCAGAATATTGTATGTATATAATATAAATTATTATAATTATTGTATTGTATATAATATAAATTAATACATAAATTAGTTATCAGGCATTATTATTTATAAGCTATTAGGTGATCAATATTTAAGCTAGTTTTATTTTTATTATATATTAGCTTTTAGGTATTATTTTTAAAGAATTATTTTTTTTTTCTTATTTCAAGTTCATTAATTCCTTACCCGGTAATATACTATGTACTTTTTAATTCGCCCAAAGCAAAAAGCTGTCCAAAAAATTTCATAAATTCTTAGAAGGCACAGACAACATAATTTTTTGCAGCTATCTTTAGATCTCCTGGCAGACAACCCGTTAAAGCCCACCATGAGAAATTAAAAAATAATCTGTTTATTCCGCGGCTACCCCAGTAAAACTTGTGTAAATTGTGTTTGAATTTTTCTTAATATTTTTATATACATTAAAAATTAATTAAAATTATTAACTTGTATTATATTATACCCTTCACCGTTGCAGAGATTTTCTTAAAATTCTATGTTGTCAAATTTTCTAATAAGTATGTTTATATGCTGATTTTTTTATTTTAGAATCTAAGCCATACTTTATAATTTATCCAATCAATATCAAATTTTCACACAAAATTAAGTAAATTTACATATAAAAGAGTTAAAATACGTCAAAACTAATATTAATAAGGAGTTTTTAGGATTATTTCATGCTCATATTTTTACATCTCATTGAATTCAAAGTATCGTAGTGGCAAACGTTAACATATATTTTGGAAAATAAATTAAATTCAATATTTATCTGATAGAAGAAAATTATACTTAAAATCAATATTGTATTACAATTTGAACAGTATGATAATATTTGTGATAGAAAAATAACGCGAAATGTATTTTTTTGTAGAAATTCTTGTTATATGCTTTTGTACAATATTATAGTTATAGTTTATTTAACGTATTTCATTCTGTATTATAGAAGTCTCAAAGAGACAAAACTATTTATTATATAAGAAAGTAGGTATATATCTCTTTTAGACATCTATAGTATATCTTAATGTTGTCCCCTGGTGATAAAATCCAGTGTTCTTGAAAAATTTTAACGTACTCAAAATATTCTGAATATTTCCTTCTGTTCAGAAAATTCAATTCTCATTGTGGTTGATAAATATTTATTTCATTTATCAAACCAAATTTATTAATATTTAATTACAACGTTTCAAACCAGTAAAAACTATTCATAAACCTAAACAAAAACACATATTATGCCATTTTTTGTGAATAAACAAAATTTAAAAATGTAATCAAACTTTTGAGAGTGGTATAGTTTTAGTAGGTATCTATCTATAACAATTTATTAATCATTGGATAAAAAAGGATGAATAATCAAATGGTTTGATGTTGAGTAGCTAATCAGCATTCTGCTGTATTACAAAAATACTGTTTTTTTTCCATAAGGATTTTCCATAAAAATTTCCATAAGGAAAATTATAAAGTTTTACAGTAACAGTATTCTTCCTCCGCGCTTTCTTCGACTTAGAATTTCCAAACCCGTACTGGAAAATATATAGGAAAGGAAATAGGATATATTTTGATTTAGAGTGCCCACAAACATTACTTCCATAACTCTTCTGCGATACTAAAAAATACGTTTTGTGAGCATGAATATCGTGAAAATGAAAATATATATCTGTGCCAGTGGTATGAAATCATTTATATGAAACTGCCTGAAAATAGAGCGTTGCCAACATCGAGCCTCTCGTCACCGCTGTACGTAGCGCGCGAGCTTTGTAAATTACTTGAATTTAGTAATTTATGACGTGCTTCGGAATCGGCCATAAATAATTAACGCATGAGCGCACACCGCCATGACAAGATATTTTTTTGAATTTCAGTATAATGTATATTTTTTATAAAAATAAAAAAGAATACAGCATATATCTGAAAAGACAAAAAATAAATCACTAGCTACAACCCTTCAATAATGACGGACTTATTACATACATGTTATAATGAATGAAAGCACACTGAATGCGGTGGAAATGCAAGTCCGCGAAAGATCTGGTATGATATGATTCTACATGTATTGGAGGATAGCCCTGTTAAAAGCCTCAACGAATGTTTCAATAATATACGAATGTTTTTCTGATACATGCTAGCTGTAATTCTTCGTCAAAAAAGACGGTACTTCTAAGTATTTATTAATTTATAAAAAAAGGAAAAAACAAAAAAGGACATTACAGGAAGATACGGTAAGATAATCAGACAGTGAAATTATTATTATCAGAATAATTTAATGTGAATGGGTATCTTATTGATCTGCTATGTCGACGGTGACTTAAATTTGTAAGAACGGCTTCATCTTAGGGACCGTTTTTACGATCCCTAAGATGAAGCCGGCTGGTAAAACCTCCGGCTAGTGTAAATGTTGAAATAAATTTGATTTCTGCAATGCAGTGCATGTTTACATTACGTACATGGAAATGAGTTTTGGAGGAGGAAACATGGTAACTTACCTACTTGTTTACGTACCTAAAACAAGCATCACATATTCTGCATTACACATGTATGATGTGCCTATTGTATTATATAATTCACTGTCCCTTAATTAATCATCTGTGGATCTTTTTAATTGATCTATGTATTATTAACTATGCTCATATATAATCCCAATTATAATTATTTCGTTTTCTTCGTAACATCGTGTAACTTTCGTAACTTATTTATAGTAAAAAAACCTTTTTTTCTTCTTTTTCTTTCTTTTGTTCTTCTTTTTTTTCTATTTTTTTTAGGAACCGACAAAAGTACCTTCATTATTGACGGGTTACAGCTAGTAATGTTTAAAAACGTAAGGATTACATAATGAAAATTAAATTAATATAAAAAATATGAAGTGAATACGTATTAAAAATAAACAATAACTAATCTAAGTATAATAATTTCGTTGCCTGTCTATCTGTCTGTAACGTATAATGTCCATAATTTCGTTTAAATTCACCCCGGGACTCAAAGGCGCAACGATAGCGATGTTGCTACCATTGCCTGTCCACGGACCTCCAAGAAGAAACTATAAATATATACTATGGTTTAGCAAAGGAATGAACCAATGTTCTGTTATTTTTGACGGGTAACAGCTAGTATAATAATAAGTATTTAGCTGCTGAGTGAAGGATGTGTGTGGTTTATATACATAGATACATACGAATGTATGCAAGTATGTTTATATAAAATCATGTCAAGAGATGATTATAAATTTATATTTTCTTTACATTTACATATGTTTGTACTTTAAAAAATATCAAAATAATTTTAAACTAGAGACAATTTTTTTTTAAATTATAAAATCAAAATAATTTTATGTTTTAAAACTATTTATTTAATATTAATAATAAAACATTAAATGTATGTTTTAAAACTTTTTATTTGAGTTTTATTTAATTTAAGTTTAATTTTAATTATATTTATTTACTATAAACAAAATTATTTACTTTTGACATCTGTATACCTATACGTACACTACTTAAATGTGCACTTATTAACAAGTTGTTAATTATGATAAATATTCCTAAATCACATCCATAAAGAGGCATTTATTTAATTTTTCATGGCCTGTTAAGTCCTTGAAATGATGCTAAAATTAATAATTTATTTAAAATATCAAATGAAACAAAGATAAGAAAAAGAGAATTAATAATGATTATAACGTCAGAATGGCAATATCCATGGCAATTTAAATTCTATAATAATCGACAAATACTTTAATAAAAGGAAAAAATGCATTCTTAATGTGAATTGTAAAACTTCTGCTTCTACCTAAAACTCTATATATAAAAGGGCATTTAGATGATTACAATTATTGCCAGAAAGATTGGGGTAAATATTTTCACCTTCGTGGAAGAAACGATCAAGCAAACTTCCAAGTGAACTTTATGAAAGTCAAATATTGGAGTACGTACGTAGGAATATAGTCACCAAGAAATTTTCAAAAAGGTTGATTTTTATTTGATAATATTCCTTAATTCAAATATTTGGCATCCAATATATCCGAAAAGAATTACGTTTCTTTGGAACTTGCCGAGAGGATTAAGAGTGGAAACGCCACCACTACAGAACCTTTCAAGGTCCAAATAGCTATCCAGATAGACCAGATTCCGGGTCTACACGTGACTGTGAAACCGATAGCACTGTAGGGGTGGGAAATGTGGGGTCTTAAGAAGAAATAAAAAAAGTCATTCCAGTATTAGAAAACGACATTCTCCGCAGAATTCTCGGCGGTAATCGATGGCGAATTCCCATTAATTTAGAGCTTAATATAGCTCTAAAAAGTGTCAGTTATGAGATTGAGACTAAAAAGGTTGGCTATGTTATAAAAACGAGAACTAAACGACTCCTTTAAAGGTTTTTGCGGTAAGGGCTGTGTAAAATTCACTGTTAGACTGCTTAAAAATCAGACAGATTTTTGGTTTCAGAGTGGGAGATTTGCCTATAAATATGGATACCCGGAGAATATTTATGTTGCGGGCCTTGAACTTGAATGACTTCTAATTCAAATTATGATGATAATAATATTATATTGGAGAGTCCTGTGTGAGATGTTAAAATTAAAACGTTTTTGTGCTATTCTTATATATTTGCATTCCCCAGAAAAAGCTTGCTTAGCAGCACACAGTAAATGCATATAAATATTGTATTTCTTTACACTACATAAATAATACTTCAGGTATTTCTTACGTGCTCCACCTACCAACATAATATTAAATGTTTATTTTATTGTGCGATTGAAATAGTAAATAAATGATTAGAAAGATAAAAGAAAGAGAGAGAAAGATAATGTGTAGGTAGTATATGTAAGTGTGATAGGTGAACTCTAAAACTATTACTCATAGTAATAGTTTTAGAAGGAGAATAAAAACAAATAAAAGGTGAGTGAAAAATACACATATGATTTATTTTCACTTTACGTTTGATAAAAATTTATTTATGAAGATTGTCCGTGAGTCAACAAAGATGTCCAAGTTTATAATTGATCAAATGTGGGGTACAAAACCAAAAGCAACATTATAAAAAAAAAAATTTTTAATGCAGTCACCGAGGTAAGTAATTTAGAATGTACTGAATTATATACCTATTTTATTTATCTATCCCTTCCAGAATTATGATTCCTTTAAATTTGTACGCTATATTTCCTATAAAATCACAAATCCTGACATTCTAAATTAATAATCCTCGATGACTGCATTAAGTTTTTTTCGATATTGCTGCCTTTGCTTTTATATGCAACATATAGACTTGGGCTTTATACATAAATATTTTCATCGCCTAGGAAAAGATGCGCCATATATTTAAGTTGTTAGAGTGTTTAAAATTAATTGTTTTATATTGAAATGCAGGATAAAAACAAAATTATAAAACTAATCTTAGTACAGTGAATAGAATAAAAAAGGGTCACCTAGGTGAGTTAGTGAGAGAGAGTGAGAGAGAAGAATGAATGGGAGGAAGAAAATTGTAAGAAAGGAAAATGACGCGAGTGTGACCAGACACAGAGGACGGCCGAGAAAGTCTTGGCACGTCTCAGATGAGACCGAAACTATAAGATGGGTCTATTAGAACCCTCAACAATCGACCAACTTGCATAAGAAGATGTATGAATGTGGGTGAAGTGAGAATTTGTGTGAGTGTCAAGTCAGAAGAATGTGGTGTTATATCTTGTTTACGTATCCATGCGAAAAAATGGCTTGATTGTAATTTAGTAACCTTATTAATATACGAACATGGAAAAGATAATCATTCGATCCTCGCGGTCATAGGACGCTCTCCTGATGACGCTGGATAAGACTTCAGCAAAACGTCAAGATTTGCTTTTCAGTAAAATATACGCTTTTTATAAAATATGCGTTTCATTTAACACATAAATATATCTAACGACCGTAATAATAACCTTTACTCTTTAGTAGTAACGTAAGGGCTTATATAACTCTGGTAGAGTAAATTTTTTGTAAATATGAGGTATTTTTTACAATAAGGTATTTAATTAATTATATTTTTATCGGCACGGGAAGGAGGTAAAAGAGGTATAAAGCAATAAAATTTTTGGAAAAAACAAAAATGGTTGCATTATCTCCATTTCTGCAGAACTGACATACTATTTTTCCAGGTACACGTTTATTCAAGACCGAAAAGAAGATAAAAGTACTCATTAAGAAATAAAATATCTACAATGAAGCATATGCGATTTGGAACATACCGTTTGTTGTAAAATTTTCATATAATTTAAACGTTAAAAATACACGATTTTATAAAAATTGCAATAAGAATCTCTCTTAGTGGAGGAAAAAATTTAACTGTTACATAATGTATTATAAAAAGAAAAGCGGTTAAACATAAAACAAGGTCCACGAACGTTTAATTTCTTTAACTTACGTCACATTTTAAATTCTATCGGATGGGTTTTAAACATACTATCTAAACAAAAAA
Organism: Agrypnia vestita; assembly: GCA_016648135.1. NCBI lineage: Eukaryota > Metazoa > Arthropoda > Insecta > Trichoptera > Phryganeidae > Agrypnia > Agrypnia vestita. The sequence goes on from JADDOH010001431.1 coordinate 276,654, forward strand.
TTATTTCAGGACCGCCTGCTAATCGTGAGCCCAAATAAAATAATAAACGCGTATCTTTAAATATTGATAACATCTGAACGATGATGCGCGGTGTTTATATGATTTTTACGGTTTGACGTCAGAAATGGTTCGCTTCGGTCTTAAGTATTTTTTAGATGTTTGGAAAATACCAATTTCGGTCGCCCGAGCTCTTTTTCTGCTGTTCCAATTCTTTTAAGTTCAGATTATTATAATAAAATTTGGATAGAAAAATTGAATATTTTAGTGGTTTTCTAATTTTATAGTGGAAAAGTCAATAAATTTGAGTAAAAAAAAATGTTCAAAATTGAACTTGTTTCGTTAACAGAGTGGAAATTCATGATCATATTAATTTTATTTAAAACACCAAGTTTAAATCCAATATATGAGTAATAATATTATTTTAGCCTAAGCGCTTTCGATGGTGATACCCATCGCCCTCAGAGGCAATATTAGAACTAACAATAAAAACAATAAGGCCGAAAAAATAATGTATGGGAAGCGGGACTAATAATTAATCATTGGCGCGCAGTAGGTTTAAACTTAGATTATACTTTGACCGACTGCATATTACTTTTTTAAAAATGTATAAGCACATATACATATATAGGTATGCACTTATATTGTAATTTTTTTAACTGTATATAATAAAATATTCTGAGTATCTTTAATCCACAAAGATAAACTGCACTACAAAATAAGAATTGTAAAAAAATATTTTCTAAGTAAATAAATATTTTATACAGGGTTATTTGTAAAACATTAATAACCTCGCAGGACTATATTCCTGCCTTGATTATAAGTCGAAAATGTTCAAGCTATTATGACCTAATATCAATAGTTAAGGAGATATGCGACATCAAAGTTTGCATTTTTTTTCAATATTTCTGACTTATTTTTTGTAAAACGTTAGACTATCATTACAGTAACTTATATTGAATATGAAAAATTCATTCCCTTTAATACAAGTCAAATAAAAAAATAAAAACTTTCAAATTCCAATTGGAAAACATTCCAACTGGAATTTTTTCAGCGATTTTATCATTTTATTTAACTTGTATTGAAACGAATGAATTTTTTGTAATCGATATGAGTTACTGTAATGATAGTCCAACGTTTTACAAAAAATAAGTCAGAAATATTGAAGAAAAAATGCAAACTTTGATGTCGCATATCTCCATAACTATTGATATTAGGTCATAATAGCTTAAACATTTTCGAATCATAATCAAGGCAGGAATATAGTCCTGCGAGGTTATTAATGTTTTACAAATAACCCTGTATACAATACGGCAAATGATGGAAATGTCGTCGTAAATAAATATATTCATATTGCGTACAAAATTTTCAAAAAACTTCTTTATAAATAACCATAAACTAATACATGTCAACAGAAATATACTGAATGTGTACTGTTAATTGTAATGAATGAACTCAGTAATTCAAATAAAAATAATAAGAGAAAATAAAAAACGTACTCAACATAAAACATAGATCATATTATGATTTGACAGTTTCAGATTTGGCGCGTTATCCAATTTCATAATTCCTGAATAGAGTGGAGGTCCGTTGGTTCGAATCCCGGTACCAGCTAAAATATTTTTTCGTTAGTTTGATTTTTCTGTTTTTCTTTTCTAATTGATTAATAAATTTGTTTAAAACGATTAACCTATTTTAATAATAAAAGTCTAACCAATATTCTTTATTATTTTATCCATTTTAAAGAAAGGGTTTCTCACTTATTTTTCAAAGAAGATTAAAAATTTCTCAAAGAATGCCGTCAAAGAAAGCGGCTCATGAATGGAGTGTCATGAATAGTGGCGCACCAAAGTAACTACTGCATAGAAAAATCATGAAAAATTTGAGCAAATCCTTGCTTGCTAAGGCTGACTTTCAGCTTCGGAAGAAAGAAAACGTAATACAATAGCAGACATGCTTTAAAGAAAGGCTTCAGACACTGGATTTCAACGAAAAAGTACGTACTATTAACTTTATATACATAATATTGCATTCTGAGAAAACCGATTAATTGAGTAACACATTTTTTTAAAGCACAAGTTTATTTTTAATATCCAATTAACGATTAAAATAATCATTAATAAAAATCTTCAAATATTAATAATATTAACCTTGTTACCTCAATGTCTGTTTAATAAAATTTCATATTTTTTTCACTACATAAGTTTCGAGAAAAACAGAATCTCTCTCCAACAGGTTTATTATTTCATCTTGAATAATCTCTACAAAGTAAACGCCAATTCCATCAATAATATAAAAAAAGAATATATAAAACATTTTTAGAACCATACAAAAATCATGTTAAAAAATCACTAATGATGTCACTACAGATGGTGCAATATTCTACACGAAAAAATTAATTTTAAAAATTTCAAAGCGTCTTTTTTATCTCGTATTTATTATTTAATTTTACAAATTTCTTCGGTTCGTATTAGAAAATTTCTGTATGAAAAAAAGTCTCGTTGAGCCATATATCGGGTTCCGATATTTTTACTCGAACCCGACAAGTCCAGGTACCCGGACCCGAAAAACTGTAGTGACAAAGGCCACATTTTGTAACCAGACTTAAAATTTTCTTGGGATTTCTGAATATATTTATTTCATTTATTGTGAAGGCCCCAGGTGACTTTTCCTTATTAAGTGTAGGGTTGCAAAGGCTGTATGTAATATCCAAATTAATGCAGTTATCGTAGATTACTAATTTATAACGTACTGAATTCGAGATTTGAAAAGAAATATAGCCTAAAGGAAACTTATTTTGGAAGGGTGAGATAAATAAAATCTAAAATTTAATACATTTAATCCTTGGTTACACATTCAAAATATTTTTTTAATTTTTTGGATATAACTGGCTTTGTTTTTTACCCCACATGTATAGTGCAATTATTTTATACTATTATGGCGTTAATCATATCTCTTAAATGAGCGATAGTGATAAAAAAACACTTATAATAAACAAAAATTTATAAAAATAAAAAATAATAACTAAAATAAGCAATAATATGTAAAAATATATTAAAGAAAAACAATCATAACAACACTGTTTTATTATGTTGACTGTTCTCTTCTGTTTGCTTACAGAATTAATATATTTTTTTAAAGAATTATTCTTTTTGTTTTGATTTATGCATAAGTACTGGAAGAAGGCTTTGGATGAACAAATAACATTTAAGACACGGTGAAGGGTTGCTTTTGAAAATCATGTTCCGGCATACCTTAATACTTTACTCAGCATATTATTTTGTAACAATTTCATTGGATATGCCTCCGGATATGAATGGTGCTGCGGCATCCATTTGCTAGTCCCAAAGCGAGAAAATGTTCAACTTGCAATCTCAGTCTCGCAGATAGCGTTTATAAATATATTGAATGACACCATCTTCTGCAAAATTGAATCGATTTAATTGAAATTCGGTATCCGTAACTATTATTTCCATAGATGAAATTGTGACCTCAAGCTAACGTGAAACGCAGTTAAATGTCTATATAACAACTGAACATCATCGAATAATAACCATTGTTATAAAATAAAAATACACCCTCCAAATTTGCAGACCATATATTGAATATGGAATCTAAATTTGCGGCTAATGTCTCAGTTGGTAAAAATGAGCCGATCTCTTGGCATATAGAAACCAAAGACTTAAGATTTAATTCACTTAAAAAACCAGAACAAATAACTTTTATCAATAGTCCACCAAAAAATATTTTCTCTCTACTTCCTAAAATGTTCAGGTATTTGCTTCGGCTTTGCCGAAACCATTAATTAGCTTATAGGGGAAGGCGTCACAAAGTAAATAAGTAGAGGTTTATCCACAGTTTGGAATTAGCCTGAATACCTGAAACAGCTGTAACTTTGAATCACTTTATGGCTACATTTAGAAAATAACAGGGAAAGATGGAAGGGTATGGAAGAGGCCTGTATCCAGCAGTGGATAGATGAAGACTGAAGAAGAAGAAGATGTAAACGAGTAGAACTCAATAATTAAACATATTCAAATTTGATAAATTTAAAATTTATTTATAAAAAAATACGGAGTTATACCTACAAAAAAAACGATTCTTAAAAATCGAAATAAACCAGTTCAATTTCAATTTATACATAACTATGAATTATACTACATAAACCTTGAGTTATTTTATCTAAATATAATGATTTCGTTGTATGTGTCTGCCCATCTGTCTGTCTGTGTACCCCATAATTTCGTGTAACTTCCGTAATTTCCTTCGAACCCGAAGGTGGCAACGATAGCGATATTGCTACCGCTGCCGCACCGCGGACTGCCAAAAAGATACTATGAATATATATAAGCAAAGACGCGAAACAATGTTCCGTCATTTTAGACGGGTATCAGCTGGTTACTACAATAGTTGCTGCCTGTCCGCGAACCGCCAAAAAGATACTATAAATATATACCAGGGCTAAGCAAAGACGCGAAACAATGTTCAGTCATTTTAGACGGGTATCAGCTAGTTACTACAATAGTTTTGAGAGTCGCGGTCTCTCTCGTCATCCATTGTAATTAATATCGTATTTAAATTCAATGTACAAAATATAATCCTCTAACTTCAACCCATCTCTCTACTTTTTGTTTTGAATAATTTGAAAACACACATTACCAAGATTAGTTTTTACCACACCTGCTAATGAGAGGAACTGCTTCTCTCGAAATTATAATAGAGATTAAATAACTCAACGTAAGTGTAGTATAAAGTTTAGTTTAATTTAAATTGAAAAAAAACACTGGCATAACAATGTAATTGCCGTAGTTATTAATGATATCACCTTAAATTTCTGTCAACAACAACCAAAATAGATTCGCAACATATATAAATAATCCAATATAAATTTTATATTCACAAGTTTATTGGGAACATTTTCCGGCCTGTTGAAATATGAAAATAAGTGGAGCTTATGAAAATTGAAAAGATTTTATTATTATAGACAATAAACTAGAAGAATTCAAGTGCTTCGATTTGAAATATTGATATTTAAGTATTTGAATAAGTACATATATGTATTTACAATGTTGTATTATAAAAGTCATACAAGCTGTGATACCGTGCCGCTAGGCTCTCATATCACCCAAATTATCAGTCTGTTGCATAATCCATATTAGTTAGCATATTAGCTGTAATATGATTTGGTAAACTCCAGTTAATCCTTGGGAAGACTTACTCCATGGCAGTCCTGATATCGTTACCAGCGGCGTAAACAACGTTGCTTAATTGTTGAGCCGGCGCTGTGCAAAGACCGGAGCCATTTATTATCTAATAAATAATGTCACTGAGGTATCTGACATCGTATATGGCAGTATTGATTTATCAATATGCTTAGAAATACTGACAAATATATTTTTTAATACAAAGAAATATAAATAAATATACTAGTTTAATAAACAAAAATATAAATATTTTCTTTTTTATAAGCGTAATTGTAAAATACTAATTTCAAAATAATTTTTTAATTCTGGGTGTACTATAGTTTTTGATAGCAATCAGTATGATAAATAATTGATTAAAAGTTTTTTGAATGTGACAATTAATGCGAATTACATAAATTTGCTGCACTTAAGCTCGTGTTTAGTGACTTTTTCGTTTAGAAAAACATTCATTAATTTAAACACTTTTATTAGTTTCCCATCAACAATAAGTTCACATTAAAATCATTATTTTAATTTACACTGAAGTAAATTTTGTACGTACGTTTTGTTTCATTACTACTATAGTTTCGAAACCCAATGATAAGAGAGAAGTAGCCTCAAATAACCCAACGGTTGTTCTGTGTAAATTACAATTATCATATAGCATCATAAAGTAACTGCCATACTAATTAACAATAAGTAATAAAAATATAAACATCAATGTTCTCACGTAAAATTAAATAATCTTTTTTTGTCATATTTTAAATTTTATTTTATTTTAGGTAGGTATTTGTTGTGTGTTGTGTTGATTGGCAGGACTTAGTATACTGTACTCGTCAAGTGTGGAGTGCGCTTTTACTGGACTGTTTTGACACTCAATGAGTGAACTTAATTTTGGACGTTATCTAGCCTGCTACACTGACATACTCGTCATTGGTTGGACTCATGTTATGTTGTTCAGTTTTGATCCTATCGTGGATTTTGTTGTGTTACAACATCGTAGTGTATCGGCCATTTATGAAATAAATTGTGAACGTACATGTATTTTATAACCCCTGGATTTATATGCCTGTGCTGCGCGATGTTAAATGAGATACACTGCTGGTCTTCAGCTGCTACTGAAGGGACTTTGTTGGAGATGCAGTCGTTTGTCAGGTAAGTCAATTGTAATCAGAGATTCGTTCGATGGTTAAGAAGTAGATATGTCGCAATTTATACGAGTTATTTGTTTAGTTTAGGCAATAAGGTAATACACTAATAAATGCTTCTGACAAATATATACCGAATTCATTCAGATTAATTAAAAGTACTTAGCTGAAGTTGAGAATTCCGTAGATTCTTCGACTTTTGCAAGAGCACGTTCCCTGTTAAATTTGAGTGCCCTAATTTCATGAAATAAAATTGATTGGGTCGCAAGTATTGAATAAGTTTTTATATTAGGTCATTACATATGAAATTGGCATTTTGCCGTACTGGCAAATTTGATCTCAAATATCTTCTCTTTGGTTAGGAATTCCAAATCCAAATTTATACAGCTATTTACTCATGTATTTGTGTTTTGAAAATTATAATTCATTTGTTTTTTCCTCAATTGTTTTTTTCTTTGCGTCACTCAGTTTACAAAATGAAAAACTTGAAATATCGCGTTATTTACGAGTACGAGTTCCACCGTGGCACCAGTGCTGCAGAAACGGCTCGAAGGATTAATGATGTGTATGGCAACGGTGCCGCAAAAGAAAACACAGTACGTTTTTGGTTCCAACGTTTTCGTTCTGGAAATTTCGACCTGCAGAACAAGCCCCGTGGACGGCCGGAGACCAAAGTTGATAATGAAGAATTGAAGGCTATTGTGGAAGCGGATCCATCGCAAACCACATCCGAGTTAGCTGTAGGCTGCGGTGTTAGTGATAAAACTGTTTTAATCCACTTGAAGCAAATTGGTAAGGTGAAAAAGCTTAAAAGGTGGGTACCTCACGAATTGAGTGAAGCAAATCAACAAACGCGCGTTGACTGCTGCGTTGCATTAATCAACCGGCACAATAATGAAGGGATTTTAAATCGAATCATTACCTGTGATGAAAAGTGGAACCTGTACGATAATCGGAAGCGCTCACCACAATGGTTGAACCCTGCTGAACCAGCCAAACTACGCCCCAAGCGAAAATTGACTCAAAAAAAGTTACTTGTGAGCGTTTGGTGGACTAGTGCTGGTGTCGTTCACTACAGCTTTCTTAAATCTGGCCAGACGATTACGGCAGATGTCTATTGTCAGCAACTGCAAACCATGATGGAAAAGCTAGCTGCTAAACAACCGAGGTTGGTTAATCGCTCTAGGCCACTGCTGCTTCATGATAACGTAGCACACACTGCACAACAGACGGCTACCAAATTAGAGGAGCTTCAATTGGAATGTCTAAGACATCCACCGTACTCTCCGGACCTTGCCCCAACAGATTACCATTTTTTTCGAAATTTGGATAACTTCTTGCAAAGGAAAAAATTCAACTCCGATGGGGCAGTCCAAACCGCCTTCAAAGATTTTATTGATTCCCTTCCGAATGGTTTTTTTAGTAAAGGGATCGATGAACTACCTATGAGATGGCAAAAGTGCATAGATAGCAATTGTACATACTTTGATTAAATAAATATATTATAATAAAAAAAAATCGACTTTATGTTCCTCCCATACTAAACGTCAATTTCATATATAAGGACCTAATATTTAATTATTCGAAGGGGATGCGGTGCACGCACGTGACTGTGGACTGCGCCGACGCTAAATAAATAAGCGCTCGCATTCATATGCATTTGCAGGTAGCGGTAGCCTTTCACATTTACGTTCGATCTTTCCTAGATGTGAAAATTTATTAACATTCTATAAATCAATGTAATTTATGCAATGTTTGTTTTTTTTTTTTAAATTAACAAATTAAAATTAATACAATTAATCTCAAAAACGTGTTACCAATATTTATTCCGGTGAGTTGAAGGTCTAATATATCAATCTAGTATTTTGTATAACATAAAAACTATTTTTACATAGTTGTATATTATAACGTATATTATAACTTTGAAATTAATCGATACAAAACCGAATACATCACTTAGTATACAACGATTTGATAGAAGGACGAATTCAAGAATTTATTTCATCTTTGTTCATCTTTATCATCATAATGTTAGTGCTTCAATTTGATGCCTTGTTGTTACAGGTATTAGGGAAATCCATACTCTAGGGGGCTGTAATAGGTTTCCTCATTGCTGCCTTCATGAAGTTTCCGTTTATTAAAATTTTGATTGCATATTAATCTTATCATTATTTATTCTTATCTTATCAGTATTGGCAAATGAAGAACACTAACATAAAAAAATACAAATAAATTAATAAATTAGAAAGACATATAGAAAAATCAAATCCAACAAAAAATATTTGGCTGCTACCGGATTCGAACCACGGATATCCTCCTTTCCGGGGCAGGCGCGTTATCTAATTATGATATAGCAGCCTTGTTTATTTCCGTGAATATATCGCCCCATTCGGGAAATCTCAATTATTAATTAATTAACATTTATTATCCATTTTTAGAGCAATCGACTTTTTTCTGGTACTGTAGGCACAAATTACTTTGTCTTCCTGCCCCTAGAGGACGCTAGAATTAAACGTTTAATTCATTATTGTTTTTTGGCCACATTTGATACAACATACATATATTATATTGTTGTTGTGAACACATTCTTATTGTAAAGTTGCAATTTTTCAGAACAAAGTTCTGTGAAATTAATTGTGAGTTAAATCGGAGTACCTACCGTTCTAAAATTATATTCACTAAATGTTTCCAGAATATTTCACACACTTTTTATTACACTGTTTCTTAATTCTCCTTGATTAATGCTGTTTCTATTGCTTCGATAACTTTCTAGCAAATTATTTTCAATAGTCGCACGTAGAAAACTTATCGCCCGTCGTTTGGAACTTTTTTTATTTATTATCGCAGGGATACAATCGCTGGTCAAACTACGCTGCGCTCCATTGCTGATATTGTGTTGGTTAAAACGTCACGAATGATTAATCCCGCGTCGCGTGACGCCCTTGTATGTATAGGTAAATTTCGAGATGTATGATAACTACCTAGTCGTTTCGAGAGACTTGTGCAGTATTCCAGAGACTACGAGATACGCTGACTATTCTAGAGTGCTCCGTAGTGTTGTTGTCAGTATAACTGAGTGATTAATTTTAGTAGGATTTGATAGCGCGTGCTTAATCCTGATTCAAGTATCTCTTTACAGTATTTTGAAAGAGCTCTAATTTCAGAAGCAAAATACATCAAAATCACAAAAATCAGTCGTTACTTCACCGAGAATTGAACCCAGAACTCTTGGTGCGTGAAGCCAGTGTGATTCGCAGTGGGCTACGAGGGCCGCCATTTATTCCATGACAAATAATTTTGGAATGTTCAGTGTGGCAAGACGGCTATAATGGTTCTTATTTTTCATGGATTTCTTTAGAATATTCTACAACGGATAATGGAAAGGTTTCTTTTAGAAACGTGGTACCATCAATTCTGAATAAGGTTAAATCGCAATGAGAAAGGAGAAAATGATTGCTTACTAAATTTTTTACTTTTATCTAGTAGTAGCGTATTACTATGCATATAAAAAGGAAATTGTAGAAATAATCTTCGGAAGCTTCAATTTAGATTTATAAAATACAATTTTTAAAAGTAATATTAACATATGAAATTATGTACTTGCTAGATTGAATACAACGTATTGCAGAGATTCTCACGACGAGATTTTTATCAATCATGACCAGGAGACCTCAGTCATTCATTATTCTACAATCCAAATTTATATTTTGTTCACTTTAAAATACAAAGAAAAACTACTAACCTAATTTGTTTTTACACCAAAAACTATAATTTCAATTTATATAAAAAGATTTTTAATTGATACTAAATCAAGCTTTATATTACAAACGTGCTAGAAAACTAATATCAAGCTCATATATAACTCAACGTATTTGTAGTAGGGGAAGGTGGTGTCAAAAGTAACAAAATAGACATTCTGGTTTATAACAAAATAATTAACCTATTAAATTACCTGATTTTTTTTTTCAAAGCACTTCCATGTATTTAGGAACTAAGTGTATGGTTAAAAAAATTGAAGGTATTAAGGATTTTTGTTTATTTGAAAATTAAAAAAAAAAGAAAACTGTTACATTTGACACCACAGTGGTGTCGATAGTAACACTCGTGGTGTCAATTGTAACATAAGTCGCACAAATCATAATGAATGTACTTATTTTTATTAGGTATATTTTTATGTACTAAATGACTATAAAGTTGTAAGATACATAAAAACAAAACAAATTATCTAATTATAAAAACCAAAATTTATAAAATAATTAGAAAAAAATTTAATTTAATATGCTTCCCTAAAATAATTTTAATACCGTGAAAGTAGTTCAAATTGCTCAATCATTATCAGATTCACAATTTAAACACATAATTTAATTGTTTGGTTTCTTCTTCTCATGCAAATTCTCATGCGCCCATAATTTACAGGAGGAACACTGGACCCAACCCTCTTTGCTTGTTGAATATGGTTCGGTACGAATTAAAGTATCATCAATTTCTTCTTTTTTCTCGGTTATTATACAAGTTTTTGTTCTTCTTTTACCTTGCTTATTTTTTGCAGCTTTGTTACTCAATACGAAGGATTCCTTCTGATAAATGCAATCAGCTAATCTTTCGAAGCCATACCAACTTCATCCCAACCAGTGGGATATGTCAGAGTTGAGTTGTTGATGTTATTGGAGTAATAGTTGTTGATAATTTATTTTGACTAACAAACTAACTAACTATCACGCCGTTTCCCCGCAGGGGTATGCAGAGAGTATTGAACACCACACTCTTCTATCCTGGCACACCTCTTTTGCTTCGGCCACATTCATACATCTTCTCATATAAGTTCTACGGTTGTTTGCGTTAAATAGGGCCATCCTCAAATATTTGTAGTATCTGATCGTGCCAGGTCTTTCACGGACGCCCTCTATTCTTATTGCTTTCAACACTCGCCTCATGTATGCATGAGCCTCGTGCAATTATGGCCAAAAAGAATCTGTCAAAGGAAGCAATAGCAAGTAGCGGTACATAATAGCGTTCTAGTGCCAACCCTGATGTATGGAAGTGAAGCCTGGAATTGGCAAAAGAGGACTGAAAGTAGACTGAATGCGGTGGAAATGCGTTCACTATGATGCTTGTGTGTAAAATCTTTGGTCGATAGAGTGAGGAATGAAAAAATTTGAATTTATTAAAATTCACAGTAGTCAGCTAATTCTTTTTCTGATTAGATAATAGCTTGTTGTGGGGTAGATATCCTAATACTGGGACAGATCCATCTTTTTTGATGCGTTCCATGTATCTATGAGGAGATATGTGTCATATTTCGATATGCTTCGCTGCTTTTCTTATTGACACCTTTCCATTTTTTTATAAAATCTTTTATAAAAGTGTGCCTTCTCAAAGATTTCTTTGGATGTTTTTCCCCTGTTTGTCTTTCATTCTCTAGGTTTAACCATTTTTAACAACCAGGAACCCAAAATGACATTAACTTCCAATCACATTACATTATTATCTCGAAGGTGTCAATTGTAACATGTTACAATTGACACCCTTTACACTGTTACAATTGACACCTTTCGCCACATTGCATTAAGGTTATGTTTTATCCTAAACTATTAAAAAAACCGCTAAAATATATACACATCATGATAATAAACAACATTCTGAATACTAACACACAATAAAACAATAAAAAATACTTACAATTTGACGAATACAAAAAGATGACTATTTAATGATTTTTTTACTTCACTAGGCCGAAATACGATGATATATAATATACCGATACTTTCAAACTGATGTTAGTGCAAAATGGCGTTCTTTGATAGCTATTGATCCCGTCTAATAGACGGTACTGCTTGTCCCATTAAATGACCAATATTTAAAAATATACGGCGACTGTTACAATCGACACCTGTTACTATTGACACCACCTTCCCCTACGAAGAGGATTTAAATGTAATAATTATTAAAATACTTATATTGCACTCTAATGTAAGCTTATAAATTAATGTGTTGTCATTTATATAAAAAAATTTAACCGAATATATCATACAAATATATATACATACTAGCTATAACTCGTTAAAATTGGCGTAATTTTACATGTTTATATTTAAGATTTACATTAATTAGTGGTAACTGTGTTCTAGCGATATTTATTTAAAAACAAATTTTGCCATTATAATTTTTTGAAATTTTTTTTTTTATTTAATAGAGAAATACATTTTTTTACAATAAAGATAGTGTAACTTTTAACAATGGTATTTCTCTTTTATATAAGTGATAGGTATAACTCGTGAGTAGGAGAGGAGTATCATTATATTTTAAATATATTAATTAGTAAGTAGTACATACTATGTACCTATATATAAGAAGAAAAAAAGTAACTAATATGCGAAAATCATAATGCAATTATGTGAGACAACAGTAAAATAAACTAACAATTGTATACTAACAAAATTAAATTCAAAAACCTGAGTATAGACACTCAAAATATAAAAAAAAATTAATATGGGAAATGAATAATAATAAAGTACTTACTTAACATGAAAATAATTTTAAAAGATTAGTCTTTGTAAAAAGAACCTGGTTGTTTATAATATTCAATTTACTATTAACACTTTTTCTTATTTCCAAAATTTCTAATTTATCAAACTTTAATTAACCCTTTAATATAATATTTGATACTGAAAAACATTGTAAAATGTTTTTTTTATAAATAATGAAATTTCTAATGCAATAGTTAAAAAAAAATAGTTATGGAGATATGCAATAACAAAACTTGCATTTTTCTTCAATATTTCCGATCTACGCTTTTTAAAAAGTATAATTATTATTACAGTAACTTATATGAATTATGAAAAATTCATTCACTTCAGTACAACGCAAATAAAGTGATTTAAACCTTAAAAAAATGTTATGAATTTTTAAAAGGTTTTTATTTTTTTATTCGACTATTATTATTTATATTATTTTATTAAAACGAATCAATTTTTCAAAATCGATAAAAGTTACAATGATAGTTCCAATTGATATTCATGGTTGCTTGAACATTTTCCACTCATTATCAATTAAAGTTTTTGTTACTAGCTATGAGACACCCGTATTTCTTTATTTTTAATATATACATATTCAAGCCTTGTAAGCTTCAATTAAAAATAAAGAAAGCAGAATAATTATAAAAATAAATTAAATACCTACTTTAAAACTAAAATTATCTCGAACGGCGTCACTCGGGCCAATTAGCATTTTTGTATCAACGGGGTTTCGCCGTCGGCCTTTTCGGCGCATTCGAGGCGATAATTTCACCGATCCCCCCCCGCCCCCGCTGCACCCTGCCGCGCTCTGCACCACGGAAATGAAGAAAAGTTTTGGCGCAGACAATTTAGCGCAGTGGCGTCCGCCGTAGGCCGGCAGTTCCGTTCGGGCAGCCGCCGCTAGCAGACGCCGCCGCCGTCCCGACGCCGACGCCGAGTTCCCCCGCGCGAGCAGTGCGCGCGCCGCTCTCCCATTGGCCGGCGCGAGCACGTGGCTGCGACGCCGAGCGCTGTTGGGCACGGCTCGTCTAAATTTGAATTCCGATAGGACTCTGTGGACAATTTTAACAACAACAACCGTCGACCACTTGATCGGTGCGTAAAAGTTGTAAACGATTAATATATCAAGATTAGTGATCTATTTTTACGACTCCGAAGTGTTTTTCTTTTTCTTTAATTTAATTTATTTTTTTTAATTTATTATACTACACATTATTTTTTGGCTTAAGTTTTCTATCATTTTAGACGTCATCACTCTCGTATTTTTATGTTTTGCAACATTATTTAAATAGTATTGAGTAGCTTGTTATTGTAGTTTAGATTTTTGCCTCGTCATCCGGTGATTGGAGATTCGAGCCCGATTCGTCGTATTTTTATCGCACAGAAATTTAGCTTTGTTTAAAAATAGTTAGAATATTTACGTGACACGTATTCATGTACGCATCTTTACTTGAAAAAAATAAAATATATTTATTTATTGTTACGAAAATTTTGTATCATGCACGCAGAACGGTTTGTATGATTCTTTATTTTTTCGAATAGAGATTATTAAATTGATTTAAAATTTTTTATATTAAATTTAAAAAAAGAGATACGTACATGGATTACGTCTCACATCAATATTCTTATTATTTTGAAATTAAGCTCAACGCATGTGCTATGAAAAATAAAATAAGGATTAACTTGCTGGTCCTCTGGAATAACGCTCAAAACCCCAGCTACTGCGCCACTAGGCAAATATCTTAAACACTAGACCAACAAGCAAGTTATGCAATAAAATTTAAAAAAATATATGATAAAGATTTTTATGTCATAAATCTAATACCATTGATTATTTCATCGAAATTCGAAAGTATAAAAAAATCATATAATATGCTTCCACGTCTGCATAATATAATTCTTATTTCCGAAAATGACGCTTCTACCCATGAAGCCAAGATCGTAATAAGATACTTATTATCATTTTATTTTCACAAGTTACTTTTTTTACCAAAGGTACCTTGCATTGCATTAATTATTTTTCCTTAAGTGTACATATTACTTGGAACCACGGTATAAAATAAAGATAAATCAAATAAATTTTGAATAGTGGAGTTAATATTCACAGAGAAAGTCATAACTTTCATTCCAATTAACCAGCGACATTAATTTATTTCCGGCGCGTACCTTTTCGGAATTCTGGTTTTATTTATTTTATTATAAATCTGGAATATTAAATTTGAAACTTTTACAGGGGAAATGCAATAATCAACAGAAACTTTCTTAAAGCAAGGCAATAATTATTTAATTAATTCTGAATGAGATCAACTGACCAGCTTAACTGATCGTGATTGACCGAAAAAAGTAGTGTTTAAGTAAGCTATAATGTTTTTATATCTAGCTAGACTTCTATATATAACATTGGATCTCTCAATTAATAGAGTAACAGAATATTTAATATTTTGGAGAAAATTTAAGAGAAAAAAAAAATAACTTCAGTATTCTCTGTTAAATTCCATATTACTAAGCATCTTCGAGGCACTCCGACACGATAGTAACGATCGAATTTGAGACTTGTTCTTTTCTGGCTTTCCACCTTTCCAGCTACAATCCGCATCTCCGGGTCATCATTTTCTCTGCGGACTATGTGTCCAAAGAATTGGAAAATTCCTTTATACTAGTTTATGGACAATCTCGAATTCTTATCGTATTCATTGCACATTGCAATTCAAATGCGAAAATACTTTTGCAGAAGATATACGTGTATTAAATTTTCTATAAAATATATTCATTAAACTGTTAATCAATACATTTTAATGTCAATATTTTTACTCATAGGTTCAACATCGATACGCATTCCGGATTATATATTTAGAAATATTTCCTACATACATCAGAAAAAAGTTAAAACTAGTACGTTGGTAGTATTTCAAATCTTTGATGCACAATATCTACTACGTTGTATAACTCAAACACGTAAAATGTGGATGACAGATTTATCCTATGATTTATAATAGGGGTGGTAAACTGTACGGTTTCAAATTTGAGTGGGTGCTACATTTTCAGAAATATTTTACCTTTTGAATTTAGTTTTAATTAGAATTTAGATCATTAATTTTGATTAATGTATTAAACTTATTATTTTGAAAATGAGCAGGATAGAATTGATATATAATTCAAGATTTATTGCAATATTTCTTATTGCTTTTGGCTTTCTATTTTGCAAACATACCAAATTTTGTAAATAATAAATTGTAGGTATAAGGTTTAAATAAAATTGAAATATTTTAACGTGTAGTAAATTTTCTGGGAGGCCCCTCAGATCCTAAAAAAATATTTAAGAAGTAGCGTAATTAAAATATATGATTAATAATATAAGAACACTGCAATTTAGTCTTCTGTGTATAGTTTTCTGGGATATTCTGCCGTGTATGTGTGACCTCTCTGGCCAACGTTTCGGATCCCATTGCAGGGTCCATCATCAGGGCTGATGTGATGAGTGAGTGTTGAAGTGTAGGTTAAGTATAACCTTTCAATACCGTACCGAAGTCAGGGTGTCTCCAAGTTTGTGTTATGTTAAGTACTGATGGTAGTCTCGGGCACAGAGTCTACAGGAAGCCGACCCATACGAACCGCTACTTGCATGCAGATTCCCACCACCACCCAGCGCAGAAGAGAGGTTTAATTAATACCTTAGTTACGAGAGCTAAACGAATATGCCAAGAAGAACATCTGCAGGAGGAGATTCGTACACTGAGCGACGCGCTAGAAAGCAATGGATACCAAAAACGGCAGATACGGCACATTATAAGAGCCAAATCTAACACTTCCGAGAAAAACACAGAAGCTGAGATCAAAGGGATTGCTTTCTTGCCTTATATCCATAATGTAACAGACAGGATTGCCAAAGCGCTCAAGAAACGGAAGATTAAGACAGTGTTAGGCACAAACAACAAGGTTAAGGACCTCTTAAGACCAGCGAAGGATCGGGATCCCCTTGAGACCTACGGTGTTTATAGGTTCGACTGTCAAAATTGCGACAAAGTGTATGTGAGACAAACAGCACGCACGATTTCAAAGATGGTTGATGAGCATAAAAGAGCATGCAAACTCGGTCACCCGGAAAAATCAGCATTGACTGAGCACTTTCTAGATACGGGCCACCATTTTTCATTTGAGCCGGAAATCTTAAAAAAGCCCAAAAGTCACCACACGCGCCTGGTCAAAGAAGCAATTGAAATATACAAACACCCGGTAAACATTAATAAGGATGACGGTCTTAAGTTAAAAACATCGTGGTATCCGGCGCTGCAGGATAAATCAAATCGACGATCCGCACAGTCCGACATTTGTTAGTAGATACATAACACACTACATCAAGACACACACCCTGCTTTCGACACGGTACTGCAATTTAATACTTAATATATCACAAACTTGGAGACACCCTGACTTCGGTACGGTATTGCAAGGCACTACTTAACCTACACTTCAACACTCACTCATCACATCAGCCCTGATGATGAACCCTGCAATGGGATCCGAAACGTTGGCCAGAGAGGTCACATATACACGGCAGAATATCCCAGAAAACTATACAGAGAAGATTCTGAACGGCCGTGAAAACCTAAGGATATTTTAACTGCAATTTAGTATCTTTTTAGCATTTGTATGGAAAAATATGTATCACATCTTTATCATCATTTATCATATTTTGAAAAAATGATTCAATCGTAATCATAAAAAAGCCGCTTTGTTTAAAAAAATGATTTCGTGCTTTCTTTTAAGATCACATCATTATCGATTCGTTATCTCTAGGCTGATCTTAAAGACCTCTCTATTACTTTGTTATTTTCCACACTCTTCAGGAAATCTTTTTCACTTCCAATACTCGTCTATTCTGGGCTTCCTCTTGATCGTTTTAAATTTTGTTACCTATTAAATTTAATTTTCTTTCTCTATTCCTTATGTATTGATTATATCTGCGTAAGATGGCGCACTCATAGCCATCTGTCCTATTTTATATTGACTGTGACATCACTCACCTTGGTCTGCGTCACAAGCCATGTGTTTATTTTACTCTCTTGTAATATTTTTCTGTCTTCTGAATCCTTTGAGTTATCCATCATTGAGTTGTCCATCATTCAGGAACTTCTTGAAATTTGACTACGTTTATTGTCATTTATGACTTTCAGCAGTGACTTTTATGAAGTACTTTTACGAAAATCGTGAAGCATGATTTATTGGTTGATGCAATTTAAGTCATGAGACTGTTACGGAATGAGATTTGGTAAATTCGTTAGCTCTAGTGGCTGGCGCAAAATACGAAGCGGACGTGTCGTATGCCATGAGCCACATGCTATCATCAGCATATACAGAATATACAAATCAGGTCTCCGGGCATCTCGCCTTGATACCATCAAGTTGATCAAAAGGTAAATTTGTAATCAAAAATATTATTTTTAGCGTCTTTATCGAATGAAAAGTATTTGAATTTAGAATAAGAAAACGCGTCACATTCGCAGCACCATGTAGCGTACCACCCAACAATATAAAATATTTTCCTTTTTACTCCCTTTATATTAACTCGTGGCGTCTGCTTGGTTGTTTGCCGGCTTGCCGTCGAAAAAACTTTGGATCGATTTTTAACCCTTTTTCCGTGATCCAATAGAGCTGAATCTTTGCAAGCAGACTCGTGGCAACGATCAAGAGGATCTATCAAATTTTCGTTAAAAAATAATAATAATTATAGTAATTTGGAATATAGTCGGATTTTTAGAAATTTTAATAGTTTTTTCAAATTGGAATCATTACAAAAGTTTGATTACTAGCAACGGCGGCCCGATAATGTCGCGGAATATCTTCTAATTTTTAATTACTCCATCGGTATACATAATAGGTACTTCACTACGAATTTCGAAAATCTAAATTGACTGACAAATGTTTTTAGAATTTAAGCTTCAAAGCATGAAGTGTCTTATCAAAGCTCAAAACATCTGACATTTTAGAAATATATTAAATTACTGTAGGTTTAGTGTTATGTTGTATGTTTTTAGTCGTCTTTAATTGTTGTTATATTTTACAAAGAAAGGGAGTATAATAAAAACTTGGTTTATATGGGTTAGTTTTTTACAAACAATATTCATTAGTCCCGTAAAATAAATTAAATTGACAATTTTATTCTCTATACTTACCAAAAGCACTGAGTTGAATAAAGACTTTTACGGATATGTAAATATATTATTAAGCTTTACACTTCATATTGTTAAGCTATTATTCAATCTTTTTTCTATGTTACAAAGTTCGTCAAGCGTAATTTTTTTCCAGTGATATTCAATATAAGTCATAACGGATTATTTTATTATTGATGGATTTAGCGTTTACATTATGTAGAGATTCACAATAATAGATAATTAGAAATATTTAATTATATTTACTATGCTATGCCTAGTAAATGTAATAAACTCTACCTAATAAAATAATAATATTATAATACTCAGATAGAGATAACATAGTAAATATAATTGAATATTATTAAATTATCTGGATTATTTTAATTTGAATTGAGTAAATTTTAATGTAAATTAAAATAATTATTTTGCACCACATAATTACGGCCATTTTACCTAAGGGTGTAAAAATGATAAAATATTATTTTTCTTCATATAACTAATCTTGGCAAAGCTACCTAAGTCGCGACAGCATAGAAAAAACAATTCGGTGCCATGTGCATCGATCTGCAGCATACCATTAGTTGCACGCACATCCGTCGACGGGATTTTAGTCTTGCATTAGTACTTAGGATGCGTGTGGCATCCTAGGATTTGCAACTTCTCGCAACCGCAAGTATCACATCTCTAATATGTCAGACTCATTACTATAATCACTATTAGATCACAGAAATCTTCACCTTGGTATAATTGCTGATGTTTCAGTCTTGCCAAATATCCTTTTGCTTGTTCAACTCCGGTCGGATACATTATCTATGCATGAAATTCTAAGACAATAAATAATAATTTGATATCAAAGTCTTATGTAGGAATAGCCAGATGCTGGAGGATCAGCGCTCGGCACCTTAAAATATTTTTGAATGCTAAAAATCGCCTGGTATGATGTAGTAAAGGTGAAAATAAAAATCTGAGTGAAGGTTAGAAAATATAAAAATTTTATAACCCAATTTTGGTGACAAATTTTACTGAGGTACGCGCTGAATAAACATATTCAATGTTAAAATGGCCAATAATTTGGCGAGAATTTATCTAAGAAGCTGTTTTAACATGAAACGTTCCTGAAACACGGCTGCTTGAGACTCTTTGTTTTCGTTTCTACATGTTTTAAGTAATATGTTTTCACTAAACATGAACAGAGCACTGTTATAATATTTTCTTAACATTTTTCTTTGTTGATAGTGATGAACAAACCACAAATCTTTCACCACTGGAACGTAAATATTTTTCACGTCATCAAAATATTCAAAACAAATGTAATTCATACATTTCCACCGGCGAAATTTTGAGATTGTTATTTTTGGACGTTATTTATCGTTGGAAGAAAATATTGTTTACTCATTCTATAAGGTATGAGATCATTATTTAAAACTTATTATAGCTAATTTAAAAATTATTAAATTAATAAACCTTTTATTGATGATTAGATCCACCGAACGCACTGATAAATGTGTAAAAATAAATATTTTCTTATACGAAAAAAACGAAAAATATACGTGTCTCATGAGTGTGCCAATGAGCTTCCTCAAATTAATTGGTGATGTTGGACATCTTTATTACATACGATTTTTTTTTTGCAAGAGCGAAAGATTCAAAAGATATGGAAAAAATTAAATATAGTAACTTAAATTAATTTAAAGGTGAGAAAAATATTCTAGCATTAAAAATATTCTAGGTATATAATTTATTTTGATAGTTAAAATTTTTCTTTTAAAGGACCAATTAAAAGCATCGACTTTCAACGGATACCCTTGGGAATAAAGGGCACCATAAATGAATCGCTAATATCAATAGTAAAATTTGCTACCAATTTTCATTATAATAAAATCACGTTTTTATTCAAGTCAGATCACACTAACTGTAGACATATATGACTCAATATTACATAACAGAAATATTGATAAACTTGAAGAAAATAAAAGCTTTAAAAAAATTTGACTGACTATTACTGATATCAAAGGACTCCATTCAATAAATCAAGTCATATTTTTCAAAAAAGTATCATTATATAGTCCTAAATGTAGGCTAAACTACGCAATAATGAATTCATTTTCAATTTCATCACTGTTTTTTGTGGCCAAATACTTCAAATGATGGTGATTTAAACATAAAAGCATAAAAAGGAAAAACTTAGCTGCTTAAAATTTTATTAATTTGTTTATTAATACGTCAATATAAATATTTTTAATCTCAATGGTTTCTCTGTCAAACTCTTCGCATATTACGGTGAACCTCAATTATTTACATATACATATTAGTAAAAATCACGTAAGTCAATAAAAATTAATGATAATTAAATTTAAATGACAATAAATGACATATTCGGCAATTCCTCAGATCTGTAATACTGAAAACTATTCCATGAAAATTAGTTTTTTCAGGAACTGAGTCGTAAGTATTTGTAGTTTATCATTTAATATTCCTTTTAAATAATATAGAATAGGTGTTACTGAAAGTTTCCAAAAAGTATTTTGAATAAGAAACAAAATTTAAATATTATATACAGATAGTGTCAGAAAAACTTATAAAAACTTATTAAGTACATATATTATATTAAAAATAAGTATTTAGGCCGGCGCCGCACTACGCAAATTTTCCGCCACGTCTCTTCAGTCGCGGAATGCCGCTATATTTCAATCCATACAATATCAAACACACTACGCGGATGATCGATCGAACCATTTGCTTGAAAAGACGCGGTGGAAGATACGCGCAGTTTGGCGCCGGCTTTATACTTTATCAGCTGTTCTCGTGTTCAGTAACATATCAAGACTTTTCAGGAGTTACGGCAACGATATGACGTTATCTCAGAAAATGTCTTTCTCGCATGAATTGTAGCATCACTACGTAATAATAATAATAATAAAAATAAATAAAATAATAATTATTATTTTTATTATTATATTAATAATAATAAGGATAATAATAACAATAATAATAATAATGATGATAATAATAATAATAATGATAATAATAATAAAAATAATAATTATTATTATAACAATTATTATAATAATAATAATTGGATCATTTATATAGCGCCGTTTTCGTGAGTACCTACTCGCCTTAAGGACGCTTCACACAAAAAAATTATATTTCAAAAAACTTACCTATTGGTTAAAAAACTTACTATTACCTATTCACTAGATAGAATAACATGACAAGCAGGACCCTCGAGCAAAATGTTGGGAGGTATAATTATCCTCCGAGATGCGCAAGGAATTAAAAAAATACACATTTTAAAATCGTGGTAGGTACTAATTTGAGAATGTTTTTGAATTACCTACAGCGACAATAATGAAGTAAGTTTCCCATAAAGCCAGCAATACGCCTAACAACAGCACATTGCATATATATTCTTGATAAGTGTGAAACCCATGGAATCGTGTGTGATGTGTGCAAGGGGGAGTTCCACGCTGCACAATATGAGTGTCCTCCATGATTTAACATCGCTGAACTTTTATCTACAGAGGACCTGTTTAGATATCTCAAGAACCTACTAACTCGCTTCGAGAAAAACTCAAAATGACACTCGCATCTCGTTTGACACTTATATTAGCGTTATTCAAGCAATATCGCTGTAATCTATCTACCAGGCGTATGCAGTGAGAATATTGATGCATGATTTTTACGTAAACACGTATTAAAAATAAAGAAGAAATTAAATAAGTTTTTGATAGAATATTGTCATATTTTAAGATATAAATAAAAAAATAATAAGTGTGATATAAATGCTACGATGTAGGTGTATATGTTTTATTTCGATTTTTTTTCAAAATATTTGGTAATTTAAAGTTACTTCGATGCTTCCACTGCACGCCCCTGCCAGCTACTCTAGCCGAGTCGCTTCTGCGCCCCGCACGGCAAAATTACGTAAACGATACGAATTGGGATATTCAATCAATTTTATGACGCTGTGGTTTATTATTTTATTTGATATATGGTGGTGCAATACAGTACACGCATAGAAGCTTTTTAGATTACAACGAATTAATTACAGAATCAGAATAAACTTTTAGTCCGATGCGAACGTTTCTAGTATAAAACGATAGCTTAAAATGTTCTTTGTGTACGAGATTATGTACAAAGCTTGCGAGATCACATAAAAAATGCAGAAAATATTCATAATATCGAAGTTTTTGGCCAATAAGTATATATTTTTTATTATTTATTATAATCATATCATAGTACGTAATTTCATGAATTCAATAATACATTCGTACAATAAAATCGTTTTACTCGCCGTAAAAGAGCTGACGCTCGTGCTTATGGAAGTTGTGATCCCATAAGTTCATTTCATGGATATTGAAATTGTGAAATAAGGTGTTAAGTATATTAAGAAACATAATAAATATGTATATAATTAAGCTCATAGGAATTTCAATGAGTTTTTAGTTCATTTTTAAGTGACGTAAGGTTTTGAATTTTTTAATGAATGAATGAATTAATTAGAGTTAATAAGTTGAAAGTCTTAATTCCTACAAAATAATAATGGTTCTGGGCTGCGCTTGTTTTATACTTGGGCACCACAGGTAAAGTCCGTTTGCTTTACCTGTGGTGCTCGTTGGCTGTCACAACAAACTGTCCGCATCTGCGCAACATGTACGATCCTGGTCTTCTAGAACTTTATCGAATATAGTTGCCCTTTCTAACAAATTCTAGTTTATTCTAATGTTCATTTATTCGAAAACTTATGACCAGTTTTTTTCTCAATTTTTGAAATCTCGTGATACTGTTTTATACCACTTAGATCCACAATAGTATTTTAACATTAACATTAACTACCTGCTCGAACGGATAGAAATTAACATTTTTAACCAACTTTCATTCCAGTTCCTAGTTTAACCCGAGTGCCTGCTCGAACGAGGCTTTCCCGACCTGAGGATTTGGTAATCAAAGTATTTTCCTTTAAATTTATCAGATCCGTTTATGTAAGTTCGTAAATTACGAATATAAAATGAATAGGAACGTTTTGAAATTGAATTGAAGAAAATTTGAAAAACAAACACGAAAACATTGTTAAATTATTTTATGTCACCGAAAATAATATTTTTTTACCAAAAAAATCGTAAAAAATAAACTGCATTAAATATATAAAACACAAGGTTTTACATACAGTAAATTGGTGAATATGGCCCCATGGGTAATTTGCCGCACTAATACATTGGACCTTATATTTTTAAAACTTGTACATGGTTGGCAAAAGTTGACAGGTAAACTCGTCAGTCGTTTATCGTACTTCATTCGTTTGGTGTTTGTGCGTCACATTTTATAAAAAAAATACGATTTATGTAGGAAAAAAAAGATATGTACCGAAATATTTCAACCCAGATATTTTATGTACCAATCTTCAACTATGTGTCATATAAAAATGACGCATTGTATTAATGACATATTGATTAGGGTGTGTCACTTTGTATGGCGAAAAAAAAAATTTATTATTTTTAAACTTAATAGTTATCAAAAATTGCATTGCATTTATAACTACACAAAAATGCAAAAAAGTTGCAATTGAAGTATACTTTTGGCTGGTTCTAGAGAGCCAAATATTCTGAAAATGTTGGTTTTTAGTAATTTTTCAGAGGTAATAAAAGTGCTGTTTTTTTCTACATAATTTTTATCAGATTACTTAATTTCGTTAATATATATATATATATATATAGATAATATACTTAAACAAAAATTTACTGCAAATTTTAAGCTGAATTATTATTTTTTTAAATTATAAAACATTCAAAATTTTCCAAAAAGAGTATTTTTAAAGAGAGCAAAAGTTATTTTTTAGAATTAAACATTGGCATAATTTTCCTGGAATTCTGCTTGGCTGCAATAAAACCTTCTCTAACTGTTTACCTTATGACAGAACCTGCAGCTACAGTCGTCAATTTAAGGAATCCACACAATTCCGTAGCCACACACAGTCAGTAGATTTCTTTCTACTGACTGTGTGTGGAAGGGACTTGGGACTTGGAAAATTGAATATTCGGACATTTCGTTCGACGAAAACTGTCCTCAGCTCTTCACTTTATAAGTACATAGCTCAAAAGCGGTAGTTCAGTCAGTATAAGTTTCTCATCCTGCCAGGAAATCATGTCGTAATAATGATCGCTCTCAAAATTGATTTATGGTATCACAAAAGATCTCGACAATGATTTTTGCGATGCACGAGCTTTCAAAACTCTCGTATACCCTATTCTATAGCAATTTTGTTGTCATTTGTCAACATTTGATGCCTCCCTGATATCATTCAGTGTAGCCGAAGCAATAGCAGTGCCTGCTCTGTGCGATACGCCATAACGATCACATATTTCAGCCAATTTTTCGAATTTTTTTGTACTTTCTCAATTTTCTCTTCCTTTAACTATGTTTCCAATGCCTATGCATCTGAAGGTTCTTTGGTATTCAAGAATTGGGTGGTCTTTAATCGGAACAGTTTTATTTTTTCCACATTTATAAGATGAAGAATTTTTGCATTTGCACGCAGCAATGTCAAAAAGAATTGTTGATTTAGTTATAAAGTTTTCTATTTTATCTAAATACGATTGACTTTTTGGTTCTTTGTTGATTTTTTTCGATAGTAGCCTATGCTGTTTGTAATATGATAATAGAAGCTGGCTCACTTCAAGAACGATTTGAGCCATTTGAGAAGTGATGACTTTTGTTTGTGGTTCTAAACTACTTCACTGTTTCATTTCATGACGCGCCCACTCATTATGTCGTTAAACATATCCATAAGTTGGTAACATAGTACTTTTGAATTTTTCGGGATATTTCTCAAAAATACGTAATTTCGTACGACCTCTGGTTTCTTTTGAACTTGACGGATTCGATGGCATTGTGATTCGTTTCACGAATGATTTAAACAATTAAATTTATTACGTATAATATGTAGAAACTTTACGACGGTTCTAAACAAGTAAGCTAACAAATACAACCGTTCGGTATGGAGTCTGACCTAATGAGGCACGCATAACGGGAGCGCGACCCGAAACAAGCCGAAATTGCCCGAACGGGGGTAGGTATTTAAGCTAACAGATTATCAAAATGAACTTAAATATGGCGTTTTCCTTATGCTGGCTATATTATTATTAGAAAAAAAGCATTTAATTACTAAGACAATTGGTAAATACAAAAAATATATCGTTCTGATTGGAGCGTTATTTTGCAACTTTTTCTATATTTTAAGGCCTTTTAGCTAGCCAAAAGTACCAGTATTAAGGAAAACTGTAAATACAGCATTTAATAACATATAAAAATGCAACTTTTGAGAACTATTAAACGTGAAAAATCGAAAGTTGAAAAAAGTGACACACCCTAATATTGATCGATAATACATCTCAAGCGATTCAATACGCTCATCGGTTGGCCGCCGTGACACTTCTAATTATTTGTTTTAATGATTGCATTATGGGGTAATAAGCCTCGGAAGGATTGCTTCGTTCGGAGTTCGGCTTCGTCTATCGAAGTATTGGATTTTAGTAACAATGACACCCAGATAATCGAAAAAAGCGATTAGTGCAATGCAATGTGTATTTCTTTGCCAAAACGAAAAGAAATGTGATTGGATAGAATGCACTAAATGCAGATGCTGGTTGCACGAATCGTGCACACGTTTCGAAAACTTCTGCATTGTGAATAATGTTTTGTTTTAATAATTTTTTTCTAATTGTTGTAATTTTTTTAATGTTAACTTTTTAAACGTTTTTGTGTTCTTTGAATATTGGGTTTAATTGTAATTATATATACTGGTGCCATATTACCCAGGTCTGCGTTGCCATATTCCCGAGGACCTGTATAATATGGCACTTTTCTGTTTTTTTTATAAAGCTCACATTGATTATTAATTAGTAAATTTTTTGATTGGATGTTTGCTTTTAGTGTTTGTTTAAGAAACGTACTTTCCGAAACACAAAGAGTTTATTGTCTAATTAAAAAGCGTTGCTATCGCCGCCTCTCCGTGAACTGTTATAATATATACTAGGGCTTAGCAAAGACGCAAAAAATAGCAGAAAAACCTTGTGGTGATACTTTTATAATTAATGAACAGAAAACAATTTTTTAAATCAAATTAATTAATCAATTAGAAAGACATACGGAAAAATCTAATTCACGAAAAAATATTTGGCTTCTACCGGGATTCGAACCCGGGTCACCTCCATTCGGGGGCCGGTGCTCTAACCATTAAGCTATAGGAGCCTTGTATGTAATTCTCACTTTATTAATTGATTAATTTTTATTTTCGTCCATTTTAGAGCCATTAACTGTTTTTCTCCTATAGCTTAGTGGTTAGAACACCGGCCCCGGAATGGAGGTGACCCGGATTCGAATCCCGGTAGTAGGCAAATATTTTTTCGTGAATTAGATTTTTCTGTATGTCTTTCTAATTGATTAATTAATTTGGTTTTAAAAATTTCACAGAACTTTGTTCTGAAAAATAACAACTTCACTAATATGAATGTGTTCTTGAATATAAGAAAACAATTTGTTTAAAACCCCTATTTGGGAGTATAAATAGTAGTATTAAACAGTGTTTATTTTTTAAATTAAATTAAATATTCAATTAAATTATTCTTTATTTTAGTGTTTTGGAAGAGATAAAAATATGTTTCCTGTAAAATCTTGAATTCAACACATTCTAAATAAGTTGTCCTTGGTGATGCATTCAATACATTTTTTTATGTTTGCCTTTATACCCCACATATAACATACATATCAACACAATTTAGTCGTATTTATTTTCAATATTATCTACTGATTGTTTTCATGCTCTTATAATAAAAATGCATAGTTTTTTCGAATTATCCAAGTTCGTAATTTTTTAAAATATTTCAATTCAAAAATTCAAAAGATATTTCGATACACAATTTAAACGCAGCCTTCTTTTTGGAACTGGAACCGGTCGATTTTTGGACTTCGTCCATTACAAAGCTCTCTACTGTTTTTATACTGTTTGTTGCGTAATACCTGCATTGTATGAAGCAAATCTATTATATAAATTTAATTTTATTAAATTCTCGTAAATGATAATTATCAATATTTAAAAAAAGTATATTTAAAAAAGTAACCTATAAAAACCAAGTTTTTATTATACTCCCTTTCTCATTTACTAGTGGAAACTGGTTTGGCGCTTAACCTACGCGTTGAGCTTCGGTCGAGCGACGCTACGAAAGGGAGTACTGAAAAATTTCCAAAAATCCAAAATTATACTATAATCAGGTTCCGTGTCTACCGGACGCGCTGAAAATTTTCATACTACTTAGTAAGTTGTATGAAAAAACCATTAAAAATTTGAAAAATCCAAAAATTTATTAATTTTTTTAACGAAAATTCGATAGATCTTCTTGATCATCGCCACGAGTCTACTTGCAAAGTTTCACCTCGATTGAATCACGGGAAAAGAGTTAAAAATCGATCCAAAGTTTTTTCGTCAAGCAAGCAGACGCCACGAGTTAATATAAAGGGAGTAAAAAACTAACCCATAAAAACAAGTTTTTACAATACCCCCTTTCTCATTTTCGGGTTTCGTGTCTACCATATACGTTGGAATCCCCACACAACTTGTATGAAAAACCATGAAAAATTTGAAAAATCCAAAATTATACTATAGTTATTT
>JADDOH010001432.1:0-76253 GCA_016648135.1 Agrypnia vestita
CGTGGTATATCCACTGTTTGATAATGGCCTTACAAGCCGAAACAGCTGTAACACATAAAAATACTTAACCCGTAGAACTTAATAATAATATTTATTAAAATTTAATTTATTTTAAATTTCGCTAAAAAAAAAAAATCCTCTAAAGATTTCCATTTTTCTCTATACTTTGCAACTGTGATCCATTCTGGACCGGCCACCTTTTTTAGATCGTCTTCCCATATTTTCGTTTATCCACCTTTGTTTCTTTTGCCGTCTCTTGGATACCACTCTGTTATTATTTTGGTTCATATCTCTTGCCTTTCTCTCAACATGTGTCCAGTCCATCGCCATTTTAATGTTTGATATACGTACATACTATTATACACCCGTATTCCAAAGTCTCCTGGTGATTCGCGTCGGATTTTTATGTGTCTTTGAAGACATTATCATTCCATCTAAGGTCTGGCCTTCCCAAGCTCTTGCGCCCCGTTGGTCTCGTGTACGGCAATGATTTCGCTGTTTCATTATCCTCTTAGCATGCCCCAATTACCAAACCTAAACGAAATTTTATAATACATCACCATTATCAGTGCAAGAAAGTGCTGTAAATCTTGGCCTCCTCCATGTTACTGCAGTCTCAGTCACGATTCTTATGCCTGTTTGACTCCACACTATTTTATTTTTATTTTTTAAGATATAGACTGTCAACAGGTCACGAATGACCCTAATAGATGGTCCTGTAGTGACATTAAAGTACAAGTTCGAGTATTTTGTGAACATTTGAATATGATATAATATAATACACTTAATACACTTTACGGTATTACTAGTTATTCATATTTGTTTTAATGTCAATGAGAGTCGTCGTGATCGTAGAACTGTGGACAACATCGCCACCAATTCCGGTCCGTAGACTTTCAAGAGTTTTGCATTGAATCTTTAACCAGTTCTATCTTGTTAGTGACCTTTTACGAGATCTTTTACATACCTACACCCTTCCTTGTGCTAGCAATTTTCTAAGGTGCCAGCTACCTCGCGTATAATATAGATCATTTGAACAATTATAATACATCTTTGAGAATCATAACTGTCATTTTTAATGCTTTTTTTATTTTTTAGCCAGGTAACATTTATTTTATTTGGCGGAATCCCAAAATATACTGTACAACTCTAACGACTTTAGGCAACGATGTACCCAACGTCTGGTAACCGGATACGGCATGACTATATTTTCATATATTCAATCACCTTGAGCGATTGTGATTTTTGAAGCGTGCGTTGCCTTTTCAGTGCGCGCCCCGCCTAACAGGGTTTAAAACATCGCGGCGAGTATCACACTTAAATCCGAGCTCTGCATTTGATATTTCCCGAGTAAGCCACGGCTGGGGTGGCGCCCGCCCCCACCCACCCCCTCGCCGGCGCACCTGCGCTTTGTGCCTAAAGCCATGTATTCACTAGGGGACAAATCGCGAAACATTCCGCTCGGCATGTCGCATCAACATCTACGCTCATGTTTCGGGGACAATGACGCGGTCATTTGACGTGTACACGCCGGGACTCGCATATCTTGTCGCGGAAATGTCACTCGATGAGGTTATGATGACAGCTGCAGTATCTCATTTGGCGAAAACGGGGTTCCGCGCAATTCTAAATGTTTTTTTGGGTCGCAATTTCAAATGAACGAGGTTTTACTGTAGTAAATTGAATATTATTAAAAACAAGGCCCTTTTTGCAAATAATTATTGTTTTCCACACGTCACGGAAATGTCGCCCTATGAGGTTATGATGACAACTGCGTATCTGTTTATGTTAATGAGTTTATCGAAACGTAAGAGGAGAAAAAAGAAGAGAATGCGAAATTATTTACTGCAAAGAGAAAGAAGGACGGACATTCTATGTGATCTTCGATCGATACAGCTCGATGAGTTCAAGAACAATTTCGTTTCCCCACATTGTCATCTTGACAGATACAGCGCATGCGTATTCACTTGTAAACATACCACGTGGTACTGACGCTCCGGGTAATGTTGCAGTGAGCTCGCTCGGGTACCGTGCGCACGGCAACGTTGCCACGGCACGTAGAAATGCCGCGCTATGTTGTGCGCGCCGTCGCGGAACAGTGCACGACGTTGCAACGTCACGTAGACTCTATGCCGCGCGTGCTGTTGAGGGACAATTTGTCCCCTAGTGAATACTGGCTTAATGCACAGCCTAGACCTTCGGGTAGCTGGGCGCGCGGGTTGCGGCCTTATGAATCGAGGTTTACTCGTTCTAATTACTTTTTGTGCGGGATTTTCAGTGGCACTGATGTGTTCTTGTGTGGATAATTTGCCGGGCCGCGAGAGGCGCCGTTTTGGGAGGTTCTCTCGCCGACAAATAAGTCCTTTGAAGATTGCTCGATGTTTATTTTTGTCAGGTAGTTTTAAGTTAATGCTGTAAAAAAAGATCTTTATTGTTCAAATTAATATTGGACTATGTTCAGTTAGTCTGAATATTTTATTTGTATTGTAAATCTGTGCTAATTAATCAATTAAAAAATTTACAATTGATATTTGTGTCTCTTAATGTCACAAAACATAGAGAAATTTTTGCCATTTAAGTATAACATGAAAATATTCTACAAATGAATTTATTTAAGATTTATACCCGACACCCATTAAATAGTAATAACGACTTTTATATAAATATTTGAACATTTTTTTAATATTTCCCCTGCCGGCATTTAAATGTACTATTCTAAACCTAAAAAATATACCTTGTTGGTCTTGTGGTTAGAACACTCGCCTCGAGATCCAAAGGTCGCGGGTTCGAACCTCACTCCAGACTAGCAGTTAGTCCTATTTTCATAGCACAAGCGTATAGCTTAGTTTGAAAATAGTAAGAATATTCATGTGACACGTATTCCGTGTTCGCATCTCTATTAAAAAAACCCTGGCGATTGGGCGTAACATGAAATTGTTCGCACCTTTGCTAAGTCCTATACGTACTTTGGCCCGGGGTTCAAGCCCCATCTCCGGCCGTTTAATTTGTTTTTTTAGCCGTCAATTCGAACGAAATTACGGTCGTTACACGAAGTTACGGGAACAGACAGAAAGACAACAAAATTATTATGGTTGATTTTCTTTACCTATGTGTAATTTATCACCCATTTCCGAAATAAGTCTGGAAAGATGAGCACTGTTCAAACTCGAGTGTATTGTTCATTCTGCTCATTGTAAGAGCGTATCCTTCCATAACTAATTTCTTTATATTTGTAAATGCCAACTGTCTAATATGAACGCTGTATGAGAAATACAGAATAGCATTCACTTTAAATCATGCAGCACTCATCGAAATAACCGTTCTTACTCCATATTCGGAAATAATAATAATTTTTGACGGTAGTTTTTACAAGTACTTAAATAGACACTATTTCATATTCCTATTTGGCATATGTGTATCTTTATATGCATGCGGCACTTTAAATATTTAATTTCTTTTGTATTTAAAAAATAAAAATGCGTATATCGTTATTTTTTTAATAATATATGAATTCTAATAAATAACTAACTAACCATCTCGCCGTTTCTCCGCAGAGGTTGGCAGAGAGGATAAAACGCCACATTATAGAACGCAATAGTCTTCTATCTTGGAATACCACGGATTTTGAAATGAAATTAAGTAATATAGTACAAATAGTGGTGACATTATAAGGCTACAGAAGAATAACTAAAATAATTAAAAAATTGTTTTATGTTTGAATGAAAACCTACCAAAGATAGTCAAAATAGAAATAAAAAATTTCAGTGTAAAAAGTTTTTTTATAAAAATTATAAGTGATTTTTTGTATATTATTAGAGGTTCTGTAAAGCACCCTTGAGGTGAAATTTTAAGAAAATAACTGTATAAATTATCCATATATATGTATGGTAACTAATAAGATATTTTGTTTATTTTATTGGTAAGCTAAAAAACAACTCGCAAATTATTCAGTTTGTCGTTTCATCAGAATCAAAATCAGAAATATACCTAATCAGCAGAAGCAAGGAAGTATTTTCAATGTTATATTTCACAATAAATAATTTTATGCACACCAAATAAGAATGATTATGTAAAGTAAAAATTAGAAAGGTGATTTTATTTTATTTATTTGTTTACTTATCTTCATCTTGATACATGACATGGGAAATGGAGCCGCTCATCTCACTAAGAAGAACCTGTGTCGAGATGAGCAGCTGACAACATAGTGAAAACAAAATAATATAGATATAAAATAAAATTCTACATAACTATAAGATAAATCAATTAATTACATAACTATATTAAATGTGTATAATAAAAACAGTAGATATTATATAATACAAGAACAATAGTGAAATTAAAATATTATAATACGTAAATAATCATATGTATGTAGCACAGTTAAAAAGTATATATAAAAAATTAAATTAATGTTTGCGTATGTTAAATAGTGATTAAAAAATACAATTTAACGAGCAATAAATTATGACCTGTTTTTGGCACTTGGGTATTTGTACAAATGCAGGTGACAATAATGTCTTCACGAATAGTGTTGTGTAGAAAGGTAAAAGTAGGGTGTCCACATTGACTATGAGAGAATGTATGTCAAAGACATTTGAACATGATTAATCTCCAGTAGTATACTATGATAGAATACAATAAATTTAATATCTAATTCACTTTTTAACTCCTGTGTGTCGGTGATGTAACGTAGGTCTACCTGTCATACAAAATATGAAATATCTACCTTATTTACGAAAACTAAAACGTCACATTTTTTGTAATCATCGAATAGACATTTTCACACCAAAATTACTAAATTAAACTGTTAGGAATGTACGGATTTTTTATTAAAAAATATTTATTCATTACTCTCGTATTTTCGGCCAGTGTGCAAGAGAGAGCAGAATATTGTACATCGCAGTTAAATCGAGCAAGAAAGAGCACGACAGTACCATACATTTCATGTAAGACAGAGATGGCGGTCGCTTGGGTTTCGGCGAAAACAAAAACAATATAGAAAGAGTACGGTAGAGTCGGGTAACACGTGTTAGACAAAGGCGGAGTGCAGGCGACTGAAGCGAGCTGGCGACCGCTTCGTTGTATTCAGTTGCTAATGAAACGTCGGCGGAAGCGCACGCAAATTCGATTTGCCATAATTTTATAATAATTTACTAAAATAATGCAAATATGTATGTTTACCTTACATAATTATATAAAGGGACCTCTTAAAAGTCTTATCTATATCGTATTTATGTATATTTTATCACATATTAAAAACTATGCCGATTTTTAATCAGGTAACGCTGTGTTACTCCACCGTCCCCAAAGTTTCTTTTTAGCACAGTCGTTTAAGAGTTAAATGTACAAATAAAGACAAATTGATTGCACTACAGAGTACAAGGATTTCACATTTGTTATTCCTATCTGTTCCTATTTTATTATCATACTCATGGCTAAATAATACTATCGGAATACTAAATTATATATTTCTTTTTTCCAGGTAAGTACGATATGCAACTAACCGAAAAGCTCATTCAATGTTATGCCAGTTTATTCGTGGTAAGTCTGTTTTGCTATCATCTCATTTTGATTTTCAATGTTTCGATAGAAAAAAGTGACATTGTACTGTTTAAGCATGCATGGTGTCGATATTGTGGTTACAGGAAAACAAATAGCTCACATGTGGCTTCATATATTGTAAGTACAATTGTATTCGTCACGATTTTTTTAAATAATATTTTGTATCATACATTCCGGTATGGTATAAATGAGGATATCAATCAATATGTATATTTATATAAAAAGAAACACGTGTTTCCCTACCCGCCAAGTTTTCTCCACAACCACCCACCGGTGGTTATGGTGGTGGATAGCCTTTGGTGTCACATCAAAAACATGTGAGTTTGGGTGGCTGTGCGTGGGTGGGAGTGGGTGACATGTGGGTGGGTGAAAATGCGCTTTCTAGCACATTGTTTTGTTATGAGAAGGCAGCAAATGCTTCAGATTGTTTCAAAATAGGCGCGCCGACTGTGTCGGTGAGTCTAGAAGGTTCCGGAAAAACCTGCTCTAGAAAGTTCTGGAAGGAGAAGGTTCTAAACTGAGTGGCGAAATGTGTCTAGAAGGATCCTGTACATTCGATAAATTTCTTGAAAGTTCTGGAAGGATAATGTTTTAGAAGGTTCGTGAAAGTTCTATGACGATCCAAACAGTGTACTAAAATCTACGCGTGCGAAGCCGCGCGGGCACAGATAGTTTATTTTATAAATGGGAAAACTTGTTTTGCGTTATGAAGAAGATGTCTAGTATTTCATTATAAATTACTGCGAACACAAAAAAGTGATACGTACGAATAAATAAATTTAAGGTTTTTATTAAATATTAGAAGACTAACAATCCGATTAAAAAAAAAACAATTTTCATATCGTCGCGACGATAGCGGTCAGCCGTGCTTTCCGGATTTCTTCAAAAATTTCGGTTCACGAATTTTAAGAATTTTATAATTTTTTTGCGAGGCTTTAATCATATTATTTATCCTATAATACAGCGAATGAATTCGTAATATTCAACGTTCTAAGGAAAATAAATTAGAAATATTGATATAATATGTAACCTCTGAAGTCGCTCATCTCCATACTAATGATATTAGACAGTGGGTTCCCATAGTTGACAGAACCGGGACCTACAAAAAAAAAGATTAAAATTTCGGGACCCACCTCCTGCCTCACATTTTCCCAATTCATATTGTAACCGTACGAAAGACTTCAATTAAGAAAAAAGAAAATCCTCCAAATATAATCGAAATTTTTAATTACGAAAAATGTTAATATGTGATATTTTAATGGGAAGGATGAATTTGTTGCCTCTTTTTAGTCGTAACAGCATTAGCGTTGACTTCAATTTTAGTCACTTTTAATCGCAGTGAATTCGATAGGTCCAATTTCTATCTGTATTTAGTCTTAATAGAAACTATGGCAGAAAATTCCAATTCACATAAGTATAAGGTAGTGAAGGGGAGGAGGACTTTCATGGCTTCGTCAGACAAGCAGAGATAAGTGTCAGCAACTGAAAGTCATAATTTTGCTAATTGCTTGCGATTAAAAGTATTTTTCAGTGATGTATCTTCTGATAAATCAATAAGCTCTTCGCTTGCTTTTGTTGACATTTCAGTCGGTATGTTGTCTTGAAATGTATTTTAAATTCAGTTTATCCTGTTGAACTTTTTCAGCTCTTCTTCGAAGTTGGCGTTAAAGTTATTTTTCAACTCTGTTAAATGAGTGAAAATTGCAGACACTACATTGATATCTGGATGCACTTCGTTATCTATAATAAACACGACACGACCAGGACGAGACGTGTTGCGCGGTGTTGTAACTGCGACCTACCAGTGGGTCGCCACCCATAGTTTGGGAAACACTGAACATTGACGTCACCACATTTTCGACTTATAATTTTGGCGAGAGTTTTACACCCTGTATATCAGTCGATACGTATTCTAACAGAAATAAAAGAAAGTATTTGTATTATTACTAATTGACATGGCAATGTAGAACACGCACAATCTTTTCTATATATAAAAATTTATAGAACACACGTTGAATCACTATGAATTTTGTCAAAATTTTAGACTAGAATCGAACAGTGCGTCTACTCTCATTATCAGGTGATAATAAAAGATGCAACCCTAGTAACATGCCATTTTGTACGGGATTTGTATAATACATTGATGTAATACAATATCAATATATATTATAGATGTCTCATAGAGACGAAGCTGTATTTTTATATCGGAAAGTAGTTATGAAAGTCTTTTTGGGTGTTCATAGGGCTTACGACCTATCGTGCGACTAGCTTAAGTGATCACTTTATACAATATAACGTTCACCATTCCACCCACGATAGACTACTACATCTATAAATTTTTTGGAAGTTGAATATGTTTAACTAACACATCTTGTTTCGTACGAGAGTTGTATTTTTACTACTATGTCCAAAGCTTTTTTATCCCCATAATCCAATACAGATGTCACTATTGATAATGAGGTATCTGTATTTTGATTGGAGTTTTTTTAAAGCAATATCCTTTGAAAAAGTGGAAGCGAAGCCTGGAGCTGGCAGAAGAGGAACGAAAGCAGATTGAATGCAGTGGAGATGAGATCCCTCAGACGTATGTGTAGCAAATCAATTTACGACAGAGTAAAGAACGCAGATATTAGGAACGAATGTAAAGCTGATCTTAGCATAATTAATAGAATTAAAAAAGGGTCGCTCAGATGGTTTGGGCATATTGAGCGAATGAATGAGGAAAGAATGGTAAGAAAGATATATAATGCAAGTGTTGATGGCGCCAGAAAGAGAGGGCGACCGCGGAAGACGTGGCATGACCAGATTAACCAGATACTGGAAGAGAAATGTGGATGAGGCGAGAGTTGTATGTCAGGACAGAAGAGTGTGGCGCTCTATTCTCTCTGCCTACCCCCACGGGGAAACGGCGTGATGGTAAGTAAGTAAGTAAGTATGTTTATCCTTTAAAAAGGATAATACAATGTATTTCGGTCGCAGGTAACCCCTTTTCCGTTTGTGCATGTTTTAAATATATTATGCCGTCTGGGATGTGCTCGGACGGCGAGTTTGAATGAAATCAGTGGCGAATTGTACTAAAAGTGAAACTAGTTTCCGGCAGACCCTGGGAGGCTGCAGCAGAGGGCTGTCTGGAGAGCTGGAGCCAGCGACTGCTGCGGATTAGCGTCCCATGAATATGTGAGCGCGCCGGCGCTGGCGCGGATGATCTCATCACGTATTAATGCTCCTGTATTGCGAAATTGGTGCTCATCGTCTTTCAGACAGGACTATGTACATGTGAAGGACTCGAAGTCAAACAATATATTATACAATTTTTTTTCTGCAATTTGTTTACACAAAGGTTTAACATTTTTTTTTTCAATTGATTCAGCAACGTTGTAGATTGAAATTTAAAAAAAATATACTAACTAACTAAATAACTAACTTACCATCACGCCGTTTCCTCGTGGGAGTAGGCAAAGATGATAGAGCGCCATACTCTTCTGTCCTGTCTACGTTCATACATCCTCGCACGCAAGCTCGACAGTTGTTCAGGCTTCTAACAGGACCATCTTCCAGCGTCTGGTTAATCTGGTCATGCCACGTCTTCCGTGGTCGCCCTTTCTTTCTGGCGCCGTCAACACTTGCATTATACATCTTTCTTACCATTCTTTCCTCATTCATTCGCTCAACATGCCCAAACCACCTGAGCGACCCTATTTTTATTCTATGTATTATGCTACGATCAGCTTTACATTCATTCCTAATATCTTCATTCTTTACTCTATCATACATGGATTTGCCAAAAAAATATTGATTATATTATTGTATAAATCTGCTTCTTTTATGTGAGGAATTCTACCAACATGTTTCAGAAAATCATCAGGGTTATGCAACACCCTGATGATGGAAAGGTTCAGAATATTTTGAGTTTGTTCAAATCTTTCAGAATAGTGCTGGATTTATGTCACAGAGACATTATTAATCAATTAATGTATATTATAGATATCTCACAGGGACGAAACTGTATTTATTATGGGAAAGTAGGTATAGAAGTCATTTGGGTGTACATAGGACTTATGACCTATCTTTATGGTTGGCTTAAGTGATCACTTTACACAATTGTAACATTCGCCATTTCCACCCATGATAGAATATATCATGGATTTAGGGGAATGAAAATGGCTTTGTACAGGCCGCATGGAAAGGCGCTTACAACTCATATGTGAAAGCTTTCCACGCAATTTGAACATATATACAACTTCCAAAAAATGAATAAGCATGGTATATTCTATCATGGGTGGAAATGGCGAATGTTACAATTGTGTAAAGTGATCACTTAAGCCAACCATAAAGATAGGTCATAAGTCCTATGTACACCCAAATGACTTCTATACCTACTTTCCCATAATAAATACAGTTTCGTCTCTGTGAGATATCTATAATATACATTGATGGAAAGGTTTTTCTGAAACATGTTGATGTAATTACTCATATAAAAGAAGTAGATAAATACAATAATATAATCAATATTTTTTAAAGGTTTAACACTTTAGGAATGTTTTTTTAGTGGTATAGTACTATATAATGAAATAAAACATATAGTAGTGAATACAGAACTGAGAACTTTGAATATAGAACTGAGTATAGAACTTTATAATGAAATAAACATATAATAGTGCTAATGGCCACGATATTTACTTTATTGGAAATATATTTTTGTGGCATTTGTGTCCGGTGACAGAAGAAATGATAATATGTGTGGTATAAAAGCAAAGGCAGCAATATAAAAAAAATTGAATTCAGTCATCGAGGATTACTCGTTTATAATGTATTGAATTCAAGGATTTTATAGGAAACATATACTGCCTGTAAATTTATAAGAAAAATGACATAAAATCTAGAATTCAGTACATTTTCAATTACTAATCCTCTGTGACTATATTCAAAACAATAGATTGTACATAACATTATAGTCAGTTAAATAATATAATTATTATGATAATTAAATTATAACTTATCTTCACGGAAAATTTAATAGTGTCGTAAATTAACGAAAAAAAATTAGAAAAGTGTTGTCAAATTATCTGAGGTACAATATCATCGCCGAAGTTTCTAAGGGTTCCAAGGTCGACGTTGTATTATACTTTTAGTAGGGCACAATCTGCTATCACTAAATGATTTTGATATCCTCGCATCTAGCACTTCTAGCAGTAGTGCTAGCGAAAAATTTGTTGAATTTAAAAGAGAACCGTTTTCTTCTTAGACCGAAGAACGCGCCTAATTGTAGGCAATCTGAGAAGCACGTTGCCATCTTAAAATTAAGTCAACTAATTTATTTAGATTGTCTCGTTTTAGCTAGCCTTCTTTATTATTTTTTTGAATTATTTACACTTTTTTTTGTTTCTTGTCTAATTATTATGTGAAAGTTTCCATTTATTGATACCACAATGGCTTTAAAAAACTCGAATTTATTTTTGTTACCGGTGGAATATTTATATTGTTTTTAATCAATTTCATTTTAACTGTATAATTAAGTTAAAATATTTGTCGTACGCCAGACTTTTTATAATTAGAAGCGAAGAATCTAATCCATATTTAATTTGTACGTGTTTATAAATATCTCGAGGCGCACGCGTCGTTTTATGCATGCAACTATATTTCAAAGCTATATTTCCCAGACCCTAGCTCATATTTCTTAATTCTGAAAGGTCAATATTATCCGTCGTGGAAAAATACCACGATAAGTTCTTTACTGCGTTCATAAAACCTTTCATCTCATAGATAAGTCACCCTGCAATTCATTGAGAATTAGTGTATATTATAGATATCTCACAGAGACGAAACTGTATTAATTATGGGAAAGTAGGTATAGAAGTCATTTGTCACCTGTCTTTTTATGGTTGGCTTAAGTGATCACTTTACACAATTGTAACATTCGCCATTTCCACCCATGATAGAATATACCATGCTTATTCATTTTTTGGAAGTTGTATATATGTTCAAATTGCGTGGAAAGCTTTCATATATGAGTTGTAAGCGCCTTTTCCATGCGGCCTGTACAAAGCCATTTTCATTCCCCTAAATCCCCACAGATGTCGCTAATGAGAAAATCTACATTGATTTTTTACGGAATTTTGAGAGCAATATACTTTATTGTGTGTAATGAAATTCATCCGAATACTTGCATTACACTAGGATACGCCAGGAAATATTATTTCCAATTTTTGTTAATCACGTTGTTAACGAATCATTGAGAATCTTTGCCTTTTAGTTTTAGCAACGAGTTTTTGCACCTTCTAGCTTCACAGGTATTCCGTCCATTCGTATACGCCATCTTTCTCTTGGTTGTATTTCTGGGGTTGCTGATAGCGGGTATCTTGGAGGATGTTCTGCCCATCGTAATTTAGAATAGCCACAACATGTAGTTTTTCGTATAAAATATGCAGATAATAGTTTCACTATTGTGATTTCTTTTTAAAATAGTAAGATTTTTGCAAAGGAGATAGTTACTCTAAAATTTAAAACATCTTTCAAATATCAATATTTCTATAAATTGATGAAAATATTGGTTTGAATTTAATATTTGAACTCTTCGGATGAAGAAATTAATAGATATATATGAAACATAATGATTTATTAAAACTTTTAAAATAATTTTAGTACATATTTTATACAGGGTTCTTTGGAAAACAATAACCTTGCAGGACTATATTCATATTTAAATGATGAGTCGAAAATGTGCAAGCAACCATGACCTAATATCAATAGTTATAGAAATATACGACATGTAAGTTTGCATGTTTTTTCAATATTTCTGATTTATTTTTTTTAAAACATTGGACTATCATTTCAGTAACTTATATCGAATACGAAAAATTCATTCACTTTAATACAAGTCAAATAAAATAATAAAAACCTTTTAATTCTGCAGGAATTGGAATTTCTGCAAAGTTTTGATCATTTTATTTAACTTGTTTTGAAACAAATGAATTTTTCGTAATCGAAATAAGTTACTTAAATGATAGTTCAACATTTCGTAAAAACTAAGTTAGAAATATTGAAAAAAAATGCAAACTTTGATATTGCATAACTCTATAACTATTGATATAAGGTCATGGCTGCTTGAACATTTTCGACTTATAATCAAAGCAGGAGTATAATCGTGCGAGATTATTAATGTTTTCCAAATAACCGCGTATAACATTCATGAAACACTTCTATTTTAGACAAAAATTCTGACCGAAAAACAATTTGCGCGATAATAAAAATCTGTTTGACATAAACATGATTTTTTTAGAACACCCAGACATCGTGGAGGTTCGATACTACAATCCATGCTTGTGTTACAAGATACTTGTGATCTATTTTGATTTAAAATGATTTTTATGCCATTACTGTACAACTGTTGGGTGTTGAAAAGTGATATTGCCCTATAGTTCATATAGAAGACGTTGAAAGGCAGGGTAAAGTTTATGCTTCTTGTCTTGGGTTTTTAATGAGAAGTGTTTATAAATTAATTATACATAGTCCACATTCCTCTCACTCAACATGTTGCATTAATTATTTTATTTATTTATTTTTATTTTAAAAAATCCTCGTTTACAATATATAGGTACTTAATAATAAATTTAACAATAAAAATTGAAAAAACGATTACACATTTTTTTTTGTTAGATTTGTGGATTATGCCACTCTACTAGGCTACGCCTGTCCCAGAGTGGCGTTATAGAACACAATTATAATATTTTTTTGAATTCGTCAATAGTATTTGTTTTCATAAGGTAATAATTATGTATCTACAAAGTATCAAGTGCAATGTTAGTGATAGGTTGAGTGAGTCAAAAGTCCAAGTGTAAGTATGTGTAGAATATTGTTTAATGTAAAAAGGGTCAAAGTTTTGTTTAAGATTATTTTTTATTTTCTATAATTTTTTATTAGATTCACGACTTTCCAAAGGTCTCATCTAAAAACATAAATGAATTAAGTAATTACATGTACATAAAAAATATTTACCTACAGTCTATTTTTGAGTGTTGGGGTAATAATTACCATAGCAGTATTGTTATTTTCATAATAATATGGTAACGTGTTCTCTTTTGCTCTTAGGCTCTTTTGGGCATATAACTGATTTTGTGTACACAATTACTCGTATAGTTTTCATCAGATTTCGATAAAACTTTTCTGTAAAATTAACCTTGTAAAATATCTCTGACAGACACGTAGGCAATCTTAAATATACGTGAGCCTACACATACATTGCGGCGTGACCCAATAACGCCGCAAATCGGTTATAATTCGTTCTGGAAGGCCTGCAAACTCGGTTGTGAGTTGTGGATTTGCGCCTCTGACTCAAACTGCATTCCGTGTACTGCATACTGCACTCCGAGTACGTGCGGCTCGGCTCGGTTTCCTATCCATGCAAATAGTGCAGCGGGAAACAGTTATCGGACTATGATTGATTGATGCAGATTGCGGACGGCTCTGGTTGCACTGCGGCGGGGACTGGCGCGCAGGGGGCCGCAACCCGCAGCCCTTGACCCACTCTGGCTGCACGATGACTGTTGTTGGCACTTTTTGACCTCGATAACGCGCCCTTCGCTGGTGTCCTAGGGTCGCTGTATTTCTTCAAATGCTGTGTAGTATTTGAATTTGAATCATTTCACATTCACGTCATGATCGGCGGTGTGCTAAAAATGACTTTTTTAGGATTGTTAGATAGATGGTGAAAAAAAGAAGCCATCTAATGGTATATAAAAAGAGCATATTTTCTCATTATTATTAATATTTAAAGCATTAACTTTGTGGTTAGACATAATAATAGAATGTTAGTTAACTTAGTAAAAACCACTACCAGATTTACGGTCTACCGCTTTCGAGACGTGCCCGTCTCTTTGTCAGGACCAACACTACACTACTACATTCACAACACTGTACACCCCAACCATAGTATTGTCAAACAATAGTGGTGGTAGTTTGACAATACTATGGTTGGGGTGTATAGTGTTGTGAATGTAGTAGTGTAGTGTTGGTCCTGACGAAGAGACGGGTACGTCTCGAAACCGGTAGACCGTAAATCTGGTAGTGGTTTTTACTAAGTTTATTAACATTCTGTTATCTTCTCATTAATTTAACCGTAGTTATACGAAGTCGATATAACGGCGGTTCTGATTTGCTATCGTAGAACAATGCAGCATGTGTAAAAACGTGGTTTTACTGTGCTGAGTATATTTGAGGTTTGAAAGGTATCAACTTTAAATAACTAACCCAAGTGTCAAAGGAAAATCTTATGTAGTTATCGAGCTATGACATAAAGTGTCTTTGTGTAAATAAAACTTCAAAATGCTCTCCTGCAAACTTTAGAAAAATCACATGCGTCGTTATTATACGATTATGACGATATGATAACGTACATGGTTATTTTCGGACTGGACCTCAAGATTTTGTCAGAGTGGTCATCGCTGATTTTTCCGTTCCAAGTCGCTTTCATCAAAGTATTTACCCAATTCTAGATATGAATTATTTCACATCTTCGTCGGAAGTAAGTTTGATGGGAATGGGAAGGCTTTTAAGCATGCGCAGGTTCAGCAGTGAAGTGATTGACACCTACTCGATGCTGCGGTGTCGTACGTGCTGTCGATAAGACGTAGTACAGGGTGACATCTAGCGTCGTCGCTATTTTCAGAATTAATATTCCAATGTTTTGCGAGACTTTATTTTATTTACTGTGGATGTTACGTTATCATTCAAAGGGATGATTTCACCCTCAGAGAATAAAATTTAGGTAGAAATTGGGTGATTTTTTACAAACAGGTGATTAATTATTTTTTTATTGGAATTTTTTAAAGTATGCATATATTTAAGCAGGTGTTATTTTATTTTAAAAATTTGAAAAAAAATGACCGCATCATGTCTATTTCCGTGGAACTTTTTCGTGACCTACAAGCAAGTTTCCGTTGTGCACGTTTGTTCGAAATAGAAAAGAAGAACACCATTTATTAAAATTCCTCCCATTTTGTGATTTTAGGTACTTCATTTGTTACTAACCTACATTATCTTCTTTTCTGTTTTGAACAAACGTGCAATGGGGAAAATTGCTTGTCAGCCACGGAGGAGGAGCTTCACGGAAATAGACATGACGTGGCTATTTTTTTCCAAGGATATTACATTTAAATAATAGTTTATTATGTACCTCATTAAGTGCCAATATAAAAATTATTAATCATTTCTTTGTAAAAGAAAATAAGCCAATTTCTACCTTAATTGTACTCTCCCAGGTTAAAGGTATTTTTCATCGTCAATCTGCAAATATATAATTTTCTTATATT
Organism: Agrypnia vestita; assembly: GCA_016648135.1. Taxonomy (NCBI): domain Eukaryota; kingdom Metazoa; phylum Arthropoda; class Insecta; order Trichoptera; family Phryganeidae; genus Agrypnia; species Agrypnia vestita. Next base: position 15,870 of record JADDOH010001432.1, read on the forward strand.
CTCTAACCACGTCTATAAACCTTCAAATTTTAAGATTATTATTCTCTAATCTTAAGCGTCCATGTGCATCTGTATGTGTATTTGTATACGATCTAATGGACCACGTTTAATTTTAAATTTATTGACCTATTTCTACTCTGGCAAATCATTGAAAATCTTCATTGCACTGCACGAGTATACTGTCGATTTCTTAAGTCTTCTCTCATTAATACCGGTTCATCCTTTCGCTATCTTCACTAAGAACCAAATAAAATCAATCGTTAGCCGAAGGACCGTCGGTTGCCGATCCCCGAAGCCGAGCCCCAATCAGCGCTGCACGTGTTAGCGCCATTTTGATAAATGCCCAATCGCTCGCGCAGTGTGTTCCATATTAGGCCCCCCATTACACACGTGACGTGTCTCTGCCGCGCCCGTGGCCCGAAATAGTTCCTGTCACCGGGACGCCATCCGACGTCAGTGCAAACACGACCCTGTTCAGACACAGCGGGAACCGTGCCGTTTCAGAATCGCGTGAGATCCGTGCGGGTCCCATTTACCTAGGTTTGTATGTGATCGTTCAGACACACAACGTGCGGTTAGTCAACCGCTGCGGTGCCCGCAACCCAACCGCTAGAAAATAGACCCGCACGGCGCCCGCACGATCCTATTACTATGGGGCCATACGAGAGCGTTCAGTCGCGTTGCGGGCACCGCACGGTTCCATGTCACAACAGGAGCACGCGTGGATTATATTCTCTTTTCCATGGTTATGGATCGTTTTGACACTGAATTTTTTATTGATGAAGTGGAGAAAAGACCTGTAATATGGGAGAAAAGACCTGTAATAGTGTGAGGATTACTCAAATATGCCAAGAACCAAGCTTGGCAGGAGTTGGTGGAGATATTTGGAAATGGTGGAAAAAAAGAGTATTTTATAGAAGTGGGTATTTATTCACCAAAAATGAACTGACAGAATGATATTTATGTGTCTTGCCACGGAACACGGCCGTCGTTAACAAAGTAATGAGCGAATATATCTCTGATATTCAAAGATGGAGAACGGCACCAGAACTGTCAAACTGACGTTTATTTTCGCGCGCACAAATCGCTTATTAACCGCGGCTGTGCGAACAGATGACACAAATCGCGTGTTTTGAAACGCGATTCTGAAACTGCACGGTTCCCGCCGTGTCTGAACAAGCGCTAAACATTTCTGAAGGGGTGACTTCACCCTTGCGTTCATGCCTCGGCCCGAATTGTATTGATGAACGCGCAGGACACGAAGGGATGAATTTGAATGCTTACCGAGCGCGGACGCCATCATTTGTGACGTTTATCATCGCGCGTGTTGGATACACATTCCCGCCCTTTCGGCGGCTTGTCACGACATTTTCTGTTTTGTTTTTACCGTAGTTTAATGTTATTTTATTAATTCAGTAATCGGTTGGCTAAATTTAGCTATCCATTCAGCGTGAAAATTTTTATTATATTTTCTTTAAATTGTTGTATCTATTTTTGTACGTGGGAACTTTTCTACTGATTTTATTTGCAGAGCTAACAGTTAAAATATAACAAAATTATTAAAACCACAGAGTATAAAAGCGGTTAGGTCACAGTGGAAGAATAATACTCCTCGTAGATATTTAAGACATAATTAAATCCATTAGTACACAAAATATATTTTTTCTAATAGACGTTGTTTTTTAATATTATTTTTAAATTAAATTCCAAACCGAGGCTTATCATTCGTTTTCAAGTGTATATACAGGGTTATTTGTAAAACATTAATAACCTCGCAGGGCTATATTCCTGCCTTGATTACGAGTCGAAAATGTTCAAGCTATTATGACCTAATATCGATAGTTAAGGAGATATGCGACTTCAAAGTTTGCATTTTTTTTTCAATATTTCTGTCTTATTTTTTGTAAAACGTTGGACTATCATTACAGTAACTTATATCCAATATGAAAAATTTATTCTCCTTATTACAAGTCAAATAAAAAAATAAAAACCTTCGAATTCCAATTGGAATGTTTTCCAATTGGAATTTTTTCAGGGTTTTTATCATTTTATTTAACTTGTATTGAAACGAATAAGTTTTTCATATTGGATATAAGTTACTCTAATGATAGTCCAACGTTTTACAAAAAATAAGTCAGAAATATTGAAAAAAAAATGCTAACTTTGATGTCGCATATCTCCTTAACTATCGATATCAGGTCATAATAGCTTGAACATTTTCGACTCGTAATCAAGGCAGGAATATAGCCATGCGAGGTTATTAATGTTTTACAAATAACCCTGTATATACTGAGGTAATTAATGATGTTCTCGTGTATACATAATGAGCTAAAGTTTGTAAGTTTGGATGTGGGAGGTTATCTCCGTAACTACTCGTCCGATTTTATAAAAATTTTCACCATTATTTAGAATGGACTTTCAGGGTGGACATAGGCTATATATTATCACATTAAAATAAAATATCTATCGTGGTGACCTATTACAACTAAACTCGATGAAAAAATGGTTGTGTGATGCGTTTTTTACGAATGCTGCCTTAACGGTAAGAGATATTTAAAAACTTTATATGGAGAAGTTGTGGAACTCAAAAAGTTCTATAAAAAATTCTGAGACGGCATATATCTAAATGTTAAGGTTAATGCACAAATTAATAAAATATGACTAAAAATTACTAAAAATCTACGCGTGCACAGCCAGTGTTAAATAAATTCAGAAGAATATCATCCCAATTATAATAATTTATTTGTCTGTTCGTCCGTCCATCCGTCTGTCCCCGTAACTTCGTGTAACGTCCGTAACTTATTTATAGCAATTATTATTTCGATAATTTTTTTTTAGAATTGTCTTTTTTTCGAACCTACCAAGAAAAGAAGAGGCTGACAGAGAGGAGTGGAGAGGTCGAGTGCTTGGAGCAGACCAATACTAGGATAGAGACCCAAAAAAAAAAAAACTAGTTTTTATATTAAAAATATATTGCTTAATATTGCACTTAAAAAATATAGAGGTATCATTATTAGCTGCGAAATCTATGTATGTATACTGTACGAAAAGGACCTTAGATATTTCCAGCATAGTTCCTTCAAATATTTGAAAGAATAAAGTTAATAGAACATATATACAACTTTATAATGTGTGGTTATTTAACGATTTTCTTGTCACAAATCTTAAAAACCAGAGGGAAGCATCTTGTCGATTCTTCGCACCCCCAACCCTGCAAGGACAAGGGATTAAGATGATGATGATGATGACGGTGGATGTTTTTACGGTGGAATTGTTGAACGTTTCACTGTGATTACTTAAGCCAACTCGTACAGGTCATGACTAGGGAATGCAATCCCGAGTCGGGATTGCCCTTTCGGGATCCCTGGAGACTAGAATTTCCAATCTCGCGGGATCCCTACGGATCGGGGTCCCGAATACGTTTGTATTTTTTTTGTTTGTTTATAGAGCTGAATAGCAATTAACGACAATGCCTTGCATTTTTATATCAGCAATTTTAATAAAATGCTTATTATTAATCATTGCATTAAAGTTTTTGGAGGCGTTTTTCCAAGCATCAATCAGTCAATGCAGTAGAGCAAAAACTACTAAATAATAGTTGTTTTTATTACTATGTTAGGTTGATAAAACACAGAAAGTATTATTTAAAGCTATTTTCATCATTTGAATGTGACATGAACACAAGATTTAAGTACTTTCTAAAAGCTCTGTAGACATATACAATTAAACATACAAAACATAAAAAATGCTGATCAATCCCGATAATCTCGTCCGATTTTTCGGTTCGGGATTGATCTCGTAAAATGCCTCAAGAGCTCGCGGGATCGGGATTGCATAACCTAGTCATGACATCATGTCACAGGTCTGTGGCCGCCCTATAAAGACTTACATACATTACATCATTGCAAATAGCTTCGCCTCTGTGAGACTTCTATTATTTATCTTATTTAAATAAAAATGTTTCTATGCTATTTTCCGCCCTGGAATCGCTGTCGGCCTCGCTTACCGCGTCGCATTTCCCGGGCGAATGGCTCTCGAGCCGAGCGTGACTCGTCAATTTCCGCCAATTTACGCCGGCCGCACACTGGATGCGTTTTCGTACGAAATTGAGTAGCACGTATACGTACAAATACGCAAGTACATTCCTCACCTTCGAAGTAGTACTGAACATCGCACACTGTACACGATTTAGTAGTGCGTGTACGCACGTATAGATGCGACGTCCGACACGATCCGGACTTGTTCGGAAATTTTTGCGATTTTACGATACGATGGATATTGAAAATTTTGTCAATTTGACACATGACCACAAATGTTTGTGGGACCAAAGTGATTCAACCGCGTGACCATCAGCGCAGATCATGGCGGAGAATCTCTAAAGAACTAAAAAATACCTGTGAGTTAAATAATTTGGTTTAATGAAGGTGACTTACAATTATGTACTTCGAACAAAAAAACTTTTAAATATTTCTCCGATGTTATGAGCTCTCGTTGCACTTCGATTCTCCTCTGCATTTGTGAATCTATTAGATAGATAGTCATGAAATTTGTCATTATTTAAGTCTGCCATAATCAGGGTTCGAAAAAATACGATTTTTATAATATTTTTCTCCTTTTTTGCACACGTCGATTGATTCAAAATCGAAATAATTAGGAAATTTATTTCTTTATTTTATAAATGAATTAATATTTATTAAATAAATTAATTGCCGCTTATATATGCAATATTATATATAAGTTATAAAATTTGCTCTTTCTAATGTAGTGTTATGAGTGTTTGTTTCTGAAACGGATTATATGAAACAAATTAAACTAAAAAATAAAAGTAGCACTTATAAAAAATACAACTAGCGCCATCTATTAACGACCGCAGATATTAAAAAAACAATCTGCAGCATTTTTGAAAATACAACTAGATCCATCTATTAACATTCGCAGAAAGTTTTCTTGCATATATATCAAAAATAAAAATCGAGCCATAAATATCATGATATATATCATGATATATATCCGCGGATATGTATCCTCGAACCCTGGGCGTAATAGAGTTTTACAGAAGATACAGATTATTCATTTGGCGCAAACGTTATTGGAGAAATGCGAAAAGTGACTGATCGCGACCAACGCAAGACGCAATGTGCGCGCTTAATACGTACGAAAATAATCGTACGAAGGCGTACGTGATTATTCGTATCCAAAGTGCGGCCGGCCTTAAAGTAATCGTATGAATAGAATTAAAGGCCCGCCGCGCGAGGTTTGTCGGGTCATTCATTACGGGACTTGCGAGTCACCCGACCGTGGCGGCCGGCACCCGTTTTACACGATTCGAGTTCGAATCAAAAGCGTAATTGTATTCAAATTTGGGATCGCCGTCAAATTATTGTCAAATGCCGTCTCTAATCTCTGCTGTGTTTAATTTAATTATCGACTGTTGGACGTCGCAGCGAAGGCCAACGTTTTTTCCAAAAGTGGATTGAAATATTTCAAAATCATCGGCTGCATTATGAAAACAACAAAATTGTTGTTTTGCCGATTGTTAACTCAAGAATAGATTTACGACAGTCCGCCTTATTAAGTGATTGCTACTCCAACACTCAAAAATAGACGGGTCGTAATATTTCGAAAGTTTCGTGATTCAATTTGTAAATAACTATGAATAAAACACAACGTTGTTTACTTCACACAATGACACTTTGATTAAACAAATTAATTAAAACGTTTTCTGCATCATCTTCAGTAATATACTAACTTAAGACCAGAAGACATTTTATCTACTACATGGGGCGGGAGTTGTCGGGAGCGGGGGAGGGGCAGGCGGAAAGTGATAGTGGTTGCTGGGAGGGGCTAGTATGGTAAGAAGGGGGGATGTAATAAGTGGCGTTTGTATGTTTAGGGCCTTATCATTATTTAGATGGATTTCTATATTTTCCAAGATGTTCAATTTGTTTCCTTTTTTTGCTTACATGCAACACCTCCACGTTATCATACTTGAAGTGATGTCCCTCTGATCTCACATGGTCTGCCATCTCTGAATTAATATTGAAAAATTTTGTCCCTTTAAAATGTTCATCTATTCGCGTTTTTATTTTTCTTCTGGTTTGTCCTATATAGCGTGATTGGCAGTTCCCACAGTTAATTTTATAAGCTGCACTATTATCTAGATGTCCTATTTTAGTCTTATTATTGAAAATGTATTTCTTAATAGTGTTTGTTTTCTTTCTTCACATAAATTACGGGACGTGTTTATTTACGCATGTGTAATTACTTAATTAATTTACATTTACAATTTTGAAATTTTAGATGAGACCTTTGGAAGTAGTCGTGAATGTATTTGGTCTAATCAGTGATTGAGGGGAATGCGGAGTAGAAGGGATTCATAAATAGTTGTCATTAAAAACCCAGACAGGAAGCAGAAATTGCATTCTCTATTTTTTTTCGTTTACATATACCTACGATATATTTCATTACCTTATGTAATACTGGAATATAACCTATTTTAAATTAAAATAATTACATGAATATTGCTCTAATGAAAAAATATATTTATCTATATACGCATATATTCTAAGCTTTATTTAAAATTATTACATTATTCATTCCTTTCTTATATCTTCTGGCATTTCATAACAGGCCTTTTATATATATATATATATATATTTTAGTTGTTTATCTTGTACCATACGTCACAAAATTTATAAAATTGGGAAGACTTCGGTGGCTGGGTCATGTGGAGAGAATGTCCGAGCATCAAGCACCAAAGTCCCTGCTGAACTCAAGGCCAATAGGGCGAAGGAGCTTAGGAAGGCCAAAATTAAGATGGAGTGACAACGTCCTCAAAGATATCTCTGCCTTAGAGCTTCGAAACTGGAGAGAGCTGGCACTAGACCGAGATGAGTGGAGGAAAATTATTAAGGAGGCCAAGACCCACCAAGGGTTGTAGTGCCAAGAATGATGATGATGATCTTGTACCATATTTATGCTTAAGATGATTTGTACTTACTTACTTACTACCATCACTCCGTTTTCTGTGGGGGTAAGCAGATAGGATAAATCGCCACACTCTTCTGTACTGACATCAAATCTCACCTCATCCACATTTATGCATCTTCCCACGCAAGCTCGACGGTTGTTGAGGCTTCTAACGGGACCATCCTCCAGTATCTGATTAATCTGGTCGCGCCACGTCTTCCGCGGTCGCTCTCTCTTTTTGGCACCGTCAACACTTGCGTTATATATCTTTCTTACCATTCTTTCCTCATTCATTCGCTCAACGTGCCCAAACGACCATTTTTTAATTCTATTAATTATGCTAAGATCAGCTTTACATTCATTCCTAATATTTTCATTCGTTTCTCTATCATAAACGGATTTGCAACACATACGTCTGAGGGATCTCATGTCCACCGCATTAAGTGTACTTTCGTTGCTCTTCTGCAAGCTCCAGGTTTCACTTCCCTACATCAGTTATGATGGGTATCAAATATTTTAATTAATTATGCAACTATGTTTGAAATTAGTTTTATATTTTATGTTAAGGTTTATTTTTGTGAACACAATATCTTTGAAATATATAAAATTCGTTTGAAAAACATCATATTGAGCTCTTTCAACATTGTACTGATCCGAGTAAACTTATTCTCCTTTTCATATGTGATATTGGTATATTTCAATAAACATGATGTACAAAGCACACCGTTGATATAATTCTATTTGATGTCATTCAAACAAATAGTACATTTCAATATTACGATATTTATTTTTAGAATCCTCGCAGGAAACACGTATACAGAATTTATTAAAAAAATGATAAACACATTTCCAAAGGAAGACTGCCATTCGGGATTTTAAATATCTAAGATGTACCTACAGTGTAATGAAGATTATATGAAATAATAAAGAAAGAAAAATATCTAAATTTAAAAATTAAGTTCAGAAAATATGTGTTATTTAAATTGGAGATTGGTTTTTAGTTTATACAAGAATTACAGCATATTATTACGGGATCAAATGAAACAGGAAAAATTAAAAAAAAATTATCTTATTTTTTTTATTTATCATCAAATTTTATTTATATATCATTAAAAGTCACTGATCACGCACTTAACTGTATTATATAACTCGAACTAATTGTCATGATCGAGGAACTTCTAGAATATTCGCACGTCTATTGGACACTTTATTCGTAGGTATCTTATCATGCTGATCGCTATCTAAAACATCTCGAACGCTCGAGAACGCACGCCTTATTGTTTTTTATCTCTGGTTTCGCTTTTGTCAAAACATCGACTGCGTGTAGTGGTTATGTCGCCCTTTAAATAGGGAATATTTCGCGAATATTCAGGTATGAATGACTGACTTCTGAGAAACTAAAATTCTAGAGCGCTAAAAATGTCCTTAGGTTTTCACGGCCGTTCAGAATCTTCCTTGTATAGTTTTCTGGGATATTCGTGTATTCGCATCAGCCCTGATGATGGACCTTGCAATGGAATCCGAAACGTCGGCCAGAGACGTTACATATACACGGCAGAATATCCCAGAAAACTATACACAGAAGATTCTAGAGCGCTGTGAAATCTCGATTACGTGTGATTATTTCTGTTTCTACATAAGGTATATATGTTTTAATATACCTATGCACTATTTTAAGTATATTTATAATAATAAATATATTCTCTATCACACTTCTATGTCTATTTTTGTTTTATTTAACTTCATGTCTAACTAAGTAAACATCTCACAACATAAGGACAAATCTGACTTGGATGGGTATTGTTTAGCTGTTTTTTCTTTCTTGACGACGTGAACAGGATTAAAGTATTTAATTTCATTTTAATATTCCCCCCGCTCTACCTTCTTCCAGTCATCCCCCAAGTCCGCCACCCCCGCAAATCTCCTTGTCCCTCCCGACGAAGGCTCCTTCGTCCCTCTGACGAATACTAAAGATTTTACATAAACCGGGGATTAATTTTCATCCAATATTACTTCATTAAGTGCCGCTAAGACCTTCTCGTTTTCATTTTAACGAAAATTCACCCCGTTATTTTTAATTACAATATCATGAACACGGGTCCGAGTTATTGATCATTTTTGTATTTTGCCGACCCCTGGAAAGCTACTTCTAAATTTCTTATTTATTATTGATTATATGGCTTTGAATTTGTGTCTCAACATGATTATTTTAACACAATGATTCATACATAACGTTTTATTCCACTAATTTGAGTTATATAAGCCTAAGCGCTTTCGAAGGACATAACCGTCATCTTCAGAGGCAATACTAGAACTAATTATGGCCGACAAATAGAAAATAAAGAGATGACGGAGAGGGAGGGGGGAGGCGAGGGTAGTTATTTATTGACATACAACAGTAATTAATTTTTATATATAATAATACTTATTTTAACAATGGGGATGACGCAGGAATTTGAATGTTTATTAGGTTATTTTTATTTTTGATTGCTTTATTAATTTCTAGTATTTCTAGAGCTTTCAGTTTACGACCTTTCGCCTCTATATGTAGGACCCTAACATTATTTTAGTCAAACAAGTGAACATTTTCAATACAGTGGTCCGCCATCTCAGAGTATCCAGAACCTCTGAATGCTCTTAGATGTTCTTTTATTTTTGTGCCTATATCTCTACCACATTTCTCGACATACATAGCATCACAATCATTGTATGTTATGTCATAGATGCCACTCTTATCCATCCACTCCTTCTTATTTTTACAAAAATGAAGATTATTTTAATTTATACTAAATTATTTGTTATACACCCTCGTCGAGCTATAGTTATCACGACTATAGTTTCGAGAAAAGTAGCCCCTCTCATCATCAGGTATTATTAATATCTAACCTAACCTAAATACAGAAATCTTTAAACAACGCTTAAAGAACGACGACTTCTGAATTTGCCAACCGCATAATTAATATCAACCATTCTTTCGATAATCATAAATTAAAACTTATCCTCTAATTAAAACTGGTTCCTCATAATGGATTGATAATTAACGACGGATCATGCATTGGTTCAATAGCGTGTAATTAAATACTTACCGTAAGCCGAATTCGCAATTTTCGAGTAGAATGCGCTTCCATAATAGTATTTTTTTATGAAAATTACAAGTATATTTGATCTAATTCAATCGCTTCTATTAATATTTATTACTAGTTGTAAAATACAAATAGTGGAAGAACAACAGAATAGAATAGCTGAGGACTGTCACGTAACAATTAAAGAAATGAGAAGAGCACTCTTTGGATGGAAATTAAAAAAATACTTATTTATAACGTTCTCATATTTGTACATAAAATTTTCAATAACAAATTGCCAAAATATTTTTTGACTAAAATTATTGTAAGTAGGGGTGTACATACATATAACACCAGATATAGGAATAGAATAAGATTATCATATAAGAAAAAAGTACACAGGATTGTCTAATATACAGAGGTGTAAAAATATATGATGAAATGCCAGGAAACATGAAGAATATAAAAAAGATTAATGAATTTAAAAACAAATGCTATAGTTACTGTAAAAATATAATGTATTATTTATATTATAGATTAAGATAGATGTAAATGTAAATGTAGGTTATTATGGATAGTAAATAATAATAGATTTTAGAATGTAAAGTGTAAAATATACATGTTGTAATATTAACTAACTTAACAAATAAATAAAATTAAAAAAACCATCCGATTAGATTTCGTTGACCTTGGAACCTACGCACTGATTTACGTTTGCGTTAGTTTTAATACCTCATTTGCAATTTGTAACCCCTTTTTTATAGTATTACTAATTTCATAACAATTTGTAATACTTTATTATTCCCCTGATTTTTCTTTAAAAAATGGCTTTTTCAAGTATTGCTTCTTCTTAGGCTTCTACTAGAACTAGCAATTTTGATCATCGGCATTATCATTATTGGTTCTTTAACCCGTGGTGGTTCTTGACTTCCTCGAGAATATTTCTCTATAAAACTCTATTACTAGTTAAATTAATATTCTAGGCTGCCGAGATGAGCTTTAAAAGGGGGAAAGCGGGAGTCATATTGGTAAACAATAGACAGAGTGAGAAGTACCAACATAAGGCACACCCTCGGCATGGAGCCTCTACCCCTGCATATAGAGAAATCACAAATGAAGTGGCTTGGATATGTGCTAAGAATGTCAGAAGATCGAGTACCAAGAGGTATCCTTTTGGCAACCATGGAAGGATTGCGACCGGGGGGTCGCCCCAGATTAAGCTAGGAGAAACAACGAAAAAAAAGTTTACCAAATCTTGATGGTTAGCACATACGGAAGCTGCACAAGACAAGGAATTATGGAAGCACCTTTTCAAGTATTTGGGCCCCAGATGAGATGAGATGAGAAGGGGTTGATGATGGATTGCTTAAACAGATGTATCTTAGCAGACATTATCGATCTACTCTCTAGCCTTGTTTTTCAAATCTCCTGCGCTCTGTTGGTCTTGTATTCAGCTAGGATTAATTAAGAGCATCATTGAAGACCTGTTGATATTAAATATGCATATTATTAAATAAAAATGAAATGTATGGTAAATGCACGAATTTATTCCTGGCGATGATTTAACAGCGAATCACAGTCGTAAATTCGGCCAGTTAAACGAGTACTACTGCACCGGTTATACTGAGAAATTAATTACCTTCCCTAGCGATTTATGAGCGAGGCGAGTGCTACCCTAACACAAATAGAAACTTGGTCTCCCGAAACCGGAAGACGGGGGCGAAGGGAGGTTTCGGGGAGGAAACTACATATTTACAGAGGAAGCGGAATGTGCAATATGAATTGTAAGGTTCCTGGATCCCCGTGTACATGGCGGAATTCAATACTTCTTCATATTCTTTATTAAAATCTTCTTTGTCGTGCATCCTGCAGGAACTCTCATCTATCTCAGAAAGTGCATTTAAAAGTCCTTTTAATTTCGACGCGAAATTTAATATGAAGGTGTTTGCAGTATCTCATATTCTCGAGTACCGTCACGGAGTCGTGGCTCTAAAACACTTGAAATTAATTAAAATTTTGATAAGTACCTTAAATCACTGGACGTGAAATAATCTGGAGATCTTTTCTTCAATTTACACCAATTTCAAAAATGTTCTCAGGTTTTCACGGCCGTTCAGAATCTTCTGTATATAGTTTTCTGGGATATTCTGCCGTGTATGTGTGACCTCTCTGGCCAACGTCACACATCAGCCCTGATGATGGACCCTGCAATGGGATCCGAAACGTTGGCCAGAGAGGTCACATATACACGGCAGAATATCCCAGAAAACTATACACAGAAGATACACCAATTTCGTAATTCGCAAAGCAAAGCGAACCATGAATTTAGTGTAGCCATTTTTGAAGAATAATAATTTTTAATTTAATAAGCATTATTAAAACAATGCGATAGATCTGCAAATTTGATTCTTAATTTACTGCCTTTCGATCGTAGTCTTCTAAGGGTTAGAGTTTCGGATTTTTCTCTATTTTAAGTATTTTACAATTATTTTACCACTCACGAATATTTTGAAATTTAGAGACATAAAATTTAGTTAAATACAATCTTAAAAATAAGCATCCTTGTTTACTGATTAGAATTTGCCACTGCGTACCCTAACGCGTGGAGGTAGCCATAGTTTCTTCAGCAATCGTCCCCTGAAGGTGAAGAGTGGAAGATACATAGGAAGGCTACATAGCCACGGACCGGCAGAAATTCACCCCAGCTCGATAACAACAGACTACCGGGAGCCAGAACAATTTATATATATATATATATTATTTTTTTTTAATATAAAATTTTGGTTGGACTGTGCCCGCCTCACTAGAAATATCTGTGTTGAGACAGGCATAGTTTATAATAATGTGTAGGTAAAAAACGTAGTATATAGATATATAGTAGAATAATTATTTGTATTTGGTAAGTATTGTATATTAACATAACATAACAAAGTGATTAAAGTAACATAACAGAAAATATATCATATATATGAGGTTATAGTGTGTTAGTGTGTTTGTGTAAGTCTTGTGTAAGTATTTTATCTCTAACCTTGTTTCGGATCCACTGTTTTATTTTATATTTTATGTTAGGGTTGTAAATTGTGGTTGGTCCGGATTGTTTTAATTCATCAAGCATGCAATTAAGTAATTTGGGTCCAAAATAGTTACAGCTCCTTTTTCCATACGTGGTATGTAACCTTGGGATTTGTAGATTGAGTTTGTTTAACCGTATGGTAATTATTGTTTGAGTTGGTTTAAACTGTGTATTTTTGTGTTTGTATGTGTATTTAAGAGTAGTATTCGCAAAAATTTGTTTTATATCGAATACATCGAATTTGTTGAATATTTCATGTGTCCTTGTTAAATTTGAGGTTTTGAGATTACTTTTATTGCAATTTTTTGAGATGCAATAATTTGATTAAATAATAAATTACTCTGCACTCAGCTAGTTGGTCGGCATTTCAACGTCTCCGGCGGAGACCCGCCCTCTGATCCTCTAAATCTATCACAGTCTATCGGTCTAGATAGTCACCAAGAATAGAAGCACGTGTAGGTGATAGATTCAGGGGTCCAAGGCTCCATGTGGGATCCACCATAGACCCAGGGCCGCTTTACGAGCCAAATCTCCCACGCTTTAGCCATCCAAATTGGCATTGTTTTAATGCTAGAGATTTGCCAAGGTTTTAATAAGGAGAAGACGAAGAAGCATCGAGTACCTGAATCGCGTCCGATTTCTGGATCACCGCCCTGACAATAATTGTCGAGGCCGAACGATCGCTGCGAATCCCCAAAGTTGCGCCGTGTTTCCCGAGAAAGTTACCCTTGTCCCCTAATTAGGGTCGCCCCGCCGCTCAGGAAGTCCACTAAAGCGTCGCCACTCCCGCGCGGAGCGCCGTGTAGGAAGGTGTCCAGCCGTGTAAGGGCCCATTGTTGGGCGCGACCTCAAACTTCCCGGACCGGTACAAGTGTTCGTGTCGGCCGACAGAAGGGAGCGCCTAATCGTGATTCTAGCCGAGCAGGCCTCCGATTAAACTGAAAACTACTCGGAGATGATTGAAACCGCTCGAGAAAGGATTCGACCACTTCGTCACGAGTGATTTCAATTAAATTTGAGCTTTGCTGTTTTTGAATTAAAATGCGACGGAGCTGTGTTTTAATTTTCAATTAAGTTCGCACGCGAAACTTTGAAAGGCAGAGCGGAACATGATATCGGAACGTCTAGATTCTAGACACGATTTCTTACTAGCGTGATTTTTTTATTGATTTAGCTGCGATAAAGAAAAGACAAAAGCAAGTCAGTATGAATACAACAACATGTTCAATTTTGATACATACAGAGTCCGAGGATTAAACGTATCGAAAAATATCGATGCATTTTTTAAAAAATCTTTTAAACAAACTGAACAATGTTAGCACAAGGCGTCGACTAATAGAAGGCCTTGTGTACCCTCTACGTGCCGGAGCGCAGATCTACGCTCCCTAGACACTTATGCGAATTCGGCCTATTTTACCTGCGTTTATGGGTTTTTAAAGCTTATCATTGGTTGTATCTCAAATTTTTGAATGAATGAACGAGTTCTATTTGTCAAGTAACCTCATTTGTCGTCTTCGAACCGCGCATTAATTGTATTTATTTGTTAAAAGTGTTAAAATTAAGTTTTATTATATTCTTTGATATATTTAAAACGAAAATGTTGAAATACAATATCTTTGGTGTTATTACTTTTATGGTTTTATTCAATAAACATGTGCGTACATTTCTGACAGTAAATTTAGTCACTTATTTTCATAATTAACGAATAAGTAATGATTACACAAGTTAGTATTGAAATATAAGTAATTATTGAAGTCTGTGTATTGAGAAACTAGAAACTGCAACTTCTTAGCGATTATTGTTGATTTTTACATGAATATAACCATCACAAAAAAGTGTCTATAAAACAGCAATCGTGCGCGAAATTGCGCGGCAAGTCTGCCCAGTCGGGTACATTCCGCGTTACGTACGGCCGGCATCCGACCGGTTAAAAGTGTACAAAAATGATAGTTATAGTAATTTTCCAATATTCAAAGCAGTGTGGAATCTGGAGTTCGAAGCAAACACTACTGTCGAGCTCGGAGGTGGAAATAGAGGGAAGAGGCCGCTGGTTGCGTTCTGCGTGCCTGCTGCTTCTTTGTCACCTACACATGTCATACAAACGAAAGTTGCCTGCCTGGATTGCATCATTTAGTTTTCTTAGCTCCTCAGTGCTTCAGGTAGGGTTCGTACAAGACATTAGTACAAGAACTCGTGAAACTGTTCCAAAACTGTCTGGAACTTGGCTCTGGAACATGCGTAGTAATGGGCGGAGGATCTGGATCTTTGGTCTCGCTGAAGTTAGATTTGCAATAAAGGCTGAACAAAAGGAGGGAACGCCTACCAGATGTTGTTTTATTACTTTGTTATGAATTAATTTTATCGAAATCCAGTCCCTGGGGACATCTGCTCCCGGTTTATCGGAGTACAGAATCCCCATCCGCTTTCTAAACTTTGCAACGCAATAAAAGCCACATTGCGAAAATTACATTTTCGATAGGTTTTAAAAAAATAAACAATATTGAAAGCTATACAATTCCATCTTGTTAAGTTTGACAAATATTGTTTTGTTTTGTTAGTCTTCTTATCTACTCAAACTCACGAATTTTCCATAGATAATAATTACTAATTAATTCAGTGTGTCTTAATGATTGATTATACGATCTACTAGTAAAGTGTAGTTTTACTAGTATTTAAAACATAATTTCAAACCTTGGTTTTCCTGTTCTTAGTTCACGTCCGTTCATAATCTGCCGATGTGAGTTTTCTGGGATATTCTGCCGTGTTTCTTCGACCTTTCTAGTCGACTTTTCGAACCCTATATATAACTTAGAATATATCTACTGAATTTAGATTTTATAGAAAATATCGCTCTAACTATACCTTCCGAAATCATGTTTGCAAATCACTATTAAAAGCAAAAGCAGCAATATCCCCAAGGACATGTCACTTGACAAAATGGCCGCTTCATATTAAAGTGAGAATTTATGTCGATTTGTTAGCAAACACAGCAGTATCCATATTTAAAAGTTAAATATTTATTTAAACATGTATATGAAAGGAAAACTGAGATGGCAATAGTTTTCAAAAACTCATTTCCAATAAGATGTAGGTTTCATATATTCCAGAGTAGCGACAGGTTTTTTGTATTCATCTCAGAAACACTTCAGCAGGTTTGCTTTTATACCGCTCGTACGTGAATGTGTTAAACTTTCAAAGAGTTATTTTAGACCGACATGCAACGCCTGGTTGGTAGTCAATATGTGCATCGCTGATGTATTCGACATTGCAGTATCGATAATTATTTAGGCGAAAGTACTCTGACTTCTCGCGTTACTTAAATGTTTTATTTACTATACCTACCATAAGTTAGGTTTCAATGCCTTATCGTTACAATAATTTAACACATTACGCGTAAACAGTTATTACGACGTCATCATTAACCATTGTTACGATATAATTAACTCTAGATATATAATTTTCATGAAAAGGCTGGCTATAAAAACACGTTTAGATGTCGGCTCTAATGGCTACGTGTATTGATTTTTAAATTGCCCGGAAATATTTGAATAATAGATGAGATAGAAAATAAAGAAAAGTGGAATACACACAAAAACTTCCGTATATGTCAGAAATGTTCAAAATCTTTTCTACGAATGGAATTTCAAAGTAATAAAACTTGAATCAAAAGCATAAATATCTTAGTTAATTTAAAAATTTGGAAAAATGTTATTTTTGCATTAATTTACAATTTGGAAATTTACGCGGTCTTTTCACCCGGATTTAAAAAGTATTTATTTAAAAGTATTGCTTTTTCAAAATGTAATTAAATTAATGTTAAGTAATTCCTTCGGCAAGGTAGAATAAAATTATTTATTTTGTTCTTCAATATCTATTATTTTTATTAATTTAATAATTTATAACATCATACAAAGTATATCCTTATTAATCATAAAATTATTTATAGTTGCATAGAGTTTTACTAATCATACTTCAAACATTTTAAATTGTCTTCCTATTCCTGAATTTTGACTCTTTAAATAGTATGTGAAAAAAAAAAAATAAAGAAGATAAAAAACTAATAAAAAAAATTTACTACGACGAAGAAAAAATAATTATACACAGTGTAAAGAAAAAAATTACTATAAGTAAGTTACGGAAGTTACACGAAGTTACGTTGGACGGACAGACGGACAGATATCGAAATTATTTTAATTGGGATGAATTCAGCTATCATATTAATTTTGAAAACGGAATTAAATTTTATAAATTCTATTAAGTTCAGACCCGCGTGACGGACGGACAGACAGGCAAGGAAATTATTATTTTTGGATTTGATATTTATTATCCTACTGTCTGTACTTTTTATTTTCTTTTTGATCTGAAGTCACTGTTTGCTATGACGTACTAGTTGGCAGGCAGGGCACCGAATTCAGTGATTATTTTTCTGCCAAAATCCATAGATAAAATGCTAATAGGATTTAATTTCGAAAATACTCAAATGCAAACTAAATATGTACCTGCCTACACAAATAAAATAAAATTATAATAACGTTATTCACCATTTCTACAATAGGCACAATAATTATTCTGCGTTGTATTTCTAAATTATAATTCGAGATTGATTTTAAATTCAATGTTAATTTTGACATATTTTAGGTGGATACTAATCAAACAATATTACAAACATTAGTACAGTGGCTGCTTTTCCAGAGATTGGTGATTGGGTATTGGTTGGGATTCAGTTCAAATAACCAATCAAATGAAACCTTCATTCGTCATCCAGCAATCTATTTACAAATGAGGTGTTTCCAATGTTCGTATTGATTACAATAATATTTTAGCTTTCCACACTTCGGGGGATTGTATTGTGTACATATTGTATCTGTTTGTTAAACAGATATACAATTTCTTTACTTACTTAACTAGCTTTCCATGTTTCGTTGTCTCAACAACGAAAAATGGGATTTGCCTAGGAAGAACAATAATAAAAGTGGCGAAGAATAAAAAGGGAATTGTTTAGAAAATCGTATAAGTATAATGGGGTTTACAAACCAGAATTTTAAAGGTTTATGTACTTATTATCTGATATTTTGAAAACACATGGAAGGCTTTCGCCTAATTAAATGAAATAATCCCTTATTTTTTAAATATAGTAATTAAAAGGCATGAGCGCAATGAGGCAAAGCGCGTAGATGATGAATTAAAAATGATAAAAAAATAAGCTTTATTTAACTTAACTTATGGTCTAATAATAACAGTAGAAATTATGTGAAACAATCCATAAAAAAGTTTATCTTCAACAGTGGAACGCATTAAAGAAAAAAATACGCCGAATTTCATCAAGAGAATGGAAGTTATAATATTTTTTTCCTTGTTAATAAACATTATCATTCTCAAATTATAGTTTTATTTGTGTTATATTCATAAAACGTTACTTTAAGTTATTATTTACTATATTCAGTTTTGTGGAATAAACGTCCTCATTTACATTTGTACTGCGTGCGATTGTCGGGACACCGGTTAGGCTAGGTACGTCGGGTTAAAGTATATTACTTACTATACTTAAGAAGACTACTCCATTTTTTCATTAGGTTAGGTTATGTTTTAGAATAAAAAGACATCACCTTAGTGATGGGGTTAGTCATATTCATCGAATATGTCGATGTGAGAATCATTTGAATCATCAGATCTACAATTAGGTTCTCCCTATTCATTCCCGGGACACGATTCGCAGCTCTGGATCATTCCCGGGATCCCGGATCTTACGTTTGTTTTTTTTATAAAAATTGACAATTTTATTTCAAGTAAATCATAAATTAAACATGTATTGACACAAAAATAATGTTTTTGATTAAAATAGAGATATAATAAATTCTTAATACAAAAAAAAAACATTTTAAAATTGAATGAAATATTGTATGTACAATAATGTACATATTTACAATCAAATATTGAAATTAAATACTAATTAATTTTATTCAAAATACTAAAATGTTCTAATTTATATATGACAGCCTGTTTCTCGATTTTGTACATATATTTGACAATCATATGTTATCTAATTAATATATGTACCAAATCGTCTGCGTGTTTTGACATTCATAAATTATTTTTTAATTCGTTTATCACTCCAATACCACGCGAAAGATTTACGATTTATTATCATATTACTCGCCGGCGGTGATTAATATGAATTTAATACGAACTTCATTGTTTTATTTACACTCTTACAAAATTATTACGAATCCCGGGACTCCACGTAAGCATTCGCGGAACTCGATGCATCGAAAACCCCATGTATTCCCGGGTCAGAAACCTTGTCTACAATACTGTTCCCTCTATCGTTAATGTTTCAATAGATTAGCGTTATCAACTGTGGAACAATTTTGTCAGCGCCTTGCACGTTGATGCAGTGCTGCATCCACTGGGACGCCCGCGGCGGTGCATCAAAATTAAGGATATTACGCATACGTCATCAGTCTCCTCAATCAAACTCACCAAATTCAGACGCAAATAACGCACCACAACTTAAACCGACGAGTCGACGCAATCCACGCTTATTTCATTACCATTCTGAATATGATTTGGCGTATGGAAATTCGTACGCGCACTACACCCCCAATAATAATTTTCAGCCCTGCCTGGAACATTGTCTCTAATTAAATATACAAAGGGTCGCGCTGCGAGGGGTGGGAGGGGGCGGCCGGGGTGGGGGTGTGTGAAAGTGACAGGTGAGATGTGCGCGCGCCCCGCGTCACGGCCAGGACAGACGATCACGGACAGAAGGACACGCAAACAATCGTGACAACGTCACGGGAGGAAAAAAAGGGATGTTTCTGAAACGGGCGGAAGCAACCGTCGCGTGATTTCGCATCCGCGGACGTGTGACGTCACTATCAAGAGTTTTGTTTCCCTGTTTTAGTTGGAGGCAATTTCGTCGTTTTCGCTGTTCGACTATTAGCTCTGTCACGTTGCAGTACGGATTGGGAGGAGCGTACGAAACTTCAATGTCGCAACTGGAAATTAATCCAAAAATGATTGTCAAAGTGCCCGACTCTTCAAGTAATTCAGAATACCAAAAATAATAACTGCATCTAATGAATTCAACAACCCTAGTTTTTAAAATTAAAAACAAAAACGATTTTCGCTATACGACATTTCGAGGTAAACTTGGCATACTAAAATTTTAATCTACTACAACCTCTAACAATCTCCCCCTAACAATGGAAAAATAACAGATAACACTAGACACATAAAATGATTATGATATTAATTAAGATAAATTATAGAAGTCTCACAAAGACGAAGCGATATTTTTATGGGCAACGCGTACGGAAGTCTTTATAGGATGGCCCAGCGCTTATGACCTGTGTGAGCTGGCTTGAGTCATCGCTTTACACACTGTAATGTTCACCAATTCCACCGTAAGAACTTTCACACATTATCAACAAATTTTGAAGTTGTATACGGTATATACTCGTATGTTCTAAATCAGTTTATTTAATATATTCGAATTATTACGATATGTCTGTGTGCGTCTGTTCACACTAAACTGTAACTTCTAGTCTAATATTATCCTAAATTACAATAAAATTTTACGGCTGTTATACTAAATAAATATTTGATTGCATTGAATCAATGTTTGTATTTAAATAAATTTCATATTATTTAGTTTATGCATATTTACACTGTACACCTGGAAATTTATATAATTTAGCTACCTTATTTGTCAAATAATTGCTTGAGATGAAATTTATTTTGTGGAAATACATTTTCATAATCGTGAATTAAGCTTATTTGTCATAAATTTATACCTTTTTTGTATACCAGAATTTTAATTTTAACTCTTACAGACAAGCGAGAAAAAAAAATTCTTTGAGCGCAACATATTTTTACTCCCTTTCTTTTAACTCGTAGCGTCTGCGGTTTGTTGTCTGCCGGAAAAACTTTGGATCGATTTTTAACCCTTTTCCCGTGATCCAATCGAGCTGAAACTTTGCAGACAGACTCGTGGCGACGATAAAAATGATCTAACAAATTGGAATCAATACAAATGAGTAATGACCCCGACGCGTGCAGTAGACACGAAACCCGATTCAATGAGAAAGGGAGTATAATAAAAACTTGATATTTATGGGTTAGTTTTTTTATTCATTCGCTTTATGTAAAAAAAATTAATTATAATTCTCGATTTAAAATTGAAAAGATTCAATACAATCTTTTAAGGTTCATATTTATTTATTTATATGTTACGATTTTTTAAATTAGTTCTTTGAGTGTAGCCAACTCGTGTTGTAAATAAATAAAGACATCAATCTTCTAAATACGAGCTAACCTTTGAATTCCATGCGTCAAATTATTTTGGAAGATTTCTTCATAAACACTAGATAATTTATCATATTATAATTTAATTTAGAAACTGTCATGTTTGGCTTGTGAAATATCGATTATAGGATTCCGTCCAGACAAACAGCTGAATCTAATATAAGCGTGGTAATAAAAATAAAGCGAAGTATTAAAGTCTCCCGTATTTTTAATCACGCAATATACTATAAGGGATGCGATATGAAAAATAATGATCGTCCTGCCTGTTTCAGGAACATTTAAAATCATTATAATGATGCATTCAAAAATAGACGGTACGTACTTATTCACCAGAATTCATGTCAAGAAAACTGTCAATCTGCGCTATTCTGAAAATAGCAATATTGGGATGCCAGATGTTTAACCCGACACTTAAGGGGGGGGTAAGGTAAATTCGTACAAAAAAAGGCATGTTTTTGTGAATTTTTTGTGACGACACAGTTAAAATCTCTTTATTAAAACCAATGGTATATTAAAGTACGACATTTGAAGAATATTGTGTAAAATTTTCAAGACGAAATATTGAAAAATACGGCAATGCAGCAATTATTCGGACGTGTCTCGGAAAAAAGTAGAATTGCGGTGTCCATCATAACTTGGTGCTAGATCATCTGAAATCAAAAAATCAAAGTTCATTCGTTAGATAATAGGTTTTACCAGGTAACGCTGGAAGGGTTTTTTGAAATTTCAATTTTTCAATTTTTTGGAACTCTTTGAAGGGAAAAACGCGATTTTTTGCGAAAAATATCGACTAATTTGTTATTAAAAAATAAAAATTAATAACAAATTTGAAAAAAAGTCTCCAGCGTTACCTCGTAAATTATGTACAGAAATAGTGTTCAAAATTTCAAAAGGATCGGTGCAGTAGTTTTGAAGTTATGATGGACACCGACTTTGAAAACGTGTGATGTGGGGAAAACGCTTTAAAGTTTTGCACACCGTAAAATTCAAAATAAAACTCAACACTTATTTTATACTTACACATGATCGTCGATGCCTTGTTCACACAGCAAAGAGCTTTCATCATCACCATCTTTTTGTCCTTGTCTACACAAAACTCTTCCAATAGAATAAGCACGTCCGGTAGTCCTCAGGTGAGCGCGTCTCTCAGCTGCCCGACCAGGTATAGAAAGTCAGTCTGAGTATCGCTCAAATGTTCATAATTTCGTCGAAATAGACGTAAATTAAAATGAAAAATAAACGAGACGTAGGTATACGTCAGTATTCGGTGTTTGTCGTACTTAAATACGAATTTTTGTTTTTGCAGATCCCTATTAAAAGCCTCAGCAACCGTAGAGCTTGTATGTACTCGTATGAATGTGGCCGAAGCAAAAGTGCCAGGATAGAAGAGTGTGGCGTTCAATCCTCTCTGCCTACCCCTGCGGGGAAACGGCGTGATGGTTAGTTAGTTAGTTAAATAGGAAGATTTGTATATTTTCACGTATCTCTCTCAAAGTAAAAACTTTTATTTGCGATGTCCGATTTCTCCGGTCTGGTCTGACAGCTGCCCTCTGCCGTATACGTAACCTGACCGTTCTCATATTACGACTAAAATTACATGAAATGAGTACTAATGCTGTATTTAAAGTTTATAGAAAAAAGATTATTAATTTCTTCTCCCACAGTGTCGTGATGTAAAATTTAGGCAAAATTGTCATTGTCACCTTGGACCATAGAAAAGAGAAATATTGTTGGACTCGTGACGGAAATTTATTAACAAGACACCCTGAAGATGCCTGTTGTGATTCAGGCGAAACGTCGGTTGACGAATGGTCCTTCTGAGGACCAGATTTTGACGCGGTTTATCCCCAAAGAAATTAATACTAACATTTCTAACACCCGTGAAAACCTTTACTATAACACGTATATATATATATATATATATATATATATATGTTAGTTCTAACTACTTTGGGGGTAACCCGCGTCAAATTCTGGTCGTCAGGACCAGTCGTCTGCCGACGTTTCGAACAGATCTCACTGTTCATCTTCAGGGCGCCTTGTCGATGAGCTGCTTCTCCAAAAAGCGTACAACCGTTTGGGTACGGAGCTCACCGTCAAGTGAAAGTTTGAATTCTGCGTCAGGTGTTTGTGGAGGAGTGGGTTTCTCCAGCGACGCCGTTAATGAGTTTTGCTCGGCTTCTAGTAATCTACGGTAAGTAAATATACGGATAATAAACCAAACTTTTCGTATGTTTGGGAATTAAACCGGTGGATGAATTAACAATGGCTGTATCCCTATAAAAATTGATTTACTATCGTATGCGATAACTTTGAAACATTTTATATGCGAAGTCTGATTTAATAGTGACGTAAAAATGGTACGCGCGTGAAATGATAATAAATATCCAATAAAATTTTACTACGACGCCGCCCAACAGCAACAAAAAGAATTACTCTAATGTATTACGGACGGAGTCATTCAAAATTCTTTTCATCCCTCTTTTTTATCCCTCTCTCTCTTACATGACGCAATTCATGTATTTCTTATTTTTTTAAATTTATTCATCCTTGTCGCGTCTACAGTTACATCCATATCTATACAGGGCGCAACAGAGCTAGTCCGCAATATTTTACACTGGTGCGTGCAGTGGGAACATTGCAGCATCACTTTTACATAATCATATATTTTGAAAAAAAATCGAATCAAACAAATATCTCGTAATCACAATTATTAACATAGTATTTATATTTTAATATATCATAACATTCTGTCAGATAAATATACAGTTTCTATATTTATTCCACAATACATGTTTACGAAAAAGTCATGCTTCAATGTCCTGACTGTACGCGCCTGATTTTACCGGTGGATTCCTGCCATGATAATGAGTCGAAAATGTCGAAGCAACCACGATCTAATGTAAGTTAAAGAGATATGAGACATCAAAGTTTGCATTTTTTTCAATATTTCTGACTTATTTTATGCAAAAGGTTGGACTATCATTACAGTAACTAATCTCTAATATGAAAAATTCATTCTCTTTAATACAAGTCAAATAAAATGATAAAAACTTTCCTCTCATCATCATGTCACTGTTGCTGCTTTTCCAAGCTTGGTCTGGGGCAACCCTCATACACATCTTAGTAGTCGTTCCTCCAGCATTCGCAAGACGTGTCCAAGCTATCTTTATTAAGATCTTACGGTTCGTATTCTATATTTTAACCTATCATCATCATTATTGTTTCATCTCATCTAGAATTTTCCTCTATTGTTTTCTATTATGAGTTAATACCCCTCCAGACCAGATAGTCCTATTTTTGACAGCATAGGTACTAAGCTTAGTTTGATAATAGTAAGAATATTGGTGTAACACCTTGTACGCACCTCTATTTAAAAAATAATAAGAAATCCAAAAAAATAATTGTCAACGCAAAAGTTATTTTTTTCAAATCCTTTTAAAAGCCCTATCTATATACAGGTTTAAAAACAGTTACTTGTATTTTGCTTTTGATATTTTACTTGGATTTATAGCCTATGTCTGTAATCGTGATGTAACGAATATTCGCATTCGCATTCGCGAATATTCGTATATTTTTGCATATTCGCAATCGCATTCGCATTCGCAAAGTTCGAGCAAATGTTTTGCGAATATGAACATCAGAAAAAAACATAATATTAGGTTAATAAAAAATCCATTCATTTCTTATTTTTTTATTATTAGAAAAAGTATCTTTACCTCGTAATCACAATATCAGTCTTCACTTTAATTTATCATTTGGTATTATTTATTTACCATCTACTTCTTCATTGAGAATTCTTCTTAAATTCTTAATAAAGCTTAAGATACCAAATCATTACTAAATAAAAATTAACTTCTCATTAGAACAAAGGAAACAAAAAATATAATAATGCAATGTAAACAAACAAAAACAAATTCTTATCTGAAACTTTTATCAGTTTTTAATGTTAGGTGATCATCTTCTTGAACGAAACTAAAAACAATTCAATTACAAACTATAAATAATTTACGTTTTATAAGAAAACATATTGGCGCCAAATTAAAATATTCTCGAAACTCAATATTCGTATTCGCATTCGCGAATGCTCAAAAAATGACATTCGTTACATCACTTGTCTGTAATATATAAAAAAAATGATTGCACACTAGTGATGGGTCCGCTCTGTACTCACTACTACAATGTAGTACTACACTACATTGAAGCGCACACTTCGCACATTTTGATGTGTAGTGCACACTACAAACTACAAACACCAAAGTTATTGAAAGTATAAACTTCAAATAGTACACTTCATTTCAAAGCGAACACTACAAAGTACACACACTTCAAAGTTATCGAAAGTATGAGAAACACATTTTAAATAGTGTATTTTTTACGTGAAATTTTTGGAAAGTTTTTTTTTTTTAGGTCGCCAAATGTTACTTTGGAGAAAATATCGTCATTTATTAAAATATTTTTGTCGTTGACCTTTTTTTTTTTTTAACTCGCCAAATTTTTATTTGGAAAAAAAAATACTTCACTTCATTTGAAAATTTACTTCACTATTACTTCATTTCATTACTTCACTTCATTAATACTACAATTACTTCATTTCATTACTTCACTTCATTAATACTACAATTACTTCATTTCATTACTTCACTTCATTAATACTACAATTACTTCATTTCATTACTTCACTTCATTAATACTACAATTACTTCATTACTTCACTTCATTTCGTAGTACTACAATTGCTTCACTTCAAGTAGTTTTTACTACAATTGTAGTGTACACTTTGTAGTCTTCAAACTGGTGAACGTGTGTGTGTTGTAGTCTTCATTTTGAAATGAAGTTTTTCCCTTCGCTATTGCACACCACTCGCCATTGATATTATGTACATCGCATCTTTGTCGTAATGTCTGAAATATACCGCATATGCCATGGCATTTACATTCGTGTAGCCCATCGGAGGTTAAATGTGACTTATGTGAATCTACAACCTTATTTCCATAAACCATTCCGCGAATGCAGGTGAATACATTTGTTTTGTTTTTTATACGACAGTGTGGCCGTCTGGCGGTACGCCGCGAAACTATCGGAAAGACTTTTTATTGGTCTAAATTTAATCAGCGTAGGATTCGTGCTATTGGAAAGTTTACTGGTTCAACTATTAAACTTTTGCTAAATAATGCTCAACGGAATTTATTGAAGCGGTGGTTCCCAAACTGTGGCTTGATTGGCTAAAAAATATTCTCCCTTGCAACGATTTTTTTTTCATTTTTTCGTATTTTAACAATTCGGTTAAAAAATCATAGCGAGATGCGACAACTTCCTACATACAGGTCTATAGAATTTTTTTTCTGAATTGTGTGTCCACGGAATGGCGTTCGTTTAAGAGCTTATTTTCGCCGTTTTTTTTATATTTTTGTATGCTGCTCTGCGACGCGTTGGCCAATTTTACATGTAAATATGGCAATCGATAGATCACGAGCGCCGCTATCGAGTGTGCTGAAAATAAATGTCGTGCTCGCTTATAACGATGATATCACAACCTAAACCATCAGAATTCCTATCGATTCCGTCCAGAAGTGATCTATTGGTTTGAGGACTTCACTAGTTCCATCCATCTAACTTCTAACTGGTCATCTTCCACGAGGACAGTTTCCCTCCCTCTTCTTTATACCATCAGTCTGTGTAGACGTATCTGTGACATGTCCGAAGTATTTTAGAATGCGCATTTGTATTGTGGAAGATAGCCGTCACTCAAACGCTATTTCTTGTAAAATGTAGCTGTACTTTCTGCCAGCTGTCGATCGGATTCGCAGCCTACGCCGACAGCACCACATTTTTAATGCGTCTTTTGTCCTGCGCTCTTAATATTTCAGTAGCCATGTCTCAGACACATATAGAAAGATCACGAAGACTAGTGACAATCTTTATTACACCGACAGTTCAACTTGTTGATGCAGTGTCACTTCCAATTAAGTTGATTTCTCTCGCGACTTAAATTTACTTTCGAAGAGCGTTTATTATAGCTTATCAATTGGTTTGAAACATACTTTCAATGAGATAATATCGACAAGTTCCCGTGGATTTGCAGAGGGACTGAAACACATTCGCATAAGGATAATTGGGATGCCGTGGAAAAATCCCAATGCTCGAATCGAGCGCGCCGAAAAAGTTTCGGAACCGCTGTAACAAAGCATATTGTATATTTCTTTATAGCAATCAAATCAAATAGTTTTCCGTTTTTAAATTTTTATTATTCATTGTTTTTTGAATTTATGGATATTGTCTGCTTGCTAACGGACTAGGCAAAGAAATATTTTTAAAATATTTAAATGAAAACAATTGTAAATATATCATCGTTATTCATTGTCAGCTGAAAATAGCAGCAAAATACTCCTTATGACTATCATTCTATTCGGTTGTGGGTAAATCTTTGCCATGTCACTTATATCGAAAATTGCTTTGAAAATTTCGTCCACATGTCAAAACTTTGGACTTCCAGAAGTCTTTTATTGTCTCATGGACACCGTTTAATTATACTCTTCGTCCATAGATTATCTCTGCCGTTTGAACTCTTTAGCAGTAACAATTTTTACCAATGAGATAATTTATATATAAATATTTTGTAAGGATAACTGCATAGGCCTGAATTAACACGAGTAGTTATGGACAACGCATATATCAAAGAGGTACTTACATCGTAATTATTACATCGATATTATCGTAATAACACATGTTCATTCACTACTAGTTGTAAAGACATATATCATTACAACCTGTATAAATGTAGGTTCACAACGTAGGTTGGGTTTGATTATATTATAATCTAATATAAATATAATATATAAAAAATAAAAAAAATATTCTGCTGTTATTCTTGTAGCCCGGCGGGTATTTTATTTTAATTTTATTTATTTATTCTTGGGAAACTAATAGTACATATAAGATCAGATTACACATGATTATTGAACAGTATTGAGACCATCTTACAAGTTTCCACAGACTTAACATGTTATTAACATATAGCGACAATAACTTGAGTTATACAAAGAAATCGTATTTGGGTATCGTATTTGGGTCATGTGCTCAGAGGAGAAAAATATGAATTGCTCCACCTGATTCTTATGGGCAAGATAGAGGGTCGTAGAGGTGTTGGAAGGAGACAAATTTCCTGGCTCCGCAATATACGCGACTGGACGGGCATAAGAAGTGTTGGAGAGCTGTTTCGTGCTGCCTAGGACAGGGACGCTTTCTCTCGGGTGATAGTCAACGTTGGGGGGACCTGACATGACACCAAAAGAAGAAGAAGATACAAAGAAAACAAAAAAAGTGTAAGTTTTAAGTTACGGACAAACTATGAGGGTCAAAGAATAAAAGTTAAAAGGAGAATAAGGAATGGATAGGAAAGGACAAATCTACTTAGTAAAAAGGAAAAGAGGGATCACATCTGGGTTCGATTCCCGATAAAATAACAGGAGATCTATTTGATTTACTCAAGCCTGGGTTTTTTGTAATGTTTCGTTTCAGTGTTTGGAACTCGTTAAAAATGGCTAGGAAGTCGGTCTGCTCTGGGCTACCTCTGAAAGGCTGAAGTTCCTGCATATATTGGCGCGGATAGAGGTGCACAAAGTTTTCCGTCTGTCATTTATTATATATTCGATTTTTCAATTCAATTTTATTTATTTAATAATATGTACATTACAAACAAAGTATTCAAGGCATACATATTATCAGAGTATATATATATCAAAATAACAATATTTAATGAATTAAAAATAACATAAAATCAGGTCACAAGTGTAGGAGAATTCAGCTTCGGAAAACCCCTTTAGACACAAGGAATATATCAATACCCAAAGCGATATTGTTCAGCATAGCGGTATCAACAGGCATAACCGTTGGTCCTGTATATTGGAATGTGAAACAATTTATGCTGAGAATATCTAAGGTAATTATCAGGAACATACAAACCAATGCTCCGCATAATTTCAGGATTATCGATCAAACCGCGCAACAATCGATAAAAATTTGTAATCAGCTACACATTCCTTCTACTCTCTAAACTATTGTAGCCAAGCACACCCTAGATAAACTCTGTTGGGTAGAGCAAAGGCATATCGCAGAGATATCTCAGAAACTTCTTTTGGACCTTCTCCACCATAAGAGAGTACTTGCTCTCACGCGGCCCCCAAATCATCGAGCCGCTCTCGAGTCTGCTTCTAAAAAAGATTCCGCGACCGAATACGATTGGGAAGCTGCGGCGCGAGGTTACGGCGTGCGGTGTTGGCTGTAAAGAGGACACGGTGTTTCGAACGTAACGCATCTACACAATTTTCCAAAGCTTTTCCGCTTTATCTCCACAATATCGTAAAGAAAATTTTCTCGGCATTTATGGCCGGCCGTAATGCGTTGCCGGGCCATTACAGTTCCATACATTCCGCACAATCACCGGTAACGGCTCGCAGTAAATATGATTGTAACGCCGTCCCCTTGAATAATTTAACTCGTTAGGGGCGGCTGGGGAGGCGCCGCCCCTTCCCGCGGCTTCCCCGGCTATTTGTTACCGTTCCTCAGGTTCTGGCTGCTCCCCTAACCCCGCCCCGTTTCTCTGGATGCGTACGTCAACAATTTACCGGAGAAGTCTGGCTTCTATTATTAATTGCCAGCTGAAACAACCCGCGGCTGCCGGGTGTATCCGCTAGGCCACCGGGTGACCTTAAGAGGTACAATAGGTTTTTTGGAGGTATCTAGGGTGAAATTTACAGCGAAACTGGCCTAAGCAGGTGCATAAAATCGTGTCGATTTATTTATTTAGTATCTTCGCAGATAGCAGCGAAGAAAAAATATTAAAAAAAAAAACATTCGGACTGAACCGTGATGAATAGTATTATTTAACTCATTGTGTATTTTGGGCTGTGTATTTTGACTATTCATCAGCTTTAGGCCGAGAAACACAAGGAGAAGAAAATAGCAAAGCATAAATATTTATATTTTGTTATTTGCTTGTGATTTTATTTTTATGTATTGTTATTTTCTTTGAATAAATTATTTTTCGTAACGCACCCCAGAGACAGTGAAGTGGTTAGTGCGGTTTCCTCGCCGCGTCGCACGAGTACTTGCATCATCAGCGGCATAGCGAGGAAACTGCTTTAGCATCAAAACAATGCCAAACTGGATGGCGAAAGTGTAGGGCCGATACGGGAGCTTTTGCTCGTAGAACGGCCCTGGGTCTGTGGTGGGTCCCACTTCACTATTCATCGGCTTTCGAAGCCTCCCTTGATTTGATAAATTTAGAGACATGTTGATTACATGTTTTTAAAGTTGCTGGATACATCACGTAGGCCGCACTCCTTATTCGAAAATCCTACCTATCCCTCTTTTGAATATCATATGTTGAGTATTACTTCATCTTTATTTGTTAGGGTCCAGATTTGTGACGCGTGAGTATTATGTATAGCCCACCTATTATATCTTCATCTTACAGTACCATCTCCTTTCTGAGGTCTCCGCACGGAATGACTCAGTCGAGTTACAATTTATACCAGTCCCTCGAGTTACGCAGCCATGAGATGCGGCGCTTTCTTAAGCTTCTTTTACCAGTTATTATCCCTTGGATGATTTAGTTTGCGTCCGTCCTGATGAAGATACGGCGGTATCGAAACCGGTAGACGTAGAGTTACTAGTTAAGGCTGGACATTCACTGCAAATGCATATTTCGGCGTTTTTTTTTTACGCAAATGTGGGTTTTTATTATTCATTTATATCAGAATGTATACTCTAGACTGCAATTTTTTATGGCAATTACTTAAATAGAACCTTTGTTATTATATAAAAGTAGTAAACTTGATATTATTTACAATAATTAATGAAATATAAGCATTAATCGACAGGCCGCAACCAAAAAATCGTTTTTACTGTCCTAGGCGGCGCTAATTTTTTATGATTTTTTTTTTATACATACGCATAATATGTTTTTTATACGTATAAAGTATACTTAATTATCTAGAATTTTTACTAAGGAAATCAAGAAATATTCAATATTAATAAAGTTATAATGTTTTAAATTCGCAAGAAATTTTTACGTTTTTTATTTATATAAAGAGATGATTTTAAACAGTATATTCTATTTATTCCCGTATTACGAGGCTTTACTCGCTTAATAAAAGTTAGTTTTTTTAATAATTGATATTTTAAACTAAAAATTCCAAAGTATAAATGACGCAGTTGCCGACGGCATTCCGTTTTAAAATT
Source organism: Agrypnia vestita (assembly GCA_016648135.1). Lineage (NCBI taxonomy): Eukaryota > Metazoa > Arthropoda > Insecta > Trichoptera > Phryganeidae > Agrypnia > Agrypnia vestita. The sequence goes on from JADDOH010001432.1 coordinate 47,526, forward strand.
ACGTCAGTGATTTAAATATCAAAAATGTTCCTTCTCGCTTCGCCCGCACTTCGACCCTTTAAATTGTGTTTTGATAAAAATGAGGTCCCTTGTTAAATATGAAACGAAACCCTCGCACCGCCACTATTCACACCGCGCGGTTTGTCTAGCCCAGGTGCGCGCGGGGCTGCGGCTGGGGAGGGGGGGGTGAGCGATGCGGGAGGCGGATGATTGATCACAGCCTCCCGGAGATTATGCAATCCACCAGCCGACACTCTTGTGTTCGGGCCGCGGAAGAAAGATGTCTTGTGCGGAAAGTTTTCTCGGATCAGCAAGGCCGCCAGTCAATTACACACTGCTGGAGCTAGAGGAACTCTTGTATGGCGGACGTATGTAAAATTATGTAGACAAACATTTTTACTACATATACATTAGTGATGGGTCCGCTCTGTACTCACTACTACAATGTAGTGCTACATTACATTGAAGTGCACACTTCGCACGTTTTGATGTGTAGTGCACACTACAAACTACAAGCACCAAAGTTATTGAAAGTATAAATTTCAAATAGTACACTTCATTTCAAAGCGAACACTACAAATTACACATACTTCATTCATTTTTAGGTGAAATTTTTGGGAAGTCGATTTAGACATATGAAGAAATCTCTGGAAACTGAAACAACCCCCCCCAATGGTTTGAAAAATTTTGGGACCCATGAAGAAATTTTTGGAATGTTGATGTAGCTAAACGAAGATTTTTTTTTTTTTTAGGTCGCCAAATGTTACTTTGGACATAATATCGTCATTTATCTTAAATATTTTCCTCGTTGACCTTTTTTTTTTTAGATCTCCAAATTTTTATTTGGGAAAAGAAGAAAAAAATATTAGCTCACTAGTACTACATTACTTCATTTCATTACAGTTCACTTCATTAATACTACAATTACTTCATTACATTACTTCACTTCAAGTAGTTTTTACTACAATTGTAGTGTACACTTTGTAGTCTTCAAACTGTTGAACGTGTGTGTGTTGTAGTCTTCATTTTGAAATGTAGTTTTTCCCTTCGCTAATATACATACTTGAGAACGACTTTTATTTACGTTTACAGTCGTAAATTTTACGACAGCGCGCCCGCTGGAAGGTTAACTAGACCGAGGTCTGTGCTAAAAGAGACAGGTTCATCCGTTATATGATTGTCAGATCAATCTTCCCTTTCACAACCTTATTAATTCCCTGATATGCCATCCGTCTACGTCCCATTCAGATTTGCTATGTTCTATATGCCTACTGCCTCGCTACATTATTTCGCCAAACGGCAACTGCTTGTACCGGTGGCGTCACTTGTTTTGCAAATGTTCTGGTATAATCTTGAGTATTCTAGATCCATCCAGTTCTAACACAATCTAAACGTCTAGACTATTTTGGGAATCCTCGATTACGTACAGTTTGTATTGGTTTAGAATCTCGTGACAATGGTGTTGAATTTCTTACGGTTTTTTTCTTCCAAAATTACGGACATGGCGTCCACGGGTCAGTCCGTTCATCTATACTAATATTATAAAGAGGAAAGATTTGATTGTGTGTTTGAATTGAATAGGCTCCGAAACTACTGGACCGATATGAAAAATTCTTTCACATTTAGAATCCTACATTATCCCTGATGAACATAGGCTATAGAATATTTTTAAAAATGTTAGAGATCCGTATGTAAACTTCGATAATGTAACCCAACGTGTGAAAAAAATACCAAAAAAAACTTTTATCGCGTACGCTGCGGAAATTATTGACAATAGAGCAAAGTGATGTACAACAGTTTTATAGAGGACATTAATATCTACAAAAAAGTCTGCGATACCATATATCTAAGTATTACAGTTGTTACAATAACTTATCTTAACATTAAATGGAAACATTGTTTTTTAGAAAACGGGGAAACCTTTGTTTTCCCTCACAAACTTATTTTTTACTTAATCCTTAACACGTGCAAAGCCGGGTACGAACAGCTAGTATATAATAAATAACGAAATTATCAGTTTTAATCTAAAGAAGAAAAACTTTTGTTTTAGTTTTTTATGTACAAACGACACATTCGTTCTGTAAAATTGGGTAGTGCTGTATAAAATTTACATGGACGGAAGGTATAATAAATCAATCTTAATATTAAAAACCACTACCAGATTTACGGTCTACCGGTTTCGAGACGTACCCGCCTCTTCGTCAGAACCAACACTACACTACTATATTCACAACACTATACACCCCAACCACAGTATTGTTAAACTTTCACCAATATTGATCACATGCGTGTATTGTGTTGTGAATATAGTAGTGTAGTGTTGGTCCTGACGAAGAGACGGGTACGTCTCGAAACCGGCAGACCGTAAATCTGGTAGTGGTTTTTACTAAGTTAACTAACATTCTGTTATAATGTCTGACCACAAAGTTAATGCTTTAAATATTAATAATATTAGGTCCTTACATATGAAATTGGCGTTTTGCCGTACTGGCAAATTTGATCTCAAATATCTTCTCTTTGGTTAGGAATTCCAAATCCAAATTTATACAGCTATTTACTCATGTATTTTTGTTTTGAAAATTATAATTCATTTGTTTTTTCCTCAATTGTTTTTTTCTTTGCGTCACTCAGTTTACAAAATGAAAAACTTGAAATATCGCGTTATTTACGAGTACGAGTTCCACCGTGGCACCAGTGCTGCAGAAACGGCTCGAAGGATTAATGATGTGTATGGCGACGGTGCCGCAAAAGAAAACACAGTGCGTTTTTGGTTCAAACGTTTTCGTTCTGGAAATTTCGACCTGCAGAACAAGCCCCGTGGACGGCCGGAGACCAAAGTTGATAATGAAGAATTGAAGGCTATTGTGGAAGCGGATCCATCGCAAACCACATCCGAGTTAGCTGCAGGCTGCGGTGTTAGGGATAAAACTGTTTTAATCCACTTGAAGCAAATTGGTAAGGTGAAAAAGCTTGAAAGGTGGGTACCTCACGAATTGAGTGAAGCAAATCAACAAACGCGCGTTGACTGCTGCGTTGCATTACTCAACCGGCACAATAATGAAGGGATTTTAAATCGAATCATTACCTGTGGTAAAAAGTGGATCCTGTACGATAATCGGAAGCGCTCATCGCAATGGCTGAACCCTGCCGAACCAGCCAAACCATGCCCCAAGCGAAAATTGTCTCCAAAAAAGTTACTTGTGAGCGTTTGGTGGACTAGTGCTGGTGTCGTTCACTACAGCTTTCTTAAATCTGGCCAGACGATTACGGCAGATGTCTATTGTCAGCAACTGCAAACCATGATGGAAAAGCTAGCTGCTAAACAACCGAGGCTGGTTAATCGCTCTAGGCCACTGCTGCTTCATGATAACGCTAGACCACACACTTCACAACAGACGGCTACCAAATTAGAGGAGCTTCAATTGGAATATCTAAGACATCCACCGTACTCTCCGGACCTTGCCCCAACAGATTACTATTTTTTTCGAAATTCGGATAACTTCTTGCAAAGGAAAAAATTCAACTCCGATGGGGCAGTCCAAACCGCCTTCAAAGATTTTATTGATTCCCGTCCGAATGGTTTTTTTAGTAAAGGGATCGATGAACTACCTATGAGATGGCAAAAGTGCATAGTTAGCAATGGTACATACTTTGATTAAATAAATATATTATAATAAAAAAAAATCGGCTTTATGTTCCTCCCATACTAAACGTCAATTTCATATGTAAGGACCTAATATTAATATTGCGACTTTGAAAATTAACCAATAACTAGCGGCTGTATGTACCCTGTGTTATCCGGGTTAAAGATTTATCTAAGAAGAAGTTCGTGGGGGAAAGTTTCCAGTGTTTTGCTAAGCCTTTGAGAACCAATAACAATATTTCCATCTAATCCAGGCGTTGGGTGTATGGGATGTCCAAGAGAGTGGCGTGGGGTGACTTTATTTTTTCGGGGTTGTAAAATGCAATTAAGAAATGCTTGGTTCAGTTCTTTACAATTGTTCATGTGTTGTATTTTCTCTTTGGAAAGCAAATAAATGATAGATAACATCATAAATGAGATTCTGATATTATCTATCATAGGTATAAAGAAAAATTTAATGAAAATCATATAAAAATTACTAATTCACTGCGAAGCGAGGTTGCAACTAAATTGGGCTGACATGGAGACAGTAAAAGTTGGAACCTTCTATGTGGTGCAGGGACCCCGACCTATTAGAATGAGGGGTAGAAGCAGAAAAAGAAGTTTACATGTTTCCACAACATTTACCAAAGACCAAAAAACTTAAAATAAAACAGATTATGTAGTCATTACAAAAAATCCTAAAGTATAAGTAAGCAAAATTTGAGTCAGATCTTTCGAACGGTGTAGATTTGTATGCATGAGGGGGGGGGGTGGAGAAGAAATGTAGCCAATGTTTTCCGCCGAGTCCTAAAGCATAAGTTTGCAAAATTTGGATCAGATCTGTCAAACTGCGTTATTTGGAAGAAAAATATATCGTGAAAAGAGTGGAGGGTAAAGGTGCTTAAAAATAAGTATGCAAGATCAGATCTTGGTCTATGGTCAGATCTTTCAAACGGTGGAGATTTGTATGGAAAGTACATCTGTGAGACGGGGTGAGGTATAGGGGAAGGGAAAAATGCCGTGTATGTTACCCACCGCGTCCTGATAAAATAATTTTACTATAAAACCTGTTACGTGGCGTGGCTCGCTCGAAAAATGAAATGGCACAACTCGTAAAATAAATCTTTTATTATCGCTTGTACATTATCTCTGACATTTTACAATCGCTCGCAACGCAATACTACTCTATTTTTTTATTCAAACACAAAAGAACTGCTCTCTTTTGTTTTTCTATTCGGGTAAGAACCCTTCCATTTCTTCGCTATTTATTTAATCATGTTAGTTCTTATTTCAACCATTGGGCATACCGGCCCGCCGTTCTGCGCATGTGACACTTTTCTATGGAACTGTCAAATGTCAACGAACAGCTCGTTACAGTATGCAAAATTTGAGTCAGACCGGTCAAGCAGTATAGATTTGTTCGAGAACAGACAGACAAATTCTTTAGTTTTATAGATATAACAAAACTCATTACTAAAATCAGCGTCTCAATTTGAAACGTGGTGTATCTTTGATACGCCGGGTACGTTTTTACCACACTAGGTAAATAAGTACTTGCTAATAGAAATAGAAACATATTTGAGCCTTTCATCCCCTAAACACTCAACGTCGATATTAATATATTTCCTTCTTTATTTCTCTTTTTTGTATCGGTTAAAATAAAGAAATACATTTAGGGCTGCCGGAACCGGAAAGATTTAACGAAATAAAGGTGTACGGTCAACCCCGCACTAATTCGACGAAGCGTTTGAAAGAATGATGAAAGACTTCCTCCATATTTGTCTCTCCCTCCCACGCCCGCCCACCCCTCGGACAGAAGGGTAGCGAGATAGATCGATTAACTTTTTACCTTGGAAATCTTTGATTACTTTTATTTTTACTGAAATCAATTTGTCCAGTTAAGTAATCAATTTAATCCTCTTTTAAGAGAACTTCTCTTCGATGATTTTTTTTTGTGAAAATGTTTAATTTTATTTCGGGGGTCTGTGTTATTATCTACTGTTAAATTTATTTACGAGTATTAAATAAAAATACTATTATTTAGGGGAGAAGTAATACCCACATTTTTGGACCGAGTGAGAAGTGCCGTAAAAGTGAGAAATAGAGATTTTTTAAGCTACCACATTTATTTTTTATTTTTCGAGAAATTTTGCAAATAAAACAGTGCATCCTGTTAGCCTTTGTGATGATGTTACTGTAATGGGACCGAAAACTTATTTTTGGGCCAATAATAAACACCTAGTCGCGAACTTCATAAAGTTTTGACCCTTTTAAATTATGCTTATACTGAATTAAACTTTTTTGTTACTAAAATTAATGATTGAGCATTTTTTAACGTTTAGATCCATATCATAACTTTCGTGCCACCGAAAGAGTAATCTTGTTGTAATTGAGCACAATCAGTTATGAATTAGATATATCTTCAGATCGTCCGCATACATAAACGTATGATAGTCCAGGACATCCTGGAGATCATTAATGAAGACGAGAAAAAGAAGCGGACCAAGGTGTGATCCCTGAGGGACACCGGAAGAAATTATAGCTGGTGAGGAGCTGTTTCCACCAACCACTTACTTACTTAGTTATTTATATAACTTACTCAGAATATTGTCATTATTACAATTCTATTCTAGTTTGCATGCATTCGATCTCTGTTCGTATCTCTGCAATAAGACTAGAATGTGCAAAGTTATGAAATTACACAGGGCGTCCACGAAATGCCCGGTGGGGTTAGATGAAGCAAATACCGAAGGATGACCCTGCTTAAAGCTCAACAACTGAAGAGCTTGCATGGCGTGTTAGGATGTAAGAGGTTGGCGTCTATCCACTATGCTTATTAAGCCTAGGGAAAAATGTTGTTTCTGTATTTTTTAAGAATAGCATGGAAGGTTTCTCCATTTACTGTGCAATTGATGAGGTGAGTACCTTATGTAGCATATCGTGTGATAGTTTGTAGTGTGATGGTCTGCTGCGACTCTAGCTCCTTGAGCGACGATAAACCGGCCGAAATCCCGGCCGCGCGCCGTTACCACCACTCTTTCGCTGACCGCCGTAGACTAAACCAGCGTTACCATTTGTACTCCGTAAAACATTATTGTAATCGTTCACATCAATAAATCGACCGTTGTGTAAATCGTATTTCTTGTCATTTTGTATCTTCATCTATCTTCTCTTAGCTTATCACATTTTACGTACACATACAACACTCGAGCACATTAACACAATACGTGCAGCATGCCATAAGCGATGGGCATGTTTCTCTGTTCTAAATAAACACGCACCTTCAACCATGTCTCATACGTCTCTCAACACAACTACAATAAAATTATTTAACTATTCAAACCAATCTGTTAACTAGTTAGTTAATTAAATAGTTGGTTTAGGTACCTTGGATTTGTTTGTCTAATGTATGCTGCATACGAAGCCAATTTTCATCTTTATTACCAGATACGAATATATGAGGAGTTAAATATGATATTCATTAGAAAGTACCAGAAAAGCTGCATAAAAACCTTTTTTATTTTATTGATCGCATAAAAAAATAGTTTTTGAAATTCCTGAAAGCTCTCATTAATACATTATGGACCATCCTCGCGAGGATGTTTTGAGAACTCAGAAAAGGACGATTGTAGTTTCATCTTTTTGTCAAGATTTCGCTGTTATTAAAAATTCACGCTCAAATGTCTCTCGAGATCTGTATATGTGCTTCTCTAGTTTTCTTTTGATCGTATGTACTGAAGAAACAGCAAAACTGTGCACAAAATCTTTTGTGAAATAAGATTCGAGATTTTATATAAAAGCGGCTGGTATACAATATATCCTTATAACATTTAATAAGTTAGTTTGCACGTATGAATTTTTTATACACGATCTCGATGGCTGGACTGACCCATGAAGCCTATTTTTAGGCGCTTGTCTGCAGGGTTGAAAAGAATTTAGCGTACGTAAAATGTCTAATGTCTATTATTATTTTTAAAAATTATTTTTTAATATTACCCCTCATTAGAGAAGCTAACAAAAGATTTTTTTTAATAAACTAGATGTCTGTACTTTTTATTCTTCACGCACAAATAAGTATAGTTTTGCAAGGTGCGGGACCTCTCATCAGCAAGTTGTTAACAATACAAGAGGCGGGGACTGTATAAGACTTCAGTAGAAAAACAAAAACACTCCACAAAATTGTTTGATGTACAAAAGGCTTGAAACCTTCGACAGCCTTCCGAAAATAATACAAAATAGATTGAATATAAAGGAGTTTAAACTGAAGGGTAACAAATTTACTATGAAAAACTTGCGCACCAAAATATATTTTTAATGTAAATCTTGTGCCTATTAGACCATAAATATAACGTAAAACATAACTAAATAAGCAGTGAAATAAAAAATGAAATAATTATAATCACATGTGCGTACATTTATTATTACGTAATATTATTTCCTATAACACATTACAAAATACTAGGCTTTATAAAATCGATTTTTTAACCTTTACTGGTTCTGATATTTACGATGGCAATCGTCGAGAGGCTGCGAGAATCGATCTTGTTGCCTCTCAAATTCTTATCCCGTTCTGTACAATCTTAGCTACTCCCCTAATAAACCGGTGTCAGATTGTCGTATCAGTATATAATACTAAGTGTATGCATTAATTAATATTTTTGATATTTTTTTAATATTTATAAATTATTGTTACAATCTTCAAAATGAGTATTTTAAAAATAGCAATCTGTTTATTAAATTGTCTACTAGAAGAGTAGTTAAAATGCCGCACTGGTCTGGCACGTGAGCGGCACAGGGATCGATACTCGGTGCCTCCAATATGTTTTTAATTTAAAGGTAAAATTGAGAGACATAAAATGATACGATACAAACAACAGATGAAAATACGTTAATGATACGTTAATAACGTTAGTTAACTGTTCTTTCACTATCACTTCTAATATTTGTTCATATTTAGGTAGTGTATTAATTTATCTGAATTCATCACATTTTTTTGTATTTTTTATTTTTGGAATCGGTATTATTGTTTTGTTTTTCAGGATTTTGGGAAGAGACCATTTTTTAGGCTTTTGTTTATGATATTCAGTTTTATATTTCCAGTTATTGGTAATGAATCTTTTATAACATTCATGGTTATTGCATCTGAACTTGCTTTTGATTTCATGCAGTTAAGTATTTGTAACAGCTTGTTTTAAATTATTTCATCAAATTTGAATTTATTCATTATGTTTATGCATTCCAGATTGGGATTTTGATTTATTTATGGTATCGATTGAGTAATGTCGATAATACTTTTTATAAAATATTGGTTAAAGCTATAAGCAATATTCATATCATCTTTTATATCGTTTTGAAATTGTATGTTCCCATTCTTGTGTTTTATCCATTTTCAATGTATTTTTTCTATTTCGCCATATTTTTTGATACGATAAATATACTAAATTATCTACATATAAGCGAAAATTGATGAAGGAAAAAGTGCAACTGGACTAATAAACTCTCAATTTTATTTTTTTATTTTATGTCGATTATGTATACCTACATATAAATGCCAAAAATCAATAATTTATTTGCGAATTTTCCTCTGTACGTCTACGATACGCTAATATTTTATTACAATTCTTACTCTTTCGTAGCGAAGAACTGTGGTCGCCGTTGCATCCACGTACAAAATTTGTTTAAACCAATATTGAACGAGAATTGGAATTTCAAATCGAAACAGTTTTTTTCATCCTGCAGTCCAAACGATCGATTTCCTCCCTCCGACTCGAAAATAAGTTTTGAATCTAAATCGAGCATCCCTTAAACATCACATTTGTTTGGCGGACCGCTTTTCGGAATACATTTACTTATTTTATAAAATACCTAGCTGGCCTCAATCGGTTTCCTCTCGGGAGATGGGGTGGGTGGGTGAGACGGGGTGAGACGGGGTGGGAGGGTGAGACGGGGGGAGGCTGCAGTCAGATATGAGAAAAGTTTCTGGGAAAAGAGTTCGTTAGTTAAGTTGCCACTCTGGACGGGTCGAGGGGGCGAAAGTTTTTATTTTCTGAATATTCATTACATATATTATTTAAGGACAAGTGGCCAAACCTGGAAGGCTGCCCATTGAGGTTTATTTATAAAAGCTGCGTCCGTGAGCATTGTTGAGGAGGCTGCGAATCTAGTTTTAAGATGAAATTGGAGCGTACTTTTATCAACTATTAATATTTTAATTTTTTATCTACATAATTAACTGTTCGAAGAATATTTTTTCTTCTGTATGAAGGCTTGAACTTTGTGGTAACATTATTATTAAAATAAAACACAAATCACTTTGTTTTCAACACTTTATTAGATTAAACAATCTACACGTTTCGCGAACAATGTTCTCTGCTTCGGGATTATTGGTGTACTAAAAATTGAGTTTACGTGTGAATATTTTGAGAAATTAAACCTATTAGCATTATTGTTGAGGATTTCGGCAGCAAAGTAAATACTGAATTTGATGCCCTGCCTGCTACACTAGTATTTTACTGTATTATAGCAGGCAATTTTTTTCTGGTTCAAAACAAAAAAATAAATATATGAGTATAAACATATACGTTATCTTTATTAATAAAAAGAAAACACTTTATATAAAACCACTATTTATTGAATTATTATCAACATATATAGAAATAAAAACAATCGTTTTTATTTCCGTATGTGTGAATATCGAGTTCTACAAACTTATCTCTGAAACAATTAATTTATTATCAACATGTTTTGGGGAGCATCATCAGGAAATAACGTATATTTACTATAAAGTATATATCGAAACACAGACATTAACAAAACCAAAAAATAAACATACAGGAGTTAAAAATAACTAATTAAGAACTATTGTGAAATTTAAAAGGTAACTATGTGCAAAAAATGATTTGGTTATTTATTACATTTTATTTACTATTAACACTTTTCAACAAAATACGTTAATAATACAATAAAAATTGTATTCTTTTTATTAATATGACTAATGTTGTCACCACAAAGTTTTTTTGATATTATTGAAGAAGATGTATATTTATCCTTATCCGTAGCGTTTTGGTAAATATACAACTGAGATAGTTTAAAAATATTCGGAGACATCTTCCACCTGTGCTAGCCCGTCTACTCACAAATGCATCTGTGGTGTCATGTGGTCTACTGTAACATTATTTATGATGGATTATGCGGCAGCATGGAACATCAAAATACGTCATGATTGTAGAACAATGACGCACGTGCAAATATTCCATATTGACTTTTTTGGATCGTTAAAAAGAAGCCATCTAATGGTATATAAAAAGTGTATTTCTTTCATTCCTTTAACCTTATAAGTTGTACAAAGTCGGTATAACGACGGTTCTGATTTGCGATCGTAGAACAATGTTAAAACGTCGTTGTACTGCGCTGACTGTATTTAAGGTTTGAAAGGTATCAACTTTTAATAACTAACCCAAGTTTCTAAGGAAAATCTTTTGTAGTTAGTATTAAAGTGTCTTTATGTAAATAAAACTTTAAACTGCTCTCCTGCAAACTTGAGAAAAATCACATGCGTCGTTGTTCTACGTTTATGACGAATAGTCCCTTTTGCGTTAACTACATCGATTCCGTTTTCCTGAATAAGTAGAATTCAAATTGTTTCGATTAATGTACAAGCGACACGACATGGCATCCCTGTTACTTAAACTGCTCTGTGTTCCGAACACCTTAAATAGTAGACGACAAACTCTAAGATTAGCCTTTCTTTAGCTGCAGCAAATGTTATAGAACCGATCAACCATTGCCAGAAGACTAACTTTAGTGAACGGGCATTCGCAGTGGCAGGCCCAGGGCTTCGGACTCTCTACCCTCGGTAATATTGAACAGTACATTGGAATCATTGTTTAAAACTATATAATACTCGCCGTATACCTTTGAATAATCACGGGAGATAATAATAATTAATGACGACCCTTGCGTGACCGCGCAACATGAGCCGCGCGCAGATTGCGTGTCACACTCTAATTATTTAAACTTGCCATTGCATCACGGATAGCTAAGGACAGACAACTAAATTATTATATTTAGATTTTAAAAAAGATGCTTTTGCAAAAAGAAATCCTAAAATGGAGAAAACATTTTTTTAACAGTCACAGTATTAAGAGCGATAACAGAATGTACATAGATGTGTCAATACAATCAAAAACGCGATAAATAAAAAATACATATCAAATATAATAATTTCGTTGTCCGTCTGTCCCCACAATTTCGTTCAAATTCACGGCTAAAAACGGCCGGAGATGGGGCTCGAACCCCGGTCCACAAATCTCGAACCGGCCGATTAACGCACGTGGCCACGGCCGCCTTTTCGTAGACCGCCAAAATGATGCTATAAATATATATTAGAGCTTAGCAAAGACACGAAATAATGTTCCGTCATTTTTGGCGGGTTACGGCTAGTTTAAAAACAAATGCAATAGAATGTCATTCCTTACGTACTTTCCAGTGAACTGTGCATAAAACTCACAAACGGGAGATCTAATTGTACCCGCTCGATTTTTCCGCGCCTTTATGATACATGTATGGATTACAAATGGCGAAATTTTTTCGTTTCATGCCTCATCCGGTCCACAAAACCCGAACCGGCCGATTAACGCGTGTGGCCACGGCCGCCTTTTCGTAGATCGCCAAAAATATGCTAGAAATATATATTAGGGCTTAGCAAAGACGCGAACGAATGTTCCGTCATTTTTGGCGGGTTACAGCTAGGCTAACCTTACCACGGTAGTACTAATCGTACCCGCCTGATTTTTCGCGCCTTTACGATACACGTATGGATTGCAAATGGCGAAACGCGTCGAGAATTTTTCCGTTTCATCCCTCATCCGAACGTTTGTTTACAAGTTTGCAACAAATCTTCGGAGCACGCTCTGCACCGAGCGTATTTAGCTAAGCCGCGAACAGCTTTCCGCGTCTCCTCTGTATGCAAACGCGCGGATATTTTATTTAGAGTCGCCTCACGCGCCCCGTATTAATATTTATCCGCGCCGCTAGAGGGTGACTCCGCCGTAAAAAAGGTCGACAAAAGAACGCGAGAATACAAAAGAATTTTTTCGAAATGCGGCGCGATACAAAGGCGGGAATATTGCAAAATGGCAGCGGATGTTATCCCGCGCCTGGTTTTGTTTCCCGAGCACCTGCGCCGCGAGTGTTATCGCATTTCGGCAATTCATACAGTTCAACGCGCAACTTAAATGTTGACATTTGCCGAAAGGTATCCGACACAAAAATATGCCTTTCAAAAGGCTGAATCACTTCCCGCTCTGCGGCGAGCTCATCTTTTTCGATTCATTTAAGAAAGCGGTTTTGTTATGATTTTTTTGGTTCTCTTTTTTAGGATAAATAGGATTTTTCTGGGGGCGAAAGGGATAAGGGAATGTCAAGGGTGGTCGATAAATTGAGTTTTTTAAAAATATTTTTTTCATTAATTTTTTTTAAATGTGTATTCCAATAGAAAGCATAAATTATGATAATTTAATGAATGTACTTCATTTGAAGAAATATTCCTATTTAAAATTATTAAAAGTATGTTGGACTGTGTAATATACTGAGACAAACAAGACATCACGAAGTGTTCTTTGTAGGGACCCACAGGAATAACTATGCATGAAATTCACCGTTAACACGCATGTACCGCCTTGGAAACAAATTTTTGAAATTTGTAGACATTTTTCGTTGCAGGAGCATACCCGAATTAAAGAATTACTTAGACTTAGAATATACCAATAGAATTAATTACAGTTTAATGGACTAAATTTTTACTTATGTTTTGTTCCCCATGAATTATATATATTTATTTATTTAAAGTATCCTAATTATTGTTCATTTCCCTTTTAAATATGTTTTGATTTTATCTTTTATATTTATTTTTTTGGTTTATTTTGTCTTCTTATCTTATTTATCTGGTATTTTGATTTAATGATCTTTATTTTAAAGGTTTCTAATTATTACTGTTTGCTTGTGTACTAATCATCGTTTATATATATTGTTCATTTTTTATTGTTACATTTTAACATTTAATAGATTTTCTTACAGCAATTTACATATAATCTTAACAAATAAGAAAAACAGTTTAGTATGCAGAAACAATTTGAAATACAGAGCCTTGGGCCAATTAAAAGAAAACACATATTCGCAAGACTAATGTACAACGGTTACACTAAATTTTACAACACCATACATGACTACGGTGGATGCTTTATTTTTTTTTAGTATCACTAAAATAATAGTTTAAAACACCCTACATTTATATATTATTTTCTATATATATATTATTTTCTAATTAATCACCTCTTTGTAAAACAGTAATTATTTAATAATCGCTAAATTTTCAGAGTGTTAGTTAAATTAGTATAAACCACTACTGGAATCCTGGAATCCCCCAACATATATTCAAAGGTTCGGAAAAACTTTATTAAAACTCTTGTCTGGAGTGTGCTGATGTATGCCAGCGAAACATGGACCATCGGCCAGAGCATGTCCGGGAGGCTAGCGGCCATTGAGATGTGGTGCTACAGGCGCACGGCGAGGATCCATTAGTCAGAACATATCCGAAACGACGAGGTGTTGAGCAGGGTGGGCGAAAAGAGGCGGCTCCTTAACAGAATCGCCCAACAGCGAGAGATTTGGATAGGTCATAGTATAAGGCATCCGGGCCTGCTTTTAACCATCGTCGAGGGAAATCTTGAAGGCAACAATCGTAGAGGCCGCCCGAGATTAAGCTACGTAGACCAGATGCTGGCAGGTGACAGAGAGGAGTGGAGAGGGCGAGTGCTTGTTGCAGACCAATCGTAGGATTGCGACCAAAAAAAAAACCACTACCAGAATTTAGGTCTAACGGTTTCGAGGCGTACCCGTCTCTTCGTCAGGACCAAGATTACACTACTATGTTCACAACACTATATACCATAACCATAGTACTGTTAACCTTTCACCAATATTTATCACACGCGTGCTAATCTTGTCAAGGCTAGCACGCACTAATTTGCCTCAGAACGATCAGGAATCTACGATAAATTTTCAGTTTTCGGGCAATTTGTCAACGTACACCGTTTCGATTCAAAATTAACAATCAAGTGAAACCGTATCGTTAAGTGCGTCATTAATAATAATTATTCCAGTCGCACTTGTAACATAAATATGAAGTTTGCAAGGACTACACAGCAGGCGAACGGGGCCATAACTCGAGCTGTAACTTTCACTTGTGAATTTGCAAACAATGGTGATTATTTTGAGGTGATGCAATGATAATTCGCTGAAACATCCCCCGAATATTAAAGCCATTAATCTATCGGGGAAGCCGCCCTCCCCTTCCCCCACCGCCGCGCTGTGACACTCCTCTATCCTGTTTAAGGCAACAGTAAGCAAGATATGAAATTTACCTGTCATCAAATAGTCTCGCAACCAGGGATCCCACATCTTCAAATATTTACATTAATATTATATTATTTTTTAAATAAACTAAGAAAATTGTATTAAATGTAAAAAAATGGTAACAAAAAACTTTTATTCTTACCTATATTTTACATAGATACATAATTTGAGTTAATGGTTAAGAAAGACAAAATGAATTTATGATTTACAAAATCACCGTAGGTAATGGGACAATTCTTTTATGATGTCAAATATCAATATATACTCGTATTTTATTTTTATTTTATTTATTCATGGGAAACTAACAGTATATATAAAATCAGATTACACATGATTATTGAACAATATAGAGACCATCTTACAAGTTTCCACAGAATTAACATGTTATTAACATATAGCAATAATAACTTGTGTTATACAAAAAAAAAGTGAAGAGTAATAATACGAGTCCAACGCAAAAATGACAATTTTTCCATAATCAGGACGCTGTGAAAGAAATTAATAATTGCATATGAAATAATCTTTTTTCTATATTTATTAAATACAGCATTAGCACTTACTTCGTGTAATTTTAGTCGGAACATGAGAATTGCGAGGTTACGCTTGCGATAGGTACTTCGGTAATCTGTCAGACCAGACCGCCTGGATAAGAAGGCATTGCAGACATCGACACACAAATAATAAAGGTATTTAATTTGAGAGAGATATATGAAAATATACAAATCTCCTTATTTGAGTATCGAACATTTGTGGCATCTAATCGTGCCAGGTCTTTCGCGGATGTCCTCTGTTCCTCACTTGTGTCATAGATCTTCTCATGCACCGCTCTTCGGTTGCTGTAGCTTTTAACAGAGCCATCATCCAATTTCAAATTGACCATATTATTCTATCATTCTAGGTCTTTCGCGGACGCCCTCTGTTCTTGATGTCTTCAATACTCACCTCATATAACTTCATTACTATCCTCTCGCTCATACTTTCCGCAGGACCAAACCATCTCGGCGATCCTTTATTTATTATTTATATCTGCTGCGCTTCAGCCAGCATTCGATTGACTTCAATTAGCACGATGACAGATTTTGAAATAACCTTCTATTTCAGTAATTTTTTTTTTTTTTTTTTACATCAGACCCACAAAACATCACATTGATATTTTTCTGTAGGTGCATCAATACATATATATAAATAAATTGTATTTACCAGAAATACATTCATATTAATTAATTACAATAGATCTTATAAACTCAAATACAAATCAACAATACTATACAACAATACAAGAAAAAATACAAATATTACCAAAATCAAAATAAGTCTCTTTTATTTAATAACATATTCATTAATTCTGTATTTTGCCCTTTTTTATTAATATCCATTTTGACACGACATGGGATTTTATTTAATATTTTTGGTATGACATATTTTAATGTTCTTTGTCCATATTTATTTATGATCTTCGGTATTCGTAGTCCTTCTTTAACCGTAAATCTGGTACTATGTTTATGAATCAATCTATGCTTATATGTCCCATCTTCATGATATCGTGTAATTAGTTTGTACCACAAGATAGCATTAATTGGCATAGAGCCTTGTTTCTTGAAGAGTTCCTGTATATCTTTAGTAGCACTTTCTTTATTTATTAATTTTATAGCCGAATTTTGAATATTTTGAATTTTTCTAATATTAGTTTTGCAAGTTAGACCTCAGCTAGTTATTCCATACCTTATTACCGATTCCGCTAAAGATTGATATATAGTTTTCATAGTCTGTATCGGAACATATTATTTAATCTTGTGCATACATCCCAATATAGTTCTCAACCTCTTACATACCTTATTTACCTGAATATCCCATTTGAAAAATGTATCTATGTCTATGTTTTTACTATGTTTTTACGCAAATAATTGCATTTTCATTTACACATATTAAATATTGCGCGTATACGCCCGCAGGTGTCATAGCATCTACGTGACGTCAAGACTAAGTAAACATTGCATTGTGTCTATGACAACATTTCACGAGACACGGTGATGGTTACTTAGGCGTACGTCATTCTCTCTGGTCGGTGTTTCAGTTAAAATGGCCGATTGCAGAATTTTATACTTTTATTTTATCAAAAATCTGAATTAAAACTGGATCATTTTTTAGAATCCTTATAAAATATTTTATTCTCTAAAATCACTTATTCTTTAATACTGTCATCATGCCTATACACGTTAATTATGTTATTACTTGAGTTGGCACCAGGACTTAGTTATGAATTATGAATTACCAGTCTCGGTTCCTTTGGTTGATTTCTATTGGCCGTAATAGGACACCATTTACTTTTATGTTCACCTGTTCACATGTTGTTTGTTATTAAATTTAGAGAAAAGCCACATTTTAATAAAGAAAGCGTATTACAATAATATTATTAAACGATTTGTCAGTAACTTCGTGGTACAGCATTTTAATTTAAAATATAATTTTATTTATTTAAACTTTGTACTACACACAATATTTAGGGTTTTTATTTATTTAGGATCGAAGAAGTGTTTTGAAATGCCATAATTCTTAAGTGTTTTCATGTTATTTGAAGTCTTTAAGATATCAACGATTTTCAAATTGTTCATTATCCTTTATAAGGAAAATTTGTAAATGTAATCGTTTTCATATCGATGTTTTGTTTGCTTTATGTGGTTGGAGAATTCAGAGAAATTATTATTTTTTAGGCAACGGCGATGTTCTTTTATTATTGTATTCCTAAGTCCCTCGCGGTTTGGCCTGAATATTTTTATCAGAGTCTCTAGTTATTTGATGTATCCCATTACAACAAATTATACAATAAATGAAAAAAATTCTTTATCCGTAATCAAATGTAATGAGTAATAAATTTAATCGAGGCAATAAATCAAACTACCCTATTATTTTCACCACGTGTGGGACCACTCTCCCGTCCTACAATTATTATTTTATTATTCATATTTTATAAATCAGTTAGTGTGCGTCCGACTTGATTGAGATGTAGTCGTTTGGAGAAGCTGTGCGTGTGTTAGTTTATTAGAAGGTTATGCAAATAGTAATGGTGGCTCGCCGCTTGCCTCTACGAATCACCCGTGTGGTCGAATGATTAAATATTCAGCTCGATTTTCCACACAGGATTACAAGGGGACTTACATTGAATCACAGCTTAATTCAGTTACTATACATTATAGAAAGCGGATTCTAAAAACAATGAATTCCGAATTTAGCGGATCCCTGAACATTTGCGTTGCTGGCTGGAGTCGATAGGAGGAATGGTGTCTCTATATGGTGCAGGTTTGGCTTCTGCTTCACAGATGCCGCCGTATGACCATATCACTAATGTAGTATCGAAAACGTTCAACGATAAATTAATTAGAGATGCTTATACAAAGTTAGTAATGTAAAATTAATATAATAAATATTACATCTGTTTCTCTCGCAGATTTAAGAGATTTTGTAAAAATTTGTACTATTTTCTAGCTTAAAACGCTTACAAACATAATAAAATAAATTGCCGTGTTTTTCAATTGTCATTCGATATAATAGTTAATTGATTACTTATGGGTACACCTATAATATTAAGATATATAAAAATGGATTGAGACTATACGATGAAATAAACCAGTGAAAGTATAAAGAAATTTAATGAGTAACCACAAAGTTGTGGAATTCATACCACAATGCTGAAAACTACCAATCAAGGCCACGTACACACACACAGTGGCAAGGAATGTCACATAAGCAAATAGAGGCACGAGCAAGACCCGCGCGACCGGCAGGTCATTGCACCATCAGCATTTCGGACGATTTCTTCACACTCACACAGCCGCACTCCAATACTCCTTTGTTCGTAAATTATATAAAAGAAGCACACGCCCTAGGCAGGCATGTCAGTCCTTCGTAGACCTCCGGCGGGTGGCCGGAGGCTATGGCCCTTAGAGTATCTATCATTGTCTGTATAATCATACTCGTGTATATTTTGTTCTTGTTTTATCGAGATAATAAATCATCCTTTGGAGCTTTCTGTCGCATGACGGTGGTGACCCGAAAAAGCAACTGCTCCAAACCATCTCCAAACCACCCAAAAAGTTATAGCAAAATACAATTGTATAAATTAAAAATTATTACTGTTTACACAATTGTTATATTCACCCTGCTATTTATAAAACAGCTAGTGAGAGCGTTCTTGTAACCAGGCAAGGTAGCTTTCCATACATCAATTTCGGTGTATACATTGCCTAAATTTTGGACTCCGAATATTGAATAATTCTGCAGTACTATTCTGATATTCCTAGCAGATACACTAATGTTAATAAATTGCAATAAGTCAGAGCTGTAAATATTATTATGCAAAATAGTTTTTTCACTCAACTTTAATAATCTCAGTATACCTACCTACTTAACAAAGAATCATAATTTATTTTTATCTCGGCATATTAAATTTATATTTAACAAATCTCACAAACTTGTTTTTTTACTCTTTCTTTGTCTTTTTTACTCTTTCTTGTCTTTTTTACTCTTTATGAGAGTATGGCGACCACACGGTCCAGTTGTTGTGCATGTTTTGACGTTTTGTATAAAATATAAGTATGCAGTTTAAGGATCGCTTACAGAAAAGGAGTCGCTTCCCCCAAATTTCCTGTAATTGCGTCATGGCGGAAGGGATGAACTGTGACTAACTAGCCGAGCGGCGCCGGAAACACCCGAAGCCGAGTCGAACGAAATACCCTCCAGAGCCTCGGCGGAAGGCTGTGGTGCAGACTGAATCTTAAGGGATGATAATATTGCTTCAGACGATGCTATCACTTTTTAAAGTTTACTATGATTAATTTTGAAACACTTATATGTTATAATTAATTAATTAGTGTGTTCAATTTTTTTTTAATATACAGTAGACACTAGTGAAGCAACGAATACTACTTTCATGAATCGAATACCAAAACTACTATTCGGCGAATTCGAAAACGAATATCAAACCTACTATTCGGCGAATACGAATATGAATAATACAACAAGGTAATAAATAATACACCACTGTTCTTTTTTTACTAAGAGATTTAATAATTAAAATTTACCACCGGCAAATTTTTGTTAAAAAAGCACAACATTTCTTTTATCCGTTTTTACATTCCCAGCGTTCGAAAATAAATATGACTTTTTTCACGCTTACGAGAGGTCATGTTATTAGATTTAATTTGAAATTATTTTATAAGAGTTAACACTTTTACACACAACGGAATTAAAAAGGAATAAACAATACGTGTAACAAAACAAAAATTAAATGGAATGAACACCTAACCTTTTTAAAAACCCAAAAAAATAGATGAAAGAACTCATGTTATGCTGTGAAATAAGAAACAAGTACCAATTGACAGCATGAGTTCCATAGAAATATGAATTTGAGAACTCAACAAATCCATTCATTCAATATAAGGGGAATCCCCGATAATAGAGGTGTGTTCGGATACACGGTGCACAGTTAAACCGTAATTTTCATTGCATTCTGTTATAAATAGTTTGTTTTTAATATTCGTAATGATATTCGGCGAATACGAATATTCGTGATGATATTCGGCGAATACGAATATTCGTATTTATATTCGTTGCATCACTAGTAGATACAGCCTTACTTAACCTTATTGAACATATTCTTAAAATTATTGAAATTCACCGAACAGTTCCAGCGGGAACACAACACACACCCTCGAACGATTTTTATACTCAAGGGGCGACTGCCTTTCCGACCCCGTCTAGCGACAGTTTATACATTATAGAATAATATCCCTAGTAAGGGTTTTATTGTGCCCTTGGAACTTATAAACTTGCCAGGTATCGCACGCTAAGAGACATGTGAATATCATTTATTTATTTATTATTATCAACGCCCTGCTGGGCTTATACTCTATTATATAAAGTGCATGAATTTTATACATATCTAACACGTTTAAAAATTAACAATCGTCAAATAACTTTAAAAAATAATAATAAATAAAAATAAAACAAAGCATAACAAGTAAAAAGCAAATTAAGAACGTTACTAATACAAGGAGGAAAAAAATCAGTCCTTTTTCTCCATTAAGTCCAGTACTCGATTCTATTGCCATAGTTTCCTTCTTTTTCTTTATTTAGTATTTCTTTATTTCGTGTATGATTCTACAACAAAAACGTCAATAAGTTTCGAGATCTTACTTCCGAATCAGTGCATGCGTGTTATTGGTGAGTTATTTAAAAAATATACATATTTAAAAATATGTGTGTGGCTGATAGTATCGCAAGCAATGTAAAACTTGTCAGCAGTGGAATGATTTGGTGCCTTGTAGAATATTTGATCGTACATTCTGAATGTCTGTTTGTCTGCTTACCATCACGCCGTTCCCCGTGGAGAGTAGGTAGAGAGGTAGGTAGAGAGGATAGAGCGCCACACTTTGGTCCTGACATACAACTCTCGCCTCATCCACATTCATACATCTTCGCATGCAAGCTCGCCGGTTGTTGAGGCTTTTAACGGGACCATCTTTCAGTATCTGGTTAATCTGGTCATGCCACGTCTTCCACGCTCTCTCTTTCTGGCGCCATCTTTCCTCATATATCTTTCTTACCATTCTTTCCTCTTTCATGCTCAACATGCCTAAACCATCTGAGCGACCCTTTTATAATTCTATTAATTACGCTAGATCAGCTTTACATTCATTCTTAATATCTTCATTCTTTACTCTATCGTAGATGGATTTGCCACACGTACGTCTGAGGGATCTCAACTCCACTGCATTCAATATACTTTCGTTCCTCTTCTGCCATTTCATTTCATTTCCGTACATCAGTGTTGGTACCAGAACTCTTCTTGCCTGTTTTCTGTATAATTCTGCACAGCTAAACCATCTAAACGATTTAAAACAAATTTGTATAGTTACTCTTTAGGACACTGCGCAACACATTTCCCTTCCAGAAATTACCCCTAACCCTCCCCTGCTAACTTCATATTAATGTATTTAATATTGAAAGACAAGAGTTAATTTTTTGCATAGTTACAATTCACTATTCTTAAACACGGGTACACTCCCCCATTCCTCTAGTCAGTCTACCCTCTCTCCACGATGTAAAGGTGTGATATATCGAACACGAAATTAATTGACACTCTAGGATCCTAAAGAAAATTGAGTAATCTCACCCCACACTGCGGAAATCTCACTCACCCTGCATCAAATTTTGCATTCATCGTTATTATTTAAGACACCCCACTCCTAAATCCTTATTTTAAATTAAAACCTGACCTTGTAGCATGTATCGATTATAATATCCCGTCCATACATAGAACTCGACAAATTCTCACATTCCATTGCCACAATTCTAATACTAATTGTCAATCAAATTCTGTGATACACAGAATATTGGGGACTGGTAATGAATTTGGTTGTATGGTTGACATTTTCAACGACAGTCTGGAGAAAGTAAGGTTTACACTTAAAGAGGCAATACTGCTTCGTTACTGACTTCAACTGTTAATATATACACATGTAATGGTGGGTAATATATATTTTTATACACATTGCTGCTCTGTACTTTATATTTTTAATTTCTATACTCATGTTTTGGTGCTATTCCTGATACTTTTTGTATTTTGCTACTTATAACTTTTATTTTTATTTTATTTATTAGAGACACTAACAGGATAACGGGTACATGATACTCAGATAATAAACATTATAGTGAAGACTATGCCCATTATCCCAATTACAAGTGTCTTCGGCACGCTCTAGTAACATGTATTTTTGCAATTAATTATATTTTACCTGTACATTTATGTAGTGCGATTAGTATTTAATGAATCTATAGGTTCATGTCGTCGTTTAGAAAATGGATGTTGTGTATGAGAGAGTTTTTTAACGAAGATAACGTGTCTGCAAGAATATCAGCATCAATGTTAGGGTCAGCACAATACAAATTATATGTGCGACACAACCTTGTAATGGGAGAAAAGTAACCGACATTGTTAGTGTGCCGACTTATTCTGAAGAACTCCGGGTTTCTTATACGGGGTTTAACATGCAAATTTATATCAGATAGAGAGAGAATCAATAGCTCCGCTGAGAATCTTGTGTAGCTTGTTAACTTATATTGTTTAATGCATGTTCTTTTTAATTTTATGTTGTATTCTTTATATAAAAGCCTATACCTAATGGGCGTAAACAAATAAAAAAAATAAAAAACCGAAACGGAATCCCGGGCATCGCCAGGCAGGTTGGCACCTCTAGTTGAGAATAATGATCATTTCATTTTGTTTCGGGCGTCGACTGCATAATTTCTGAACTCGTTTTACGGCATCATTTACTAATGGGATTGTCTATTGACGCTCATCGCGCCCCCTGCCACCCGGGCGGTGAATAAAGTGTACATAAAATGATTTTACTGCCCTGGGCTGGGCGCTCGGGGTGGGAGGGTGGCTGGATCTCTTCCAGGATCGTAAATGGTCGAAAGCGCGGGGCTACATTTAAATAAGGTAAGAGCCTCCTTCGGGGCATACCTAATGGAGTCACGTAGGGAGACCGCACCAGACACACGATGCAATCAAGGGTTCCGATGGGCGTGGCGATACATTGGTATGAGTTTACGCCAAATTGATGGTATACCGTATTAATTGTTATAATTGGAGAATATATCCGACTAGCTGTGCCCGCGCGACTTCGCACGCGTAGGTTTGGATCGTCACAGAATTTTCGCGAACCTTCTAGAACTTACAAGAAATTCATCGAATATACATGAACCTTCTAGACACATTCCGCCACTCAGTTTAGAATCTTAGAAAACTTTCCGGAATTTTCCAGAACTCCTTCCAGAACTTTTTAGAGCAGGTTTTTCCGGAACCTTCTGGACTCACCGACACAGTCGGCGCGCCTATTTTGAAATAATCCTAAGCATTTGCGGTCTTCCCATAACAAAACAATGTGCTGGAAAGCACATTTTTGACACCCACTCCACTCCCACCCCCGCACAGCCACCCCCACCAAACTCGCATATTTTCGATGTGACACCAGGGGCTATCCACCAACATAACCACCGGTGGGTGGTTGTGGCTGGTTGTGGAGAAAATTTGGCGGGTAGGGAAACACGGGTTTCTTTTTATATATATTGATTACTTAATATTGATTAATATTGGATTGCCAATATAACTAACTAACTAACTAACCACCACGCCATTTCCCCGCAGAGGTAGGCAGAGAGGATTGAACGCCACACTCTTCTATCCTGGCACACTTTTGCTTCTGCCACATTCATATAACTTCTCATACATATTCTACGGTTGTTGCGGCTTTTAACAGGGCCATCCTCAAATAATTGTAGTATCTGATCGTGCCAGGTCTTGTTGCCTTCAACACTCGCCTCATATATTTTCTTAACCATCCTTCCTCGTTCATACGTTCCGCATGACCAAACCATCTCAGCACTCCTTTCTTTATTCTATCTACCACACTACAGCCAGCGTTGTATTCATGTCTAATTTGTTCATTCCTCACTCTATCGCTAATATACTTTACTTAATATTGAATTGATAAACAGTTTACCTCGTATTGGATTGCCAATATACTTTCTAATTCCTAGAACTTATAGTAGTATGTATGACTTTTTGACCCATGTTTCAGATTGCCGGATGTGGCAATATGGCAGAATATCCTAGACAATTCCAACCAAAAATTATAAACTGCCGAAAAACCTAATAATATTTAAAATCCAATGTATGTATATATTTCAATAAATGTTTTAGGGGTAAACGGTTTAAGTAGTAGGTTGGACAACACAAAAATCAAAGGTACTACTGACATACATGTTGCGGTGCGGTCGGGTGTAACGACGAAGCTGCTCGGCTGGTATATCTGCTCTGAGAGATGTCCTAAGAAATCTTTTTTTTTTTAAAAATCCAAATTTACATTTTTCAAATTAAATAGATTTTTTTTAATTGCCACCCACCTAGCCCTCGGGCACGTTCCTGAGTGGCAATGTAGTTTTGTAGCTATGTAAAAGTAATTTTGTAGACATAGTGATAATTATCTCGGGCTGATAGGCACCCCGGTGAATTGCTTTGCCGAGGGCCCAAAATTCTGACAATACTGTTTGACAATCCTTCGAGATTCGTATCTTCCAATACGGAACCACACACGTACCCGTGTATTCCTGTCCTAAATCTCCCACTCAAAAGTTTAGAGCACAAAAGAATCGCTCCCCGAATCCTAACTAGCATTCCCGTGAGGAGAACAGATGGCTACAGTCATGGGTAAAAGCAGTACCTAATTCCCCTCATATGTACATAGCTACTTCATCCGATCCTCTCCAGAGATATAGATTACAGAAGTAAGTGTTTCATCCTAAATACTTAGCTCTGAATATTTTGAGTATGTCCAAATTTCTAAGAACAGAACTGGATTGTTGTCATAGGGACATCAATAATAGATTAATGTATATTACAGATGTCTCACAGATATTCTGAATGAAAATAATGGTAAAAAAAAGGAGTTGAAATAACATTTCTGGCGTATACTAGTGTAATGATAGAAATTCGGATGAATTCCATTAGACAAGATAAAGTATATAGTGAATGGACACCCACCGCATTCCCAAGACCGTTTTATGAGCGTAAGCTCCCATATCGGTCCTACTCATACGTCGCCAGGTTGACAATTTTTTACCCTAAAGGTCATCTCCGTGTCACGTTGTGTAAAGGGCGACTGCGACCCGGAGAGACCTGCAATAGTTCATTCATCCTTCACATAACACACTTTATTGTAAATTCTTTTATTTATTATTTTCTTTGATAATTTACAATAAAGTGTGTAAGATGAAGTAAATGGCTAAAAAACTCCAAAATCAAATATAGATGTCGCATTTAGCGACATCTGTGGTCATTCAAGGGGAAGGAGAAAGCTTTGTGGCCGGCCGCGGAGAGGTTTCACAACTCACATGTGAAACGTGGCGTATAATTGAAATATATACAACTTCCAAAAATTAAATTAATAGTGGTATTCTATCATGGGTGGAAATGGCGAACGTTAAACATGTGTAAAGTTATCACTTAAGCCAACCGTACGATAGGTCGTAAGTCCTATGCAAACCCATAAAGACTTCAATACCTAGTTTTCTCTCTGTGAGACATCTGTAATATGCATTAATCGCTTAGCTCTGGTTCGCTCATTCTTCTTCTCACTTCTTGATAACGCCATCGCATTGCCAGACCCCGTTAACGCCACTCGCCGGCTGCAGGACGTGACTTGCAACATTTCCACAACAAGTACATTTCGCTCCGACTCGGACGATTTTCGGGAGAATCTTGAAATAAGAAATGCGCCCCGGCGGTCAAAGGAAATTATTCATGAAATGCAAAAATGTGCCAGTTTATCTGTGCAGTTTCTACGGCTGGTGAAAGATGCGCATCCAGGCTTCTAACAGTTGTATTAACAAGGACTCGCGTCGTCTCAAAGAATGGCTGATGTGATCCTCAAGTCGGCGATCCTTCATTTTGTACGCCCGCAGTAAATTATGTATTTAACTAGGGATTACTTAAAGGTAGTGGAGTCTTATCTTCCACGATATTTGATATGAGTGAAAATTGCATTTGTTTGATCTGAGAATACTACATTTTTCTTAAAAGGGAATACCTACCTACGAAGCGCGAAAAAAGGCAATTTTTGTGAATTTTTTAAGAAAACCTATTTAAATTATGGTATTGGTGAAAGTACATACTTTTAAAAATATGTCAAATTTTTTTTATTATAAAATATTCAACATCGGCGGAAAATTCTTGGGTTCTGTCGACTGCCGAAAAAAAGGTCCTCTGCGGTGACCACTCCCATTTCATCCGTTATCATCGGAATAAAAAAACAAAAAGATTATCTAAATTAACACTATAATTAAGTCTTTCACGTAGGATTTTTTGTAAATATTAATGGCGGGCGTTTGAATTTAAAATAACGTTTTTTTAGAGAAAAATTTGGGTTTATTATGCCGATAAAAAAAATTAGTCGGTTAAAAAAATCCTACGACAAAGACTAGATAGTTATGTATAGAATAACCACAAGAAATTTCAAGTTGATCGGTTCAGTGGTTGCCGAGATATTTGGCTACCGATTTTCAAAACATGGTTTCGAGTTAAACGCGTTTGAAAATTTAGCAATGAATAAATCGCGAAATCTTTCAACTTACATATAATCATTGATTCCAGGTCCATAATATAAGTCCTCCACCTTGCTTAGAATTCCCTTATCATCGAGCACTCTTCATAAACATAATACAAACAGGTCTTACGTTTCAATTATGAAATAGCCCGACTGGCAGCTAGCTGCGTGTTGTGCGGCGCTGTTTGGCGCGACGCGTAATCAATAAAGAAATGCCACTATTAGTAGCTATAACTTTATTTTTTTTAATTTTTACTTGAAATTTTCACCAGACATTTTTAAGACCTCAAGCCTTAAGAAAAGGCAAAAATTTAAAAATCTATTTTTTCGAAATGTCTAGGTAGGTATTCCCCCTTAAATTAACAGAAAGCTGTGCTATATTTCTAATTTTATTTTTATTTTTCAAACCGAATTATTTGCGACTGAATAGAAGCCCAATGTAAACGAGAATTAACTCACAATTTCTGTCTGTGTATTTGCACTGATTTTAATTTAATGTTGCCATAAGTACCTAAATGTCGGATGTTAGACGAAGTGCATCGTGGACGTGCAAACGTTCGTCTGCCCCCCGGTAATTTTTTTTTGTTGGGTGCGTGGCTTGGCTAGGCACGCCTCGCTTGGCTAGATCGTCAACAGATGGCGACGTGTGTTCGCAATAATAGTAATGCAAACTAGATAGGCGCCTTTAAGGTACTTGCATTATTAAAATACTTTATTTTTCTAAAATAGGTTTGTGGTCGTCCACGTTAAGAGTACACATACGTATTGACAAATAGTTATACAAAATTGGACGATCTTTCCGGCTAGTTTAATATGATATGGTGCGGGGTTGCTTCCGGAGCGTGAGGTCGGTCTCCGAATCGAACTCGCCCAATATTTCAGTCGCGTGCATTCAATAAACTAGGTATACCGGGCGAAGTGGCCATCCGCCAACTATACTGCCCCCTGCAGGTTTCGGCATTTTGTAAATCCGTCAAAACTATAATATAACCTAACGCAGAGTCTTTCAAGAGTGACATACCAGCGATATTATACTATAATATTCGACATGACACCATCATTTTTCTAATATATTATGACGTTGCATAGCCGACAAGCCATTTCGTTTACTAAAAATTGCTCCTCGAACTTGCATGTACTTCATGCTCCGACAGCCAGACGGTATTGCTTTTTATTTTTAGCGAAATTTAAAATAAATTAAATTTTAATAAATATTATTATTAAGTTCTACGGGTTAAGTATTTTTATGTGTTACAGCTGTTTCGGCTTGTAAGGCCATTATCAAACAGTGGATATACCACGTACAAACGACTTATTTATACAATTTTAAGTTACCCCTTCCCCTTTAGAGTAATTAGATATTTGTGGTGAAGCCCTGTAGTAATGTATGTTTTTTCCGGGTACTTATCATTAAAGGTGCCTCGGTTAACGTTATGCTTAATTATCAAAATTCCCCGTTTTCTGCAAGTGTTATTTATAAATATTATTTTAATTTATGTCCCTGATTATTGGTTTTTTAAAAAT